>JAPKLW010000536.1:121652-140324 GCA_026898455.1 Plectranthus barbatus
CCCTTATCCTTCAGTTAGGTTTAAGATCATAGGAAGTATGTTAGGGATCTGGCTCATTCATATGTCAATGAGAATGGCACATCCCACTGTTGATCCCATCAATACATAACTATGTACCGACACATCAAGTAGCTAGGATAAGCCCACTTATGAACCGATGTGCCGCAGCTTAGACCGACAGCCTATCCAGGGACCGTCTCAGCTGTGATACTGTTTATATCTCGCTAGGTCAAACGATTCATATGATCCTATGTGATCTCCTACACACCATATGATCATCCCTATAGGCGAGATAATAGGATATTATGGTTCGTTGTATGTTTGTTCTATCAGACAGCGAGTATTGTTGCGGCAACATATATGAAGACCAGTGTACAAAACACTTAATCACATATGCTTTCAGTATATAATCCCAACAGGTTGTTCTGCTGATATCCTCCACGGTAGTTATTTTGATAACCACCCCTTTGGATGAAGTTGACATCCACACAATCCCCCCGCAACTGGAGCTTGGACTGGTTCCACTGTTGCAACAGTTTGCTCCGCTTTCAGTGCAGCGAAGTCTTCACGCAGCTTCTTCATCTTGGCTGCCAGATCAGGTTCTTCAGTGACCTTCTCCACACCTTTCACAGGCCGATGGCGAACTGAATGTTGGCCATCTTTTAGAAGAACTTCATGGCCCTCTTACCACTCTTTGACATAGTGGTGTCACCTAGTGTAGCATCCACCAATTCGATAGTCCTGTCGTTCAGCCCCTCGTAGAAAGTCTCGGCCTGCTCTCCCAACGACAATCCATGTCCAGGACAAGATCTCAGCAACTCCTTATAGCGCTCCCATGTTTCGTAGAAGCTCTCATCTGGTCGTTAAGCGAACCGTGTGATCACTTACACCTTTGTCTGATGACGCTAGGGGGAAAGAAGTTCTCCAGGAACTCGTTCCTCAGTTCTGCCCATGTGCTAATGCTGCTCTTGTCTAGTGCATAAAACCATGACTGCGCTTTGTCACACAGAGAGAATGCAAATAGACGCATTCGGATCGCGCTATGGCTGACTCTGCTGATCTTGACAGCATTGCAGAGTAGTATGAACTTGTCGAGGTGAGCATATGGATCCTCGGTAGCTCTTTCACCAAATTGATTTTGTTGTACCATCTACACCAATCCGGACTTCAGCTCGAAGTTATTGGCATTGATGTCAATCCTGAAGTCTGTCTCCTGAAATCGAGGACGATACCTTTTCTGAATGGCATCCTCATCCTCATCTTCATCATCAGCAGGTTCCTCTAGTGGTTCCTCGTCGTCTTCAGGATCATCCTCAAATAGTGGGTTGCGGAGAAGATTCTGATTGTTCTAGTTGCTTCTCTCGAGATTCAGTTCCTGCAATTGCTCACTCATCACTCGCACTTCCCGAATAAGTTCAACTTGTTCCTCCGGAGTTAATTGCGGTGGTTCCGCCGGTGGTGGCACGTTTTCAACCATTGGTTGATTACTTGAGCTTCCTGGTTCTTGATTCTTCCTTCGGTTGTTCCTTCGGCAAGTGGCTTCGATTTCTAGGTAGTATTCCACTAGCTTCCTCCCACTGGCTCGTGTAATCATATACTACCTGTACAGCAAAGGAGGTAGTGAATTAAAACTGAAAAGAAAATAAACGAAATAGAAAACTCAAAAAGCTGGAAAACGAAGTTACGTCGATCGACGCGGAACAAAATTGTGCGAAAATTTACTAGAAAAATGTGAAATTACAACCTAATTCAGTATCTCAATCACAGAATTAATAGTAAGATAAATTCTATTCACTCTCCGGCAACAGCGCCAAAATTTGATCGCTAATTATTTTAACTAGCAACTTAGCTAATGCTAATAATATAGTGGCAAACGAAATTATCAAATCCCAAAGGAATGAAATAACAAAAAATCTTATGTATTAAAACGTAGTTTCTTGAAATACTGGTTAGGAAAACCCAAATTTTGAGTTTTGGTAGATTTTGAAAATTGAAATACTTGCAATTAAAATTGAAACGAAAAAGAGAAAAGCTTTGCGAATTCAGATATGAGAAACACAAATTCCAGGGATTTATACCTATCAAGTTTTACATGCAATGATAAATCGATCAATTCCAATTTAATTCCCAATCGTAGTGAAATATCAGAAAATTATTATGAATCTCTTGGTTAGACAATTCACAAAGTAGATTAACCAAATATTTCATATCCTTTCAGTCTTGAGAATAATTTAGTTAACTCCAAAACCCTACAGATCTATTCCTATAATCTATTTCCCTCTTTTCAGACAAGAAATTAGATTATATTATGAAAACTCTTTCCATTGAAAATTATTACTTTTTAATCTCTAATTCTCAACTAATTAACCCTAAGATGTGGCCGGCCAGCAACTTAAAATTACAACTTAAGCACAAAATTCATAAACTACGATGGGAAAGGAAAATTGATTTAATTAACCAAACATGCATACTTGATAGTTCGAAACCCTAGAATCTGAAAACAGTTTAGTTACACATATTCATAGGAAAGATTATCAAGAAGAGATAAAACCTGAACTGCATAATCATAAACTGGATGTAGAGCAGTTACACAAATGTCTATCTTCACAAATAAAACACAATTGCTGCTGTTGAATCTCTAAAACTGAACTCTAAAAGATGGCATGTCCATAAAACTCGAATTTACAAGCTTTTTATAGTGGTGGTTAATGTATCATATAGTATCTAGGATCAGATATGTCTAAATCTTCAAATTGGATCAGATCTTGGACTTTACGGATTTGCATCGATCGACGCAGAACTTGCGTCGATCGACGTACTTGAGGGAGCCGCGTCGATCAACCTGGAATGTGCGTCGATCGACGTGGAGTGGTTGTCTGCGGGTCTGCGTCGATCGCTCCTCAAAACGTGCTACGTCGATCGACACAAGTCCATATCGATCGACGAAGACCTGAAACCCAAACATCTTTCGAATCTTCACTACTTTCAACCCAAAAATTTGCACAATACATCACCACGAACATTACAAGCACAAAAGTCATTCCATGCATGATAATATACATAAAATACACTAAAAAACAACCAAAACAATCAAAGAACTCATTGATAAGTTGGTGAAAATATGAACTTATCACTTTCAGCATTCTTCATGCGTTTGCTAGCCTTTTGCTAGCGTCTTATATGCTGAATCCTTCAGCATTCTGATACTCTATTCTAGTTCTATTGCAACTCGAGTAAGTGTTTCTCATACAGAACTTTTTACAATTTCACTCGATTCTAAGTTATTAGAAACTAGATTGACTAAGCTTTATAATATTTCTAACAATATCTAAACGAACTTAAGTTTTGAAAAGCTCCGACTAACTTGAGTAAGAGTCGTCAGGTTCACTAAGTTGAAACTTGCAATGTATAAATTGAGAACCAACATCAACTTATTTTCATTAGAATAGACTAATTACTGGTAAAAATAACCAATTCATATTCAAATTATCGATCGATTATTATGGAAAAATAGGAAACAATCAATATCAAATATAAATATACTGGCTTGAGATTTAATTCTAAGAGAAATGGATCGATTTTCATTCCATCTTATTTCACGATCTCACAAGAGATCTTCTCAATAAGATCAAAGTACAAAATGTTAAAATTGAAGAAATTTATTGAATAAAATAATAGACACAAGAAATGAAGCCTCTTAAATGTAAATAACCAACCAAAGATTGGGATTGAAGAAAAGAATAGATCGCATCCCAGTAACAGGCTGCAAGAAATGACTTTTATTATCACACACTTGAAAAGAAAAAATTGAAGTCCGCGAGCTTATGCATAACAATCATGATTCATAAGACAACTCATAAATCCTCCTTATTTTAGTATGATCTCCTACAAAGGCAACATCAGCCAGCCCAAGGCCCAGCCTTGTTGTCAAAATGATTTTATACCAGTGAGATTAACTCAAAACGCCACTTCAGCTTCTACAAAATGAATCAAAATGCCGAAGTTTGATATATTTTGTCACACCTCCAATGAAATGCAAAACAGAGAAGTGAGACACAGCTGTTGCCTGTTGGGATTAGCCTTTTTGAATCTTTTCAACTTCTTCCTGATGTTTTCTTTCTGCTTCTTCCAGTTCCTTTGCCTCATCCTCCTCATCCTCCTTCTCATCACGTGCTTCAAACTCCTTAGCTGCGGCCAATGCTTTCACAACTGGATCTCGCAGTTCCGAAATTAAACCACCACCTATCCTGTACT
The DNA here is from genome assembly GCA_026898455.1 of Plectranthus barbatus. NCBI lineage: Eukaryota > Viridiplantae > Streptophyta > Magnoliopsida > Lamiales > Lamiaceae > Plectranthus > Plectranthus barbatus. Next base: position 125,907 of record JAPKLW010000536.1, read on the forward strand.
CTTCTTCATCCCCAATCAAGAACAGCCGTTGGTCAGGTCCACTCGCCATAGGGACATCCACTGCCAATAGTTTCATATCATACTGCACAATATTTATGCACAACATAAATCTATTATTCAGAAAACCAAAAAAATATACATATAATCCTTCACTACCATAAAACTCTAAATCTAGAAGTCCATCAGCACAAAAATGTTCCGGCCCACAATTGAAAGCCAGAAACGGAAGAAAGGCCAAACTTCTATTAGAAAAACCTCAAGTGTTACCTCCGGAGCCTGTTTCTCTATGGAAATTGACAAGTTTATTACACAGGGCAGGAAATTCATGTAACTATGTAGTGTTTTGAGTCGAAACAACAAAATAAGCCCTGATATGAAACTTTACAAATCAACATTACAGGACATGACAGAAACAATTATAATAATCATATTTATAATTTATGTATTTTTAATGAATTATCACATCACTAATAGGTTGCTTTCAAATGGGTGTGCGGGCAAGTAGCATGTTAATGTATTTATAAGAGGTTGACAAGATCACAATACGGCCAATTCATTCTTATCATGTTGACAAAAACGCGATAGACTAACACTAACCACTAAATTTTGTGTTGTGCCCACACGTGGCAAGCCTAATTTTATATGTAGAAAGGGCATCATAGCTTATGGTATATGAAAAATCATGAAATACTTGACTTGAGATCATCACCTTGGTTGAAGGGGATGATCAGCCACGGCACAGACTTGTGCAAGGAGGCAGCAGTCCGAAATTTATCGTTTTCGAAAAATCTATTCCACAAGTTTTACTGTAGCTAAAATCCTCAAAACTAAATGCAATAACCCAAAACTTTTTTTTGATAGAACAGGATCCAAAAGATCACACGCAAACGTGTCCAAGCGAAAATACGCTCCCAAAATATTATTCTCGGTGATAATCTTCAATAATCCAAGATAGGATATATATAAATATCCAGACAACTAATTCCTAGAATATCTCAAACTATAAAGAAAATAAATCATGGAAGATATGAAAAAATAAATCCAGAAAGATATGGAAATCGAAATATCAAAATACTGAAAATAAATTAAAACTCAAATACTCCATCCTACGGAAGAGGCTCCCAATCCGTCTCCGCCTGCGATTGCTCCATCAATTCCATCACCCATCGAAGCAACCTTGTCCTCAAGGTTGAAATCCTGAAACTGATTTTGAAAAACCCCCTTGCTCCTCAGCTTCGATCTCCTCTCCAGTTATCCCGCTGGCGTCATGTAGCTGGAGATCCACCTCCTCGTCTTCATTGGCGAGCAACACCCAGAGCTGCTGAAACTGGCATTCATGACCCGGCGAATAAGGTTTTATGCACTTGTAACACAACCCCTTGGCTCTTAGCTCATCCAGAACCCTTGGCAGAATGCGTGTGAAACGCGAGCGCGCTGCAGATTGTCCAGCTGGCGTTTGAACCTATTCCGGACAGTACCAAGGGAGTTCCTTGTTTCAAAAACCCGCCACTCACTCCTCGCGACAAACTACCGCCTCCTGACACCGTGATGCTGCTGCCCCCAATTGCCTTTGCAAAACTATTTGTTCTGGATCCCCGAGTGCTGCCACTGTTGCCTCCTTGTTTATCCCATTGCGAAGATAAATTATGTTCAATATCACGTGCTAACTCCATGGCTGTCTCCAAGTCATTGGGACGAAGCTTGGCGCCCTTCAACCCATTCATAAAATACCCCAAGTAATGCTCTTCGGAAAGCCCGTGGACTCGGCTGGCTAATTTCACAAATGTTGAGATGAAATCCTCCACAAACCCTGTATGTCGCACCGCCGATAAACGCTCGAAGCGATTCCCATGAAAATGTGTCGAAGTGCGCCACCAAGTCATGAGAAAATTCATCCCATGATATTTTTGGTTTCCGAACTCTCAACCATGACTTTCAGTATAGTGCTGCATCTTCCATCGCTACCATTGTGGCTGCGACCTTCCTCTCCGCTCTTAGTTTTAAAAAGCGCGCTCAGCGCTCCAATATCAGACCTAACGCTTTTTTCTGGCCTGAGCGCCGAGCGAACGCGAAGCGAAGAAAAGCGCCCTGAGCGGTCCGAAGCGAGCGAAGCGTTGAGCGATCCGAAGCGAGCGCTCAACGTTGTGAAGCGGCTCTGTGGGAATAAATGACGTTTTTCTTTTTTTTTTTTAATTTTTGGTAAATTTAACCTATAATCTATTCCAATCGTCTATTCCTCTCGCACCCATCTTGAACCCATCTCGCACCCACCTTCTTTGGAGCCGCACGCAACCCTGCCTAAACGAAGCTCACCTGCGCTGAAGCGGTCGCCCTCCTCCCCTTGAGTCTGAAGCCCGTCGCTGCCTCTCCAGCTGCCTCGCCGGCGCCTGCTGCCTCCGCGTCTCCAGCTGCCATGCCGTTGCCATCGCCAGCTGCTCAATTATTATTATTATTTTTTAATTCGTGCCTTCACTCTTCTGTCCATGTACGTCTATGTGCTGCTTCTGTCTTCACTCTTCTGGGTAGTGGGTATGTGCTGAACTGCTGAATTTGATATTTGAATTGATGTGAGTATTGTGTGGGTATGTTGAATTTTGATTTGAATTGCTATTTGCTGTTGATTTTGATATATGGGTGATGGGTATTGGATATGGATATGCTGAATTTTGGGTATGTTGCTGAATTTTGGAATAAATTGTCATTTTGGAATTATTTGTTTAAGTAATAAATTGTGTATAATTGTATATATAATTTGTACATAGTTTTTTCGTAATCTTCGCTTAGCATACGTGAAGCGTTCGCTTTGCTTCATCGCTTTGATTTTGGCCTTGTCGCTTCGCTTCGCCTTTCGCTATTTAAACTAAGTCTCCGCTAACGTGCCATGAAGCTCGAACTGTTGGGCAGCACGAGCCACCCACCCGATTGGGTCATCGCTAGAGAAAGGTAGCAGCGTCACCAGTGCAGTGGTCGCTATTATTCCGCCGCCTCCTGTCACATCCGCAACAACGCCATCCATCACGCAAGAAGCACCTGAAGTACTAAACGGAATAGGTATTAGTTTGGTAATGGTTGGAGCAGCAAACTTGGATTCGGCAAGGGAGCTGCAACAATCGCTTTAGCTGGCGCTGCCTCACGTTGCAGTAGGAAAGTGTTCGTTCTTGGGACGCCCAACAGTGCCTCCCGTCGTACCTCAACCCACACTATCCTTTGCACCCAGTTCTGCACCCTTTTTCCTTACATCAACTGACGCGGACGAACTTTCGTCGTGCGCCTCTTCGGTCTGCAACCCCTGCCCCGATTTCCCAGTGAGCATCGCAGTTAATGCAGCCAGGGAAGCCGCAATTTCCGCGAGCTTTACGCCATGTGCGTCCAGTTTCTCTCCATGCTCATCAAGTTTCTTTCCTTGGACGTCCAGTTTCTCACCATGCTCATCCAGCCTATCCCCCATGGCAGCCTGGTCGGCCTACAATGTCTCCAAGACGGGTCCGGCAGGTCGGACCAATTTGTTAGGCAGGGAGTCCTAACTTCACCCAAAACCATGGTCAAAGGTGAAGGATTAACCCTCCACTTATATACACATTCACATTGGAGTGTGAATCCAATGTGGGACACACCCCACATCATAAGAATCCATCCGCCATCAAACCGGACATCCACGGACCACCACCACGAGGCCTCCTCGCCCCCTCGGCATTCATACCTCCGTCGGGTCTACTCCTCGGCAGGTCTACTTCCCACTTCCTTTTCCGTGGAAGGCCCAGTTAGCAGGTCGGACCAAATTGTTTGAACACGACCCAAAAGATCACACGCGAACGTTTCCAAGCGAAAATACGCTCCCAAAATATTATTCTCGATGATAATCTTCAATAATCCAAGATAGGATATATACAAATATCCCAGAGAACTAATTCCTAGAAAATCTCAAACTATAAAGAAAATAAATCATGGAAGATAAGGAAAAATAAATCGAGAAAGATATGAAAATCTAAATATCAAAATACTGAAAATAAATTAAAATAACTAAATTAAAACTCAAATACTCCATATCGAATTTATTGCCTCTCCTTTACGTAGGGGTGTAATCGAACCAAGTAGTGCACTACTCAAATTTGACTCGTTTAATATCAAATTGAGCTTCATCCAACTTTCTAAATTTAGAATATATTTATAATTTTCATTATTATTTTGAAAGAAAAATTTATTTATTGCAAAATTAATATTATATTCATGCTTAAATTAAAATTATTCTCATTATTAGAAACATATATCATTACTTAAAAGATTAAAATATTACTTTTACATATTTAATTAATTATAATTCTTACTAATTTTAGTTAACGAGGTTGCTTACGAGTCAAATACTATGATGCTGAAGTTTAGATAATTTAATAAACGAGTTTTACTAAATAAAATTGAATGAATTTTTATCGAGTCGAGATTCGAGTAACTCACAAACAGTTTAGTTCATTTACACACCTTTACATGAAAATATTTACTTGAAAAAATAATATTATTTCAATTGTTTAGTCACTATAAATCGGACTAAATTATAATTTTTTTAAGCCATTATTATTATTATTATTATTTAATTTGAGACTTCACCTCAACTATATAAATTATTTTTCCATTTTCTGTACTTGATTTGAGACCATTCAATTCTAAAGAATCTACTATAGAGAGAGGCCGAAATATGTTTCTTCAAACACACCAAATGATTTCATCAACATATTTATAAAACTTCCAACAAAAGTTTTAAATCGGCGTTCGAACTAACAAAGGTCGTATATTTCTCAAATCAAGGTCAAAGTGGATATCGCTATGTGATACAAACATTATTATATTTGATATGCTTTTATCCATGTACCTATTATTAGCCAACTGACTACCCATGTCACAATTTAGCTTATGAGCCACTTACGTCTTCAATTAGCCACACGCTACCTCTAATTGCCTATGTTGGCATTGTAGAGCTTGGATGTAACTACATACTCAATACTGCTCACCTAAAGTTATTATTATTGTTCATGATAAAATCTTGAGCAGTGTAAGAGAAGATGATCGATGAAGGTCAATATGTAGCCTTCAATGTAATATAGTTATGTTATGTTGAAAATAGGTAGCGTCACAATTTTAGTATTATTTTTATGTAGAAAAATCTAGGGTGTTGCAGGTGGTGTCATCAAAACATCGCACCTCAAAGCTAAGATATCGCCTTAACATTGAGGCAAGCAGATTATGCGAGGCGCTACTCAAGCGCCAGAGGCGTGGCAGGGCGAGAAAGGAGGTGAGGCGAGTGCCTCATGGATGTGAGTTGAGCTGCACAAATATTTACATGGAGAAGGAGAGACTTTTGCTTTTGCAGGATTTCTCTCTCTCATATTTGTTTTATTTATAGTTTTTCTATTTATTTTGGGGTTTTCATTATTTCAATTTATTTCATTAATATGTTTCATAGATTGTTAAATCGAACAGTAGCAATTAATTAAGGTATTAAATGTCATTTGTCAACTTTTCCATTGATTTATAACTTCGTCCTAGTGTTTAATTATTGGTTTTTCTCTTCCTATTTCCTATATAAACTATTATTAATAAATGTTGAAATTGTTTACATAAGTGATAATATGATGTATATAAAATTTATATGTAGTTTTATAGATATGTTTGCCTTGCATCCTTGGAGGCGAGCCTCTTGCCTCACCACGTTAGCTTTGGGACATCATCCCTCCTCACCTCGCATCTCGCTTTTTCAAACTAAGATCAAGTCAAAGGTAGGGTTCTCTATGTGATGCAAACATTATTTATCCTTGTTATATTTTTATACAAGTACCCATTATTAGCCAATGGGCTATCCACATTATAATTAGCCATGTACTAGTTAACATATGTTATAATTGGATAGCTTAGATAAATATAGTCACTATTGTGTCAATAATGCCCAGCTCCAAAGTTGTAACTATTTTTAAAGTCTCATGCAATGTCAAGGAAGATGTTCAATGTTGGACAATTTTAAGTATTTAATGTTTAGCTTTCATTGTGATAAAGTCATTTTGTGGTGAAAAATATGCGGTGTCCCAGTTCTATTACTGGTTTTATCTATAAAATCCTGGGGTTTACACTATATTCAAAAGCCACATGAATAACTATTTTAAGTAGGGTTAGTGACATTTGTCTTCAATCCAATCAGCCAAGATCTTGAGCATAGATTTCAGGGAAGAAAATAGAACAACTAGCAGTTAACAAATAACTTTAAGAAGAATGGTAGGTTCTGCCAGAATTGTAACAAACCTGGCCTTTCTTCTTCTTGACTTCAACACTTACTAATCCCTTCCTTTCAGAACCTTGAATAGGGAAAATAAGAAAACATCTTTTGCTTCCCAACCTAGGCCGGAAATTCTTCAGGGTGATGCCCCCTCCTGACATCACATAGGCTCTCAAGTCTGTTCCCGTGAGTGGTGCACCCATTACCTCAAGAATGCCAGCTGATGTGTTTAACTTCCTCATGGCCATTCTGTAAACTTTGTCTGGGTTGACAGTAAATCTCGAGCGGAAGTATAAGCCCTTGACATAAGATTAAATGTTGTGTGATCATCATAGATGGATATTTAACTAAAAAACCAAAAGAATGCATCAACTAGAAAAGTCAGCACAAGGTTTCAATTGTTTGCTTAGGAAAAAAGAGAAGATATTTTCACCATTAGAATTAAAATTAGTGAATAATGAAAAGGGAATATACATCATGATGCGACTTTCTTATTTCCACTATCAAGCTATTTGTATAAATTGACTAGGAAGTTTTCTTCCATCATTACAAAAAAAAAAAGAAAAAAAAAAGAGTGCAAGCTAAAACCAGTATCCAACTTTCAATCACATTTCAGCTTAAGAGATTTAAGAAAAATCAGCAAAGAACATCCCAAGAGGAAAAAGCAACTCAAAGAATAGGATTTAAAAGAGGAGCACATAATAATATTTTAATAGTTTTCTGTAAGAGCAAATAATATTATTATCCCACCAAGATGAAATTTCTTACCCTTCGGTTTTTTTGCATGTTAAGATTTGGTGGTAAAAGTGAGTCTGATTGTTTGGAATTCAGAGATATATTGTAGAAAACAAATAAGTATATCTTAGTTTAAAAATGCATTAAGCAAGGTAAAGTGATAAGGCCCCTAAAGATGAAGTGATGATGCGACAAAGCAAAGCGAGCGCTTCAAGTATGTGAAGCGATCGTTTCTTTAAAATATTTATAAATTATATATGCATGATTTTTATGTACAATTAAATCACTAATTAATAATCAATAATCACCAATCAAAAATAAAAAAATTAGCAATAAAACAAACAATCAGACAATAAAAAATAAGAAAAGTTGATGTTCACAGCGCAGCAGCGGGGGGTGGTAGAGGTGCCGGGGACGCACAGGGGTGGGGTGTGGCAGAGGAGAGGAGAGGAGAGGAGTGGTACAGGTAATGATTTAGATTTTGCAAAAAAATTAAAAAAAAAGAAATTATAGATCTTGGGTTTGATTCATTGAGCTACCGCTTCATAACGCAAAGCATTGGAGCCTATTTTGAAGCCTAAGCGTGCTTTTTTTAAATTAAGAGCAGCATTGAGAAAATACTGAGAGCTCAAAATTAAGATCACATGAATTAGGAGTTTCAGAAAAGAGCCTACCTCGAGCAACTTAGACAATTCATAATATCCACAACTTATAGTTCTCAATATATGCAATCCAATTTCTCCATATCTTAATTTTTTTTTTTTTAAGTACATTTTCAAACCTGCAGTTACAAGATAATTGCGGTAAGAGGTCAAAGTGCCCTCTATTATATCCAGAAGCAGGGTTGAACTAGCATAACGAGTCCTAAATGCAATATTTCTGCTGGATAAAGTAAAAAACCCACAATCCAACTCTAATAATTAGTTCATGTCAAGCTACTAGGCATCAGCGATCATAAAATAACCATAGTTAAAGCACACATCAGCCAATTAAAATCCCAAAAGACCACCAAAACGCACAACTAATGACAATGCTTCATTAGTTCATCTAGAACAAGTGAAGAACAACTCACAGTAAACGCGACAATGGCTGACGAAAGAGCAAGGAAGCCATACTTGGCCATGCCCTCTGAGAACCCAATAAACGTGGTGGCGATCCCAAACAGCAGCCGCCACAGAAGAATGCACACCACTAGCCCCCCAGCACCCAACACCATCATATAATTCCTCTTCCAGAATGCTTCAATCTGCAGCCTCGCAGCCTCTTTATACCGTGCAATCGCATTCTTGACAGCCAAAGCAGGCTTTTTCGCCATCTTGTTAGCAAGTATCTTAGAACCCATCTCACTATTAAGCGAAAAATACCTAAACCCTAACAGATTTCTACGCGGCAACAATTCGGGATGCGCGTATAATTTCCCAAAAACACCCATCGGGTTAGCTGATGAAGAGAAATGAGTTCTTTGGGAATTCAACAGCCATGAAGAGAAATTATGGTTTTCGATTACTTTAGAGGAGCTTGTGATGAAATCGGAAATGCCACTACTGGTGGGTTTGCCGCTTGGTGAAGGTTTTGATGTAATTTGATGAAAGGAGCGGATGATGAATCTTGATGACCAGGGTTTCGCCATTATTTTGTGTTGTGATTATCTTTTGGAGTGAAAAAAGGTAATTGGAATTAGATTCAGAGAAATCACAAACTCGGAGGAGGGATTGATTGCCGGAGAAAATCAATCCAACCAAGTCATTCCAACAACTAGACCATCTATATAGACGGTGAAAATGGGGGATTTTGCGGTTAGGTTCCGCTAGTTTGAAAGCAAAATATGGGCCAAATTCACAGATACAGTTTCAGATTTTTCAGATCCAAGTATAAAAAATATTTTGATTCGATTTTTGACAGTTTGAAATAAAATATATTAAATTTTTAAGAATTTACAATACTATATATTCAAAGTGGAGATTTTAGTTGATATATTGAAAATTAGTGGAGATTTTAGTTGATATATTGAAAATTAAGGTAAATTAGCTTATTTTTATTATTTATTATAATATAATTTTAATTTTAAATATTTGCTCTGACAACTTCTTGTGCCTTCAACTACCTATAAGATGGAAAATGATAACGTTGAAAGCAAGTTAAGAAAGGTAGTGAAAAGATAATAGCATAAATGTAAACCGAGTATAGGCCGAAACCTTACAGCAGCACAGGGGCATACCTCAGGGATAAAAACAGACACCCGAGGTTCACAAACAGTGTGACCATCGGGACAAGCAATCTAACCCTGCAAATACAAGTACACGGGGCATACCCCGGTAGAAAGATGACATCTAAGCACACTATAAGGTGACCAGCCCAACAATGGCCCAAATCTCACACCTACCGAGATAACCCAACAGAAATCAACCACCCAAAACGATCATACCGATAGTAGTCCTGGGTCCGAAAGAGAAATGCCATCCTAACTAGGTCAGCACGACATCCCCCTTCATCATAATCAAAACCAAGCGATGTAGGCATACTAACTAGGTCAGCCCACCCACATCACACTATCGATATGATCACAAACCAACAGAAAATACAGAAGAGACCACTAATGGGTATTCCAGTCAAGATGAGCAACAACCTCATCTATCGGGAACACCGAGTAAAGAATACGAAAAACGTCCTCCTTAATGCCCTTCACAACTGCAGCGGCATCAAAGGGAGCACCATTAAAGACTTTCTTGTTCCTTGCATGCCAGATATGGTTCGCCGTGGCGGCCAGAGCAAGATAACGGGCTTTCTTCAAGACTTTGGACCAGCTCCTCTCCCGCAGGCACCACTTCAGCGCAGCTTCCACGGTCGATGTCCTATGCTTCAGTCCAAGCCACTCCCGCACATCCCTCCAAACCCGTGAGGTTTCCCTACATTCAAAAAAGAGATGCTTAGCGGTTTCATTAACAGAGTCACAAAGCTGACAGACCAAGGGCACATCATCACTTAAAAAGCACATGCGGTCCCTAGTCTTAAGCCTGCCATGTAAAATAAATCAAAGGGTAATAGAAAAATGAGGAGGGATAGGAGACTTCCATATGGTCTTGTGCCAAAAGCGCCGAGTCCCCTTAATCCTCCAAAACTCGTAAGCCCCAGTCACCCCTTTCTGAGCGAACATCCTATCAAGTAGTCTGCCCGCACTCTCCGCATCCCCTGAAGCAGCCTGCAAAAGAGAATCACGAAGAGTAAAAATCCTCTTCAAAAACACAGAGTCTCGAGAGTTAATATTAAAAGTCCATAGATCATCTCCCCTCAAGTACTCCGTGTGGACCCAGCGAATCCACAATGAATCCGTCTTCTTATGTATATTCCAGAGCACCTTCGTGAAAAGGGCATCATTCCATTTCTTCACATCATGAATACCCAGACCCCCCTCCTCCTTTGGGGTGCAGACCGTCTTCCAGGCGACAGGCGAAGACTTAGTTCCCCAAAGGAAGGTCCTCACCAACCTGTTAATCCGATCAATCACACCCTCCGGAATCGGAAGGACCTGAAACCAATAGTTCTCCACCCCCTGCACCACAGCTCTAATCAATTCCGCCCTACCTGCAAGAGATAAAGAACTATTAGACCATCTCCGAATAAGCCCCGTAATCTGATCAATCAGGGGAGAATATTGATCATTCAAAAGGTTGTGAGAAGCAAGAGGAAGCCCCAGAAACTTGATCGGCCAAGTCCCCACTGGAAACTCAAACAACTGCTGTATCTGTTCCTCCTCCCACCTACTGAGTCCCCCAAAATATATGTTAGACTTGCGGTTATTAATCACAAGTCCCGACGTCGCAGAAAATTCCCTGAGGGCATCAGCCACAACCTGCATACCAGCAACAGTACCCTTGCCAAACACCAACAAATCATCAGCAAACATAAGGTGTGTAATATTCAACGAATCACATTTTGGCAAGTACGCATATCTAGAGTCCCTAATCCTGACAGATAAGAGCCTAGACAAATACTCCATGCACATAAGAAATAGAATCGGAGACATAGGATCACCCTGTCTCAGACCCCTCCTACCCTCAATGTAACCATGCACCCCCCCATTCATAGACAACGAAAACGTAGGGCAAGTCACACATATCATAATCCAATGGATGAACTGAGGGTGAAAGTTCAAACCGTGGAGGACCTCATACAGAAACTCCCAAGAGATAGAGTCGTAGGCCTTCTGTAGATCAATCTTCAATAAGCACCGCCCAACTCCTTTTCTCTGCGTCTTCTTCTCAAAGCCTCTAACTATTTCCTGCGCCAAAAGAAAATTATCAGTGATATTCCTTCCCCGTAGGAAAGCAGCCTGTGCAGGGTTAATAATAGAGGGCAAAAACAACGACATCCTATCAGCCAGAATCTTAGTAATAGTTTTATAGACAGTGTTAGTGCAAGAGATAGGACGAAAATCAGCAACAGTAGGCTCATGCGCCTTCTTCGGGATTAGGGAAACCACAGTATGGTTGAGTTTGCGAAGCAGGACCCCTTTCTCAAAGAACTCCTGCACCGCATCCACCACCTCGGGACCCACAAGACTCCAATTCCTCTTGAAGAAAGAGGAGGAGTATCCATCAGGACCCGGTGCCTTGTCATCTCCAATCCCAAACATAGCCTCACGGACTTGCAAGGCCGATACCCAACGAACTGATCTTTGCTGCTCTTCACTACTTAACCTGGTACCTGCAAGAAAAACAGAAGGAACAACAGCAGTACGAGGAACAGAGCGCCCAAACAAATTAGAATAGAACTGAATAAAATCATGCCTAATTCTATTCATATCACTATACACCTCGCCATCAGCATCACATAAAAAAGAAATGGCATTACGTCCATGCTTTCTCTTCACAATAGAATGAAAATAGGCAGTGGACTTATCTGCTTTAACCAAGTGGATACCACGTGCTCTCTGGCGGAAAAATTCATACTCAGCAGTGACCAAGTGAGCCGCCTCCTTACGGAGTTCAATTTCTTTATTCCTCAGATTCCCATCAAGTGGGTTCCTATCACGATCCATTTGAACCTCCTCCAGATTAGCCTTAGCAGCTTTGACCCTGTCCTGGAGGAAAGCGAACTCCTTGAAGTTAAACCTCTTCAGCACTCCCTGTAAAGCCTCCAACTTGTCTGCAAGGTGGCGCTGGTAATCAGACTCTGCCCTTTCCACCTTCCAGTTGTCCTTTAAGACCCTGTCAAAATCATCGTGCTCCATCCACAAGTTAGAGAATTTAAAGGGAGGTTTGAAACGAGGTACCTGCTCGAAAAGGTAAGTAATACTCGGCGAGTGATCAAAATGTATTCCTCGGGGAAGGAATTCAGATCTGCAATACCAGCCCGCCTCAAACCAAGCTTCATTAACCAAGACACGGTCAATTTTGGAGAACGTGCCTCCTTCTGACCAAGTAAAATGTACACCTGAAGAAGGCGTATCCTGCAAACTCAAGAAAGAACAAGCATCAGAAAATTCAGTATACTCCTTCTCAACCGGTCTCCTACCACCAATCCGCTCATCCGGGTGCAAAATAGCGTTGAAGTCTCCTGCCACAATAGCAGGTTCGTCCAACGACACATTGGAGATCAAAGAGTCCCAGAGAGTCCTTCGTTGGGCAAGAGGATTAAAGCCATACACTGCACTAAGGTTAAATAAAGACCCGGTGGGTTTCCATTTAACCTTGCAGTGTATAACCTGATCCTCAATCGAAACAACCTGCAAATCCACACGAAGAGAATTCCACAGTACCAAAATCCTACCAAATGGTCGAAAGGTAAAATTATTAACAAAACTCCAATCAGGAAAAGAATTTGAGAAACTAGACATAAACTTAGCAAAAGAATTTTCCCTAAAGTTAAGAAAGGTAGTGATAGCAAGTTAAGAAGGAAGAAAAAAATAAAAGTCATTCCATAGAAGAAAAGGTGTGCTGGTGGCAGGCAGTAAAGGAGATGGTACATCATTTGCATTTGTAACACAAACAAGCTTAGCATTTGTTTCTACACATTTGTGGGTAGTGGATACTAGAGCTAGTAACCATGATTGTTACACTATGCAGGGATTTACACCAAGCAAGGTGTTGGATGATGATGAGGTTACCATCTCAATGGGGAATGTCGTAGATGTTTGTGCAACAGCCATTAGACATTTCACGTTGTATTTTGATATTTCAGTTTTGACTTTGAGAGATGTTTTATATGAGTCATATTTTTTGCGGAACCTTATTTCAGTTTTCAAACTTTATCGTGATGGATATTCAGTTATTTTTTATAGTAGTGTTTCTATCATTGGCACTAACGATGTTATCTATCGTTGAACACTGATTAACTCTCTCTATATCATTAACTGTCATCATCCGTGAATGTTGCATGGAATTCATCTGATATCAAGAATCCTAGAAAGAGAAAGTTTTCTTCTTCTAATAAGGATCTTACATATATCTGGAACGTGAGTCTTGGACACATCAGCTTGAAGCAAATTCAAAGACTTGTCGCTGACGGTACTTTGGACTCAGTCCGAGCTGTACTTTTGTCAAATCTATGAATCCTACATCGAGGGAAATTTGTCATCTCGAACCTTTAAGGCTAGTGAAGGTCGAGCAGAACATGTCTTGGAATTGACCCATTGTGACTTGTGTGGACCCATGTCTAGGCAGGCTCGTGGAGGTTAAGAGTGTAGGAACTGAGTCTACAATAGGCGACGTGAATCGCCATTTATTTCTTAACCCCGAATTGGTTTTATGGATATCAAAATAAATGCTAAGACAAACAGTAAATGCCTTATGCATGCTCCTATTTAATTTAATGCGTAGATTCAAAGGAATACCTCAACTCTTGCAGATTGAATAACGACAGTAGATTGTTCATGGTGTTCCTACAGATCTGATCTTCTGATCTGTTCCCTTGCTCGATCCGAAAATCTGGTGAGGATATGCTAACGGATTGAAACAGCCGCCCACTCTCTCACTCTCTCTAGGATTTCTGATTTTAAATTTCAAAACTTATGTGGAAAGTGAGAGAATTGATCTATTTATATAGATCTCGAGAATAGGCTATTAGAGTTTAATAAACCCTAATGGGCTCTGAGCAATGTTGGGCCAGACCAGGGATCAAATGCAAATAATAAAATGGGTCTCCTATTAATTAATTCTATGTTCAACCCAGAACATAATTAATTAATAAACATCAATTCATGCCACCAGAGAATTAATGTTGACTTACCCATTTATTACCACGTTATTTGGAACGGGTTGCATTGATTAATTAATTCAGCATAAGATAATTAGCTGCAATTAATTAATCTCTTATTATTCTTGAGTAGTACCACTCAACCCTTATCGCTTATGCTTGAATCAATGATTCAGCCAGCATGACTTAGCATAACGAACCTCGTGAGCTTCCCAGGGAATGTCACCATC
>JAPKLW010000536.1:145324-231992 GCA_026898455.1 Plectranthus barbatus
TTCTGGTCCCTGGTCTGGCCCATGAAACTCAAGCCCAATAGAAGTCAAGTATATTCCTATAAATAGGCCTCAGTTCCTCAGATCTCAAGACACCACAAGAGATCATAAGTTGCACACAGCAAACCAGGTTTTGGGAGCTGTGGTGATCGATTAAGATCTGAGAACGAGGAGGAAATTCTGCTTCTCAACCGGGCAAGGGATCTTATAGAGAATCTTCACCAGATTTTCAGATCGATTTGGGATACAGATCAGAAGATCAGATTAGGAGGATTTTTCTTCTCCCTCTCTCCTTGATTTTTGAAAATAACTGTTTTATTTTCTCAAGATTTATTTCCTCAATCTGTTAGGAATTAAATCTCTGTGCGTGGGAAAGATCAAAGGGAATCTCCGCCCACTCGTTCTTCAGAGTTCATCAATCCAGGTATTCCGCATAAACCTTCTTATGCATAATAATATAGGAGCATGCTAGGATCATTCATAGGCATAGCAATTTATTTTAATATTCCAATTAACGATCCTTGGCAAACGGACTTCGTGATTCAGTTCACGAATCCCTTCAAGATCCTCATCATAAGATGAAATCTTTCTCTTCTTGTGATTAAATGAGTTATATGCAGCATTCACGGAAGATTCATGCAAACAAGTTATGATATAAAGAGAGTCTTTCTGTATCCCACGACAAATAACACCGTTATTGCCATTGATAGTAACATTACTATAAAAAATAACTGAAAATCCATCATTTATTAAATGGGAAACAAAAATAAGGATCCGCCGAAAATCTGGCACATACAAAACGTCTCTTAAAATCAAAACATTGTCTTGAAAGAATAATGTAACATCTCAAACCGCTAGTGCAGACACACGAGCAGCATTACCCATGGAGATCGTCACCTCGTCATCATTCAGCTGCCTTGTCAGCCTGAACCCCTGCAAAGTGTAACAAACATGATCAGTAGCTATAGTATCCACTACCCATGAATGGTTAGAAATAGATGCTAAACATGTTTCCATTACATATGCTAATGATGTACCTTGTCCAACCCGCTTGGTCAGACAATCCTTCTTCCATTGACTAGTTTTGCCACAACAGAAACACTTGCCCTTCTTCCCCGGTGTCACGGTCTTCTTTTTCCCAGAACTTTTGATTCCAGAGGCTGTCTTCTTGAATTTCTTTCCAATTACCCCTTTAGCACCTTTCGATGAAGCAGGGCAACTAACGGAAGAAACCAAGACTGCCATTTCAGTTTGTATGACTGATTCAACTGCCATGAGGTCACTAAGTAACTCATTAAGAGTGTACTCCTTTTTACTCACGACAACATTCAGTCTGAACTTCTCAAAAGTCTTCGGAAGTGAGTTGAGTATGATATTGACCTGGGCTTCCCCGTCAATACTATAGGGATTTGCCGACAAATCGAATCACCAAATCCAACTGAACCGAATCGTTTCATGGATGTTGAGAACAATAAACATACGATATACCTAGCATGCTCCTATGAATAAAATGCAGTGGATTTCACGAGTTTACCTCAACTCCGTAGTCTCGGATCCGATCTTTCGCTTTTAAAATCCAATCCCTTGATTCAACCACGCGATTTAATTAAATCTGCGGATTGAGAAATTAGCAAAAAACTAATTTCAAGATTTAATTAAAATAGAAGAGAAAAGAAAGATGAATCTGTTCTCCAGATTAGACCTTCAGATCTGTATCCCAATGCCGTTCAATCCTGCTACTGGTGAGGATTCCACAGGACTGTGATTTTGTAGACACACAGAGCCGCCGCCCCTTCTCTCTCTCCCTAGGGTTTTGAACTGATTTGAATGTTCTGAGGTGGCTAGGGTTTCAGAGAGAGAGAGCTATCTATTTATAGACTTAGGGTATTAACCCTAATGGGCTACTGGGCTCAATTCGGCATATTTAATTGGGCCAGACCTGGGACCTAATGCAAATAATAAAATGGGTCTATAAATTAATCGATTCCCAAGTCCACAACCCAAGACACAATTAATTAATTAATATTAATTCTTTTTCACCACAGAATTAATACTGACCTACCCCTTTATTACCACGTTATGAGAACGGGCTGCATTTACTTGAGAATCCCCATATTTTAAGTTTATCAGACATTCATTAATTTATCGGAGCTTCTGACAAGCTCTACCTATTATTAATTAATATCTTATTTTCCTGAGCAGTACCACTCAAACCTTATCACTCGTGCTTGAACTTAATCAGCCTGCAGAACTTTAGCACGATGAACGTTATTGAGCTCCTCAGGGAATGTCCCCATCCTATTACTCGGATATGGTTACCTTGCTCCAGTCTTAGGCTACAATACACAAACTGCTGTTACCCAAGATGCGGGTATACGAGCACGTTACTCAGGCTCTCTATCATGGCAAGTCAAAGCAACAGTCAACCCGTGCAAGCCCCTGAACCTTTGTTAGGGTTTGGACTCAATCAAGATCGAGATCTTGAATTCTTTGATGTCAGACAGTAGAATACATCTCACTGTGGTCCAATCAACACGCAACCGAACGTACCAGCATATCAAACAATCAAGACAGATAGATTACTTCTTTCCGACTATGCTGCAACCTATACCGACAGACTTATCCTCGTACGCAACCTCGACTGTGATAATATTTATATCTCACTAGGTCAAGTGATCATACTATCTTTTGCGATCTACAACACGCAGTATGATCGTCCCTATCGGTGAGATAAGAGGATACCATTGTTACTCGCATGTAAGTTTGTTAACAGATCGGAAATACCGTTGAGTCTCTACTCATTGTAATAAATGCTTTCTGTATACAAAACCCAACAATCTCCCACTTATATTCAAAGCATTACACTCACTATTATAGAGTATACAATTCGTCTATCTAGTCTAGCTATTACATCAACCACTGCCAGTGGTAGGCATCCACCTCAGACCTAGTCTACGAATATGTCTTTCGTAAACCTTCTGTGGCAAACACTATGTCAATGTATCATCTAGGTTGTCACTAGTGTCAATCTTCTTGATCTGCACATTGCCCCTCGATACGATTTCTCGTATGATATGGTACTTTCTCTCTATGTGTTTGCTCGCCTTGTGAGTCTGTGATTCCTTCAAGTTTGCCACTGCACCAGAGTTGTCACAATGGATTGTGATACTCTTAGGAAAACTTGGAATTACATCCAACTCTAAAAGGTAGTTCCGGAGCCATACCCCTTCTTTCAAAGCTTCAGAGGCAGCGACATATTCCGCCTCCATGGTGGAGTCAGCAATGCATTTCTGCTTTGCGCTCCTCCAAGATACAGCCCCACATCCCAAGGTGAACACATAACTTGAGGTCGATTTCTTCTCATCCTTGTTCCCTTGGAAATCCGAATCTGTGTAACCCACAGGGCACAAATCCTCAGTTTGATAAACCAGGCTGTAATTCCTAGTTCTCTTCAAATACTTGAGGATGTGCTTTACCGCAGTCCAATGCGCCTGTCCAGGGTTAGACTGATATCTTGCTACCATGCCAACGGCATAACAAGTATCAGGCCTGGTACACAACATTCCATACATGAGGCTACCCACCGCAGATGTGTATGGTACAAAAATCATCTCATCTTTCTCACTCTGTGTCACAGGACACTGCCCAGTAGAAAGATTTATGCCCGGTCTGAAAGGTAGCAAGCCTTTCTTGGCGAGTTGCATGCTGAACCGGGCTATCACAGTATCCACATAGGATGCCTGAGATAAGCTTAACATCCTTCTCTTACGATCCTGTAAGACCTTAATCCCAAAGATGTACCCAGCTTCTCCCAAATCCTTCATTTGGAACTGTTCGGATTAGCAACGTTTAATCTCCGACATCACTCCCTCATTGTTTCCAAATAGGAGTACGTCGTCCACATAAAGTGCAAGGAAACCAAGCTCCCACTGACACAAAGTCGGTATACACAACTTTCGTTCTCCAACTGTGAAATTCCATAAGATTTAATCACATCGTTGAAACGTAAGTTCCACGACCTTGAAGCTTGCTTAAGTCTGTACAAGGACTTCTTAAGCTTCTAGACAAGATGTTCTTCTCCCTTGCGCATAGAACCCTCGGGTTGCTGCATATAGATGTCCCTACCTTCTTCAAGGTAACCATTTAGAAAAGCGATTTTGACATCCATCTGCCAAATCTCGAGGTCTAAGTGCGCTGCTATGGTAAGAAGTATCCGGATGGATTTGAGCATGGCTACCGGTGAAAAGGTTTCATCATAGTCAATGCCCTCTTTCTGACTATAAACCTTTGCCACCAGTCTGGCTTTAAAAGTCGTAACTTCTCCATCTGCTCCCTTCTTTCGCTTGTATACCCACTTGCACCCTATGGCCCTAAAGCCATCAGACAGCACAACTTTCTAGTATACATCCATAGCGGTTATGGATTCTATCTCAGAATCCATGACGATGCGCCACTTTGCAACATCCTTGTCCTGCACTGCCTCTTCGTAGGTCAGTAGGTCAGAGTCCTCATATCTGTCTTCAGGGCTCAAGTCCGAAGACTCACCCACGAACATGTACCGTTCCGGCTGGAAAATAACTCTCCCATTGCGACGAGGCATTTGTGTCGTGTCAGCAGTTGGTGCAGCAACTTGTGGATTTGCACTTTGCACTAAAGAACGCGTCGTTGTGTTGTACCTCTCACAGGTGTTCCCACGTTCGCACGTTCCCCTTGAAGGGATTCGTGAACTGAATCATGAAGTCCGTTTGCCAAGGATCGTTAATTGGAATAACAAAAATAAATTGCTATGCCTATGATTAATCCTAGCATGCTCCTATTGAATATGCATAAGGGGGTTTATGCGGAATACCTGGATTGCGAAACCCTAAAGAACGAGTGCGCGGAGATTCCTCTTGATCCTTTCCCACGCACAAAGATTTAATCCCTAACAGATTGAGGAATTAAATCTTATGAAAATAAAATAATTATTTTCGAAAAAGAAGGAGAGAGAGAAGAAAGAAAATCCTCCTGATCTGATCTTCTGATCCGTATCCAAACTCAATCTGAATATCTGGTGAAGATTCCCTTCAGATTCCTTGCCCGGTTGAGAAGCAAAATTTCCACCTCGTTTCTCTGATCTAGTCGATCACCACAGCTCCCAAAACCTGGTTTGCTGTGTGCAACTTATGATCTTGTGGTGTATAGAGATCTGAGGAACTGAGGCCTATTTATAGGAAAATACTGGACTTCTATTGGGCTTGAGTTTCATGGGCCAGACCAGGGACCAGAATGCAAATAGCAAATGAGGCCTATCAATTAATTAATTCCCATATTCAACCCAGAATATAATTAATTAATTAATATTGATTCATTCCACTAGAGAATCAATATTGTCCTACCTATTTGCTACCACGTTTTGAGGTACGGGTTGCATGGGCTCGGTATATCCCCACATTTAAGGTTACAGACATTCATTAATTAATTTAAGCTCTGACAAGCTATTTAATTAATTAACATCTTATATTCCTGAGTCAATCCACTCAAACCTTTTCACTTATGCTGGAACTTAATCAGCCTGCAGGACTTTAGCATAACGAACCTTTTGAGCTGCTCAGGGAATGTCACCATCCTATACTGGATGTGGTTACCTAGTTCCAGTAACATACAGTCATACACAAACTGCTATTACCCAAGATACAGATATACAAGCTCAACTAGAGTCTTTCGCTGCAACTCAAAGTTTTACACAATCTGCATATACTTCTGTACCTTCATATAGGCTTAGGATCTCATCAAGCCATAGAGATCTAGATTCTTTTAATGTCAGGTAAAAGAATCGATCTCGACTTAGGTCCTTATCAATGTATGCCCCACACCAGCATACCAAGCCATCCAAGACAAGATGCTTATTACTGCGTATGTTGCAGCCTACACCAACAGTTTATCCTGGAACAGTCTCAGCTGTGATAACCATTTATATCTCGCTAGGTCAAGCGATCCACACGATCTTCCGTGATCTATTACACACCGTATGATCTCCCTATCGACGAGATAAGAGGATAATTACGTTTGCGACACATGTTTGTTAATTCAGACAGGAGATGAACATTCAACATTTATGATTCCCAGTATATTAACCAATCGACCTTGTACATAATATACCAATCATAATGATTTTAGTATATGAATCCATCAACTCCCACTTATACTCGTAGAATTATACAGGTGCTTTCCAGAGTATAACGCGTCTAAACTAATCTAGCTATTGCATCAAACATTCTACGTGGATAGCTTTGCCCTCAGCCCAAGGTTACATACATGAATCTCGTAGACCTTTTGAGGCTAGCCTTTGTGAATGGATCCGCTAGATTATTTCTTGTATCAATCTTCTCTACTAGCACATCACCCCTTGCTACGATTTCTCGTATAATATGGACTTCCTTTCAATGTGTTTTGTTGCTCTGTGAGTTCGTGGTTCCTTTGAATTAGCCACAGCTCCCGAATTATCACAATATATCGTGATGGTCTTGGGCAGCTTAGGAATCACGTCCAACTCCAGAAGGAAGTTTCGAAGCTTCTTTCGAAGCTTCAGAAGCTGCCACATATTCTTCTTCCATGGTGGAGTCCGCAATGCACTTCTGCTTTGTACTCCTCTATGATATGGCCCCACCTCCCAATGTAAACACATAGCCAGAGATGGACTTCTTTTCGTCTCGGTCTGCCTGGAAATCCGAATCAATATAACCCACAGGGCACAACTCCTCACACTGATAGACGAGACAATAGTCTCTAGTCATTTTCAGGTATTTGAGTATGTGCTTTACCGTGGTCCAATGCGCCTGTCCAGGGTTAGACTGGTATCTCGCTACCATGCCTACAACAAAACAGATATCTGGCCTTGTACATAGCATTGCATACATGAGGCTCCCCACGGCCGATGCATACGACACGTTCCTCATTTCATCTTTCTCCCTTTGTGTCACCGGACACTGATCCTTGGAAAGATATATGCCATGTCTGAAGGGTAACAGACATTTCTTGGCAGTTTGCATACTGAAATGGGCAATCACACTATCCACATATGATCCTTGAGACAAGTTCAGCATCCTGTTATTGCGCTCCCGCAATACTTTTACCCCTAGGATGTATCCTACCTCCCCAAGGTCCTTCATATGAAACTGCTCGGATAACCACCCCTTTATGCCCGACAATACTTCCACATTGTCGCCAAATAGGAGAATATTTTCTACATAAAGTGCAAGGAACACCTCGCTTCAGCTGACACATAGACGGTACACGCAACTCTCGTTTGAGCATTGTGAAAATCCATAGGATTTAATCACTTCATCAAAATGCAGATTCCATGACCGTGAAGCTTGTTTAAGTCCATACAGCGACTTTCTTAGCTTCCAGACCAAATGTTCTTCGCCCTTCTGTACATAACCTTCTGGCTGTTGCATATAGATGTCCCTACCTTCTTCAAGGTACCCGTTTAGAAATGCGGTTTTGACATCCATCTGCCAGATTTCTAGGTCCTTATGTGTTGCTATGGCTAGGAGTATACGAATGGACTTAAGCATGGCTACCCGTGAGAAGGTCCCGTTGTAGTCTACACCTTCTTTCTAACTATAAGCCTTCGCCACCATCCTTGCTTTGAAAGCTGTAATTTCACCATTCGCTCCTTTCTTTCTTTCTTTTGTATACCCATTTGCACCTTATGGCTCGACAGCGATCGGGAAAATTAGTTTTCTGGTATACATCCATAGCCATAATGGATTCTATTTTCGAATCCATGGCGGTCAGCCATTTGTCTACATCTTTATCAGATACCTCCTCATCATATGTCCAGGGATCGGTATCATCCAGTCCATTTTCCGGGATCAAGTCAGAAGACTCTTCCACGAACATGTACCTTTCGGGTTAGTGGATAACCCTCCCACTACGACGAGGCATTTAAACCGTGTCAGTAGTTGGCACAGTATGCGTTGGTCCCGTACCTTGCATTAGTGGTAGTGTTGGTATAGCCTCACCTGTTATAGGTGGATTTACCACTACACTGGGCTTTCCTGATGGAATTGCTTCTTTATCCTCAAGCTCGTGGAGGATAATTTCACTCTTGGATCTGTGGTTTCTTACATATTCGTCCTCCAAGAATCTTGCATTGGTACTAACAACGACTTTCTGATTCTAAGGACAATATAAGTAACCACCTTTTGTTTGCCTGGGATATCCTACAAACAGCATCAGCTTACACCTACTTTCTAACTTATCAAGTTCCTTTGTCAGCTCATATGCTGGACAACCCCAAACCCTCACTCTGTTCAAGCTTGACTTTCGCCCATACCAGAGTTCCAGAGGTGTTTTAGGAACCGATTTAGAAGGTACCAGGTTAAGCAAGTAGGCCGCTGTCTCCAAGGCATATCCCCAAAACGAAATCGGCAAGCTTGCATAACTCATCATCGACATGACCATTTCCAAGAGAGTTCTATTTCTTCTTTCTGCTACACCATTTTGTTGAGGGGTTCCTGGTGTAGTCCACTGGGATATAATCCCGTTGTCTGACAAGTACTGCAAGAACTCGTTACTGAGGTATTCTCCACCACGATCTGATCGTAGTGTTTTGATAGTCTTACCTAGCTTCTTTTCTACCTCGGTCCTAAATTCTTTGAATTTCTCAAAGCATTCAGACTTATGGCGAAGCAAATAGACATATCCGAATCTTGAGTAATCGTCAATGAATGTGGCGAAGTACTCATAACCTCCACGAGCTTGCGTGGAAATTGGTCCACATAAGTCAGAGTGGATCAATTCCAACATATCCTCTGCTCGAGACTGACTTGCCTTAAAAGGCCTGGTCATCATCTTTCCCTCAATACAGGATTCACATATTTGATACGGTACCACTTGAAAAGAATCCAAGAGCCCATCACATGCTAATCTTTTAATCCTCTTTAGATTTATGTGACCTAGTCTTAAGTGCCAGTGATATGTTTGATCCTCATCGGAAGAAAACTTTCTCTTTAAATGATTATTATTATTGGATGAGTTTGCAACATTCACGGAAGATTTATGCATACAATCAATGATATAGAGAGAGTCAATCAGTTTACCATGACAGATAATACCGTTATTACCAATGATAGAATCTCCACTATAAAAAATAACTGAATATTCATCATTAAATAACTTGGAAACTGAAATTAAGTTCCGCCGAAAAACCGGCACATATAAAACATCTCTCAAAATCAAAACATTGTTTTCAAAGCATAAAGTAAAATCTCCAATGGCTACTGCTAAGACTCGCTCTCCGCTGCCCATTGAGATGGTAATCTCGTCATGCTTCAGCTGCCTTGTCGGCCTGAACCCCTGCAAAGTATAACAAACATGATCAGTAGCTCCAGTATCCACTACCCAAGAATGGGTAGAAACTGATGCTAAACATGTTTCCGTTATAAATGCACATGACGTACCTTGTCTACCCGTGCCAAGCACTAGACAATCTACTTCACTTCGCTTGCGTTTGCATGGCCTGATGACATCTTCTGCTAGATCAACTTCATCTAACCTTTTAAGCATTTCCTTTGCTTTAGCAACTGTTTGTCAAAAGCTGACATAGTTGGAGCAAATTCTAATGCTCTAAGGTCAGATTCCTCTCGCATTAGGGCTGAGAGTAACTCAGGAAGAGTAAACTCGCACCTGGTACCGAGGGACTTGATGAAGTCATTATAAGAATCAGACAGAGAGTGCAGGACAATGTTAATTTTCGCCCGTTTACTGACTTGTCCACCTCTCTTTCTGTACTTTCTCACAATCCTCATCATATTGACGAAGTGCAGAAGCAACGAACTCCCATCAGTCATCCTCTTGCAGACCAGGTCTTCCATAAGATTATAACTGACAGTTCGTTTCACCTTCCCATAAACTTTCACAAGGTCCCTCCATATCTCAACAGCAGTTCGGAACTTCTTGTACTTGAGCTTTAATTCTCTAGATAGACTGTTCATGATGAGTCTGCGGGCAAACTCATCCAAAGCTACCCATCTGTCATAGAACACTCGCTCATAACCAGTACAGTTCCAATATTTGGGAGTTAGAGGGTCCATGTAAAGTATATGAGCATGTTTTGCAGTGCAGAGTATTTCCATGAAGCATAACTTCCACTCAGAAAAATTCGGACTAGTTAAAGGGTTTGTTATTAAGAGGTTGACAACGTGAGCAATAGACATGTCTGAAAACAATAAATTAAAACAGAAATTAAAACATAGTCGCAAACTATTGAAACAATTAAATATTGAAACCTTATGATAAAGCAATATTAATGTTTCCTCCAATTTGACTAAGTATTACTATTGCAAGCCACACATGTGGAAGTTTACAACAAAACACTTAACCATACTGCATCTTTCAATTCCAGTCCTTTAATTCCAATCCATGCTCGGGTTCCTTAGACAAATGAAAGTAATAATTGGAGACTTACTTAAGACCATATTATCCTACTGAGCAGGGATATCACAAATGAGTTATACTCTAGATAACATCTAAGCTAGCTTACCTCCAAAGCCAACCCTCCCATATAAGGATCTATTAGAACACACCTGATCCCTATAATAAAGCTGTCTCATTTAATTCAATCCCTAGAGAACTTATGAAAATTCAATACGCAAGCTACACATGTAGACGTTTACGCATGAACTCCCACTTCTCACATGAAATAAATGTTTGTTTTAAGAAATCCTATCTATTAGAACTTATGAATAATAAATTAAGTAAGCTACACATGTAGACGTTTACCTAATAAATTACCCACTTCCAATAAAGGATCGCTTTGTGGAGGTGTTACTAAATTATGAGCTTAGTAATTTTTAATTCATAAGGTTCAATTGCACAGATCATTTTATGTAGCCATAATTATAACATTGCTAAAATTCTATCATGCATAGCATGAACCCCGAATTTATAGTTATAATTAATTACACAAAACAAATCACATATCATGCTTTAAAGCTGTAAATAAAAGCAGTAAACGTGCTCCTATTATCTACAACATGCTTATATGTTGCACAATTAAATTAAACATATATCATGTGAAGATAGATAATAAAACAAATAAAAAATGTCCTCGTGGCCCCATGATACAAAATAAAATAATTCTAACTATTACAAGTTGAAATTAATTATACAGATCTGCGACTAGGCTCCCACTACTTGGACTGTGATCTGAATTTATTTTCTGAATCTGGGCCTCCAAGATTTGATCCATTAGAAAATTGGACAACTGGGCCAATTAACCAAATCGCAGGCCTAGGCACACATTGCAAGCCCAATAGCCCGCAAGAACTTAGCCCGACGAGCCACCACCGGCGAACCACCGTCGCATGCGACTTGCTGCCACCGTAAGAGCTCTCAGAATCGCGCAACAGCCATGCACATACGTGCATGGTTGTAGCCCGCGATTCCTCCTCCTCCGTCCATCGCTCGTTTCGCATGCCGCCGCACCAGCTTGCCCCGACCATCGCCCGAACCGCCGTTCACCTTTCTTCTCCACCGTAGGCTACCACGACTCGCCGAAAAACGCACAGGGAGCACGACATGAGAGACGCGCGTGCAGCATGCAAACCCTAGGGTTTGCGATGCCCCGCACGATCTACCCCGTCGGACCGCCCCCAGCCTGCGCCTTTAGTCACGAGCCACCGCCGCCACCACCTTGATCCCGCCGACGCCGACCGAGGGAGGGGGAGGCGCCGACGGCATGCGTGCAGGGCCGCGCAGGCTTGCATCGCGCCTCGCGCCCTGGTCGCGCTGCCGCCGTCCCTGGCCGCGCCGCCGCCGTCCCTGGCCTCCTGCCCTGCCACCCTTCGCGTTGCTAGCCTTCCTGGAGCCCCGCAGCGGCCTGGCCGGCCTTGGCCGCGTGGCTGCACTGCCGCTGTGGCCGCACTGCCGCCGTGGCCGCCATGCGCCTGCTCTACCGTGCCGCCATGCGCGACCGCCGTGCACGGTCTTGTGCCGTGCCGGCGCCGTCGTATGTTGTGCGGTCCATTAATCTTCATGTTCTTCATTCTTTGTTTTACAGATTTAAATTTGAAAATAAATATTACATTTGAAATATCTAATTACATTCCAAAAATCTAAATCTAACCACAGATTTATCTCGTGGGTGAAAAACGAATCCTTGTAAAAGGGGGGATTAACCCGAGAATCACGAGGACGAAAAACATAAACATACAATCCATAAAACCCATGCAATCATTCAATAATAATTATCATGCAAATCATAGGCAATATTATTTTTCCGATAGAGCCAATTAATTTAACCTGGCTTTGATACCAATTGAAGGGATTCGTGAACTGAATCACGAAGTCCGTTTGACAAGGATCGTTAATTGGAATATAAAAAATAAATTGCTATGTCTATGATTAATCCTAGTATGCTCCTATTGAATATGCATAAGGGGGTTTATGCGGAATACCTGGATTGCGAAATCCTGAAGAACGAGTGCGCGGAGATTCCTCTTGATCCTTTCCCACGCACAAAGATTTAATCCCTAACAGATTGAGGAATTAAATCTTATGAAAATAAAATAATTATTTTCGAAAAACAAGGAGAGAGAGAAGAAAGAAAATCCTCCTGATCTGATCTTCTGATCCGTATCCCAACTCAATCTGAATATCTGGTGAAGATTCCTTTCAGATTCCTTGCCCGGTTGAGAAGCAAAATTTCCTCCTCGTTTCTCAGATCTAGTTGATCACCATAGCTCCCAAAACCAGGTTTGCTGTGTGCAACTTACGATCTTGTGGTGTGTTGAGATCTGAGGAACTGAGGCCTATTTATAGGAAAATACTGGACTTCTATTGGGCTTGAGTTTCATGGGCCAGACCAGGGACCAGAATGCAAATAGCAAATAAGGCCTATCAATTAATTAATTCCCATATTCAACCCAGAATATAATTAATTAATTAATATTGATTCATTCCACCAGAGAATCAATACTGTCCTACCTATTTGCTACCACGTTTTGAGGTACGGGTTGTATGGGCTCGGTATATCCCCACATTTTAGGTTACAGACATTCGTTAATTAATTTAAGCTCTGACAAGCTATTTAATTAATTAACTTCTTATATTCCTGAGTCAATCCACTCAAACCTTTTCACTTATGCTTGAACTTAATCAGCCTGCAGGACTTTAGTATAACGAACCTTTTGCGCATCTCAGGGAATGTCACCATCTTATACTGGATGTTGTTACTTAGTTCCAGTACCAGACAGTCATACACAAACTGCTATTACCCAAGATACAGATATACAAGCTCAACTAGAGCCTTTCATTGCAACTCAAAGTAATACACAATCTGCATATACTTCTGTACCTTCATATAGGCTTAGGATCTCATCAAGCCATAGAGATCTAGATTCTTTTAATGTCAGATAAAAGAATCAATCTCAACTTAGGTCCTTATCAATGCGTGCCCCACACCAGCATACCAAGCCATCCAAGATAAGATGCTTATAACTGCGGATGCTGCAGCCTACACCGACAGTTTATCCTGGAACTGTCTTAGCTGTGATAACCATTTATATCTCGCTAGGTCAAGCGATCCATACGATCTTTCCTTATCTACTACACACCGTATGATCTCTCTATCGACGAGATAAGAGGATAATTGCTTTTGCGACACATGTTTGTTAATTCAGACAGGAGATGAACATACAACATTTATGATTCCCAGTATATTAACCAATCGACCTTGTACATAATATACCAATCATAATGCTTTAAGTATATAAATCCATCACCCCTTCCCTTGGAATCGCATTCTCATCTTCAATTTCTTCATGAACTACATCACTCCTTGTCTTGTGGTTTCTTACATACTCGTCCTACAAGAATCTAGCGTTGGTGCTAACAACAATTCTCTGACTCTCAGGACAGTAAAAGTAACCACCTTTCTTTTGCCTAGGATACCCTATTATCAACATTACCTTGGTTCTGCTTTCTAACTTATCAGGTTCCTTCATCAGCACATGTGCTGGACAACCCCATACTCTAAACTTGCACAAATTGGGTTTGCGTCCAATGAAGAGCTCACAGGGTGTCTTAGGAACCGATTTAGAAAACACCAAGTTTAAAATGTAAACCGCTGTTTCCAACGCGTATCCCCAAAACAAAACGGGTAAGCTTGCATAACTCATCATTGATCTTACCATCTCTAAAAGAGTTATATTTCTTCTCTCGGCTACACCATTTTGCTGGGGAGTACCCGGTGCAGTCCACTCGGATGTAATCCCATGATCTGACAAATATTGCAGGAACTCGTTCCCGAGGTATTCGCCACCGCAGTCAGATCGCAACGACTTGATAGTTTTTCAGACCTTCTTTTCTACCTCAGCCTTAAACTCTTTGAATTTCTCAAAGCATTCAGACTTGTTGCGAAGCAGGTTAACATATCCGTATCTCGAGTAATTGTTAATGAAAGTGACAAAATACTCATACCCTCCACGAGCTTGTGTGGACATGGGTCCACATAAGTCAGAATGGATAAATTCTAACAAATCCGCTGCTCGACACTGACTAGCCTTGAAAGGCCAAGAAGACATCTTTCCCTCGATGCAGGATTCGTAGACTTGATAAGGTACAGGCCGGACTAATTTCAATATACCGTCATCTACAAGTCGCGGAATCCGCTTAAGTTGATGTGACACAGTCTCAAGTAACAGAGATATGTAAGATCCTCATCGAAAGAAATAAACTTTCTCTTACTAGGATTATCAATTATAGATGAATTGCATGCATCATTCTAGGAAGTCTTATGATGATAGTTAACGACATAGAGAGAGTTATTCTGCATTCCACGACAGATGACAACGTTATTGCCAATGATAGGAACACCACTATAAAAAATAATTGAATATCTCTCAAAGTCACATATAAGTTTCCGCCGAAAATCCAGCACATATAAAACATCTCTCAAAGTCAAAACAGAATCATCAAAGTACAAGGTGACATCTCCAATGGCAACTACACTCACTTGTGCTGCATTCCCCATTGAGATGGTAACTTTGTCATTCTTCAGCACCCTCCTCGGTGTGAAACCCTGCAAAGTGTAACAAACATGGTCAGTAGCTCCAGTATCCACTACCCACGAATGAGTAGAAATTGATGCTAAATATGTTTTCATTACAAATGTAAATGACGTACCTTGTCCCTTGCTTCCACATGCATTTTTGCTTGAAGTGACACCAACCCTCTTCATCTCATTTGACCTCATTTCACGTCTTCTGAGATCAATTAGATTCTTATACCCAGTATAAACCACATCTTTCAATGTGTTCAGACTGTGCACAAAATCCGATAACTTAGAATCCTATGAAGGTACGAAAGAGTGCTCTGCCAGGAGATCAGTAAGCAACTCTTTGAAAGTATACTCGCTTCTTCTAGCTACATCTTTCTTAAATTCAGAGAATGAAAGCGGTAATGAGTTCGGGATTATATCGATCTTAGCCCGGTCACTGATACATCCACCTCTACATGTGAATCGATTCATGGTGTTATCCATCATCATTACATGTAATGTCACCGAACTACCATAATCCATTCTCTTGCAGACAAGGTCTTTCACGAGATCACAACTGACAGTTCGTTCCATTTCGCCATACGTAGCCACTAAGTCCGTCCAGATCGCTACTGAGCTACCATAGCCCATGTACTTAAGCTTCTATTCTCTAGACAGGTTATTCGAGATTAACTTGTAAGTAAAATCCTCAGATGCCACCCATTTGTTATAGAATTCCTTCTCACGTCTAGAGACTTTATGGTAACGTGACACAAGTGGCTTCATAGTAATAACAAACATATGTTGCTTAGACAAGAGGATATACTCAATGCAATATCTCCACTCAGGAAAGTTTGGACCAGTTAAGGGATTGAGAGCAAGAATATGATCAACAGTAGACATAGACATATCTGAAACAAATAAATAATATTAATAAGAACATACATGCAGAACATTTGAAAACAAATGCATTGAAAACCTCTTGATAAATCAAATACAAATGTTTTCCACTAATAGCCCAAGAGTTCCCACCGGAAACTACACTCATAGACATTTACGATGTCACCCTCAACCAGACAGCGGTTTTTAAGCCCCAATCCTTTTATTTCATACCATGTCAGGAATCCTTAGACACATGAAATTAATAATTAGTGTAAAACCTTAGACCAAGCCATCTCTCAAGAACAGGGAAGCAGCAACTGCATTATATTCTAAGATGCTTCTAAGCACTTAACCACAAATTTAACTCCAGACAAAAGAGACAGTTTGACATGGCGTGTAACCATACCGCACGACCCTTAAAGCCTTCGTTTTCTAAAATTTAAATCAATCCTAGAATAATTTTGAAAGATAATTATGCAAGCTACACTCATAGACGTTTACGCAAAACCCTCCCACTATTCACATGATTTAAATTGTTTGTCTAGAAATCCCAACAACTGTAGCCTATGCACCTCCGGGAATTAGCAAGCTACACTCGTAGACGTTTACTAAGACGGGAGATACACTTACAGCCTAGGACCACTTTGTGGAGGTCTATGATTTTAATTAAAAAATCTGCTTAGTATTTTTGATTCAAAAGGTTTCTTAAATGCGCACATAAATAATTTCTTGTCATTATATTTACCCAAATTTTTTGCATGTAATTAAACAAGCCCAAAAATTCAAAATATAATCCGACAAGAAATTAATCACATAAGCATGCTGATTAAAGCTGTAAATAATAAAGCAGTAAAACAAGATTTACTATTATCTACACATGCTTATTGTGCAATTAATAAATCACAAATCATACGAGGCAATTAAGACAAACAAAAATTCCTCGTGGCCCCACAAAATAGGAAAAATAAAATAATCCTATCTATTACAAAATTTGAAATTTGAATTTCAAATTTGGATAACTCTGAATCTTTATTCAAATCTTCACAAATCTTCTTGGACCTTGATATCCTCAACCACCAAATCTTTTTGGATCTAAGGTTTGGAGATTTGAAAATTGGACCCACAATCCAACTGCAAACCCTAGGGTTTACAACCGAATTGCACCAGCCATTAAACCTCGAACCCTACTGCCACAGCAGCAGCAGCCGCCGGCCGATAGCCACCGCTGCCACCATGTCGTCGGTGCTGCCGCCCGATTGCCCGCGCGTTCGCTCGCGCACCCGCCGCCGTCCATTGCTACCGCCGCGAGCCGCCTGCTCACGCTACTAGGCCGTTGCATCGCACGACTGTTGGCACCATGCCCGCATGGCTGTGCCGCCGCTGCTGCGTTGCCCTGCGGCCGCACGTCACACACAGGCCACCGCCTGCCGCTGTGCGCTGCTCCACCGCAGCTGCACGTCGCGCGCGGCCTCCTGCCGCCACCGTGCACCACCGTTGCCTTGCTCGTCTCCATCTTCGTTCTTTGTCCCGTACAATTATAGATTTGAAATATTACAATAACTATTCTATTACAATTTTTCCTATCAAATCTAATCACGGATTTTCTCGTGATTTACAAAAACGATTTAACCCAAACACTGATAAACCACCGTAGATTAAATCGAATGGGTTGCCACGAGGGACAAAAACCAAACATCCACAACAATTCAAAATCCATACATGCATAATTGAAATTGCTCATCCAACAGAGCCATGAAAACAAACCTCGTCTCTGATACCAATTGTAGGGATTTGTCGGCGAACCGAATCACCAAATCCAACTGAACTGAATCATTTCATGGATGTTGAGAACAATAAACTTATGATACACCTAGCATGCTCCTATGAATTAAATACAGTGGATTTCACGAGTTTACCTCAAGTCCATAGTCTCAGATCTGTTCTTTCGCGTTTGAATTCTAATCCCTTGATGCAACCACGCGATTTAATTAAATCTGCGGAATGAGAAATTAGTGAAAAAACTAATTTCAAGATTTAATTAAAATAGAAGAGAAAAGAAAGATGAATCTGTTCTCCAGATTAGGCCTTCAGATCTGTATCCCAATGTTGTTCAATCCTGCTACTGGTGAGGATTCCACAGGACTGTTATTTTGTAGGCCAGAGTCGAAACTTCGTCTCCCAAACACACACAGAGCCGCCGCCCCTTCTCTCTCTCCCTAGGGTTTCGAACTGATTTGAATGTTCTGAAGTGGCTAGGGTTTCAGAGAGAGAGCTGTCTATTTATAGACCTAGGGTTTTAACCCTAATGGGCTACTGGGCTCAATTCAGCATATTTAATTGGGCCAGACCTGGGACCTAATTCAAATAATAAAGTGGGCCTATGAATTAATTAATTCCCATGTCCACAACCCAGGACACAATTAATTAATCAATATTAATTCTTTTTCACCACAGCATTAATACTGACCTACCCCTTTATTACCACGTTATGAGAACGAGTTGCATTTACTTGAGAATCCCCATATTTAAGGTTACCGGACATTGATTAATTAATCGGAGCTTCTGACAAGCTCTACCTATAATTAATTAATATCTTATTTTCCCGAGCAGTACCACTCAAACCTTATCACTCATGCTTGAACTTAATCAGCCTGCAGAACTTTAGCACGATGAACATTATTAAGCTCCTCAGGGAATGTCCCCATCCTATTACTCGGATATGGTTACCTAGCTCCAGTCTCAGGCTGCAATACACGAACTACTGTTACCCAAGATGCGGGTATACGAGCACGTAACTCAGGCTCTCCACCATGGCAAGTTAAACTAACAGTCAACCCATGCAAGCCCCTGAACCTTCGTTAGGGTTTGGACTCAATCAAGATCGAGATCTTGTATTCTCTTATGTCAGACAGTAGAATACATCTCACTGTGGTCCAATCAACACGCAACCGCACGTACCAACATATCAAGCAATCAAGACATATTACTTCTTTTCGACTATGCTGCAGCCTATACCGACAGACTTATCCTCGTATGCTGTCTCGGTTGTGATAATATTTATATCTCACAAGGTCAAGTGATCATACTGTCTTCTGCGATCTACAACACGCAGTATGATCGTCCCTTTCATTGAGATAAGAGGATACCATTGTTACTCGTATGTAAGTTTGTAAACAGATAGGAAATATCGTTGAATGTATACTCATTGTAATAAATGATTTCTGTATACAAAACCCAACAAATACCTCATCCATGCAACATTAGTTCATCCATGAGTTGAGTCATGGAAATATTGTGCTCCCTCACTGAGCTACCATCAGTCATTTTACAACTTACGATTTCTCTCATGAGCTTAAATCTGATAGCTCTATCTGATTCCCCATAAGTAACTGTGAGACTATCCATAATCTCAGCTGCTTTGTCACAATGCTGATGTTGTTGCTGGAGCACCTTAGACGTAGTGGTCATCATGTAGCACTTGACTACATTATTAGACTTGACCCACTTGTCATAGAGGTTCCGCTCCACATCAGTTGACTCAGCAGTGGGGACAGCTGGACACGGAGTGTTAAGAACAAATCGATGTTCCTCTACAACTAGGATGTAATCCAAGTTGAGCTTCCATTCCAGGAAATTCGGACCAGTTAATTGATTTTGTGCCAAGATATTGATAACATTATTCATAGACATATCTGAAAACAATAATTGATTAAAGTAAGAACATACATGCAGAACATTGAAACAAACATGCATTGTAACCTTTTGATAAACCGATACAGTTGTTTCCCCCAATAGCTTAGGTGCATCTACTGCAAGCTCCTTTCAAAGACATTTACAGCAGACCACCTAACCTAACTGCTCTTTGAAGTTCCAGTCTTTAATTTCAATCCATGCCAAGTATTCGCTGACAAATGAAATTAATAATCGGAGATAAAACTAAGACCATGTTCAACCTATCTGAGTAGGGACATCATTCATGAGTTAGTACTCAGACAACATCTAAGCATTTGACCACAATTCTAACTCCGGAAGTTAAAAGGACGATTTGTCAAATGTACTAGACCCATGATGCATGCCTCTTACAACCTTTGTTATCTCATTTAAAACAATCCTAGAGAATTTATGAACAAATAAAGTAAGCAGACTACGGTCGTGTAGACATCTACTCACTTCACTGCCCACTTCTCACATATTTGAATGTTTTATTTAGAAATCTCATCTATTAGAACTTATGAACAAATAAAGTAAGCAGGCTACGGTCGTGTAGACGTCTACTCACCTCACTGCCCACTTCTAATAAGAGACCGCATTGTGGAGGTCTTGTTGATTTTTAAAAAAAATATTGCTTAGCCTTTTTCTTTTAAAAGGTTCTTATGCGCACAGATTATTTTATGATCCATAAATTATATCATATCTAAAATTCCATCATATTTCCCAACATGATTACGGAATTTATAGACATAATTTAATACATAAAATAAATCACATAAAGCATGCTTTGACTAGTAAATAATAAAGCAGTAACATGCTTCCACATTATCTACAACATGCTATAAAAAAAAAAGCAAGAGCATGCTTTCCTATTATTTTCTAGTGCGTACAAAATAAATCACATCATATGAGAATAAAATAAATAAAATAAAAATTCTCGTGGCCCTCCATATGCAATTACATAGGAAACAAAAATTAAACCTATCTACTACAAGACATTAATTTAATACAAATCTTCAAACTGGGCTCCCACTATTTAATTTGAAATTGCAATCTTTGGGCTGAAAAATAATACAACAAATTGGGCCAAGAATTAGGGTTTCAGGCCCATAGGGCAGCAAAAAAAACCCTAACCCTAGTTTTCAGCCAACTTTCTCCTCCATCAAACCCTAGCCGCCGCTGCCCCTGACCACAGCCGCCGCTTGGACACAGCCCAGCTGCCACCAGCGACTGCCACAACAGTCGCTACACCACCTTTGCCGGCCAACTGGAGAAGAAATGGCGACAGAGACAACCAATGCACAGCTATTCACAGACAGCGACGGGCAAGCCCATCAGCTACCGCCGCCCGGGCACCGCAACCATCCCCATCGCCTCTCTCACCAGTCTACAGCAACCCCATCGACCGAAGCCAACACTGCTGCGAGCATGAGGAGAATCAAAGCATGCTGCTCGCTGCTTGGACGACCACTGCTGCGCACAACTCTTTGCCAATCATCGTGCGCATCTGCACACGACACTCGCCAGATCTCAGCAACCCACGCTGGCAGGAATTGGCGCCGCTGCATGCAAAAGGAGAAGAGATAGAGGGTGCGATCTGCTGCTTGTTGCGAGTATGGAGAAGACTGCTGCTCTACGCAGAGATCCGCCGCATGCATGCGACCACTACTTTGCAGGCCGGACGACCGCCGCCGCTGGCAACCACCACACGCCGCCTGCGTGTGGCTGCGTAGTAACCAGAAACTGTTGCTGCACCATCTTCATTGCTGTACTTGCTCTCTTTCTCAATTCAGTTATATATTGAATAAAAATGTTACAACAGATCTAGATCTATCACATATTTTTCCTATCAATCTAATCGCGGATTTTCTCGCAATTTAAAACAAAACAAAAAACCAGAGAGGGACCACAAGAACAAAAACATCTACGACAAATAAATCCATTTACAATAAATTAAATAACATGCATAAACTGAATGTCAAAATTTATTTTCCGACAGAGCCATAAAATAAGAACCTGGCTCTGATACTAATTGTAGGAACTGAGTCTACAATATGCGACATGAATCGCCATTTATTTCTTAACCCCGGATTCGTTTCATGGATCTCAAAATCAATGCTATGACAAACAGTAAATGCCCTATGCATGCTCCTATTTAATTTAATGCGTAGATTCAAAAGAATACCTTAACTCATGCAGATTGAATAACGCCGTAGATCATTGATGGTGTTCCTACAGATCTGATCTTCTGATCTGTTCCCTTGCTCGATCCGAAAATCTGGTGAGGATGCGCTACCGGATTGAAACAACAGCCCACTCTCTCACTCTCTCTAGGGTTTCTGATTTGAAATTTCAAAACTTATGTGGGAAGTGAGAGAATTGATCTATTTATATAGATCTGGAGAATGGGTTATTAAGGTTTAATAAACCCTAATGGGCTCTGAGCAATGTTGGGCCAGACCAGGGATCTAATGCAAATAATAAAGTGGGCCTCCTAGTAATTAATTTCATGTTCAACGCAGAACATAATTAATTAATTAACAATAATTCATGCCACCAGAGAATTAATGTTGACCTACCCCTTAATTACCACGTTATTGGGAACGGGTTGCATTGACTTGGTTAATCCCTTTATTTAAGGTTTTTAGAAATTCATTAATTAATTCAGCATACGACAATTAGCTGCAATTAATTTATCTCTTATTATTCCTGAGTAGTACCACTTAACCCTTATCGCTTATGCTTGAATCAATGATTTGGCCTGCAGGATTTAGCATAACGAATCTCGTGAGCTTCCTAGAGAATGTCACCATCCTGAAACGTATATGGTTATCTAGATCTAGCTTGACGAAACCCCACACAACCTTCCATCACCAAAGATGCAGATATATGAGTACATCTAAGACTCCACCATAGCAAGTCAAAGTGACAGTCAATCCATATGTGCCCCTCAACTTTCAATAGACTTTAGATCCGACCAAGTTACCGAGATCTTTACTCATTCATATGTCAAGTAGAATGGTTCATCTCACTGTTGATCCTATCAATACATTGAGATGTACCAGTCACACAAAGCAGTCAAGATAAACCACTTATGGACTTGTGTGCCACATCCTAAACCGATAACCAAACCAAAAATTGTCTCAGCTGTGATAACTCTTTATATCTCGCTAGGTTGAACGATCTATTTCATCTTCTATGATCTCTTACACTCCATATGATCTCCTTGTCAATGAGATAACTGGATGTGTTTGTTCGCATCGTTTGATTGTAAATTTAGACAGGAGTTGTTTATTGCAAGTCATTAATGATTACCAGTATATCAAACATAACGTTTCCCAATATACCAATCATAATGCTTTTATGTATACAATTCCAACAAAGAGTATGTTGTCAACTTCATTGATGATTACCCAAGGTATAGATATATGTTTACCTGCTTCGCTACAAGTCTGAATGCTCTGAGAAATTCAAAGAGTTCAAGGCGGAGGTAGAAAAGAAGGTCGGGAAAACTATCAAGTCACTACGATTAAATCTTAGTGGCGAATACCTTGAAAATGAGTTTGTGCAATACACTTGGTAGATCATGAGATTACATCCTAGTAGATCGCATTGCGTACTCCTCAGCAAAACATCATGGCTGAAAGAAGAAATATGACTCTTTTGGAAATTGTGAGATCGATGATGAGTTATGCAAGATTATCTATTTCATTTTGGGAATACATATTGGAAACAACAACGTATATTTTATACCTAGTACCTTCTAAGGAATTCTTAAGAAATCCAATGAACTCTTTCTTGTACGCAAACCCAGTTTGAGCAAATTCAGAGTATGGAGCTGTCTAGCGCATGTGTTTACTAAGGAACCTAATAAGTTAGAAAGTAGGTCAAAAGTAATGTTGCTTATAGAATACCCTTGGCAAACTAAAGGTGATTACTTTTACTATCCTGAGAGTCAGAGGATCATTGTTAGCACCAACACTAGATTCTTTGAGGACGAGTAGGTAAGAGGCTACAAGTCAAGGGGCAATGTGATTCTTTAAGAAATTGAACGTAATAATGCACTTACTAAGGAAACGCCACTTGCGAATGTGGATGTACCATCAGAATGTAGTACCACCTTCATGTTCGCTAGTACAAGGTGCGGAACCACAAGGTACTACACCAATTACTGACACAATGCCCAAGCTTCATTGCAGTGAGAGAGTCATCTTCCAACTTGATATGTATATGTTCGTGGGATGTATGTTCATGGGACAGTCATCAGACTTGGACCTGGTAAACAAACATGATGACTCGGATCCACCAATGTACACTGACGCAACGAGCGACAAGGATGCAGGAAAATGGTGCATTTTCCTGCATCGCCATGGACTCAGAGAGAATCCATAACGACTATGGATATATATACCAGAAATTTGTTCTAACAGATGGCTCTCGAGCCATAGACTGCAAGTGGGTATACAAAATAAAGAAGAGAGCGGATGGAGAAGTCATGGCTTTCAAAGCCAGGCTAGTGGCAAAGGGTTATAGTAAAAAAAGGGTATTGACTATGATGAAACTTCTCACTGGTAGCCATGCTCAAGTCCATCTGGAAACTTCTTGCCATAGAAATACATATGGACCTTGAGATTTGACAAATGGATGTCAAAACTACTTTTCTAAACAGTTACCTGGAAGAAGGACGGGACATCTTTATGTAGTATCCCGATGGTCTTGTGCACAAAGGTGAAGAGAATCTTGTCAGGAAGCTCAAGAAGTCCTTGAATGGATTTAAGCAAGCTTCCCGGACATGGAACTAACGTTTCAACGATGTTATCAAATCCTATTATTTTTCTCAATTGGAGAACAAGAGTTGCAAGTACCGACATTGTGTTAGTGGGAGCATGTTGTTCCTTGCACTATATGTAGACGATATTCTCCAATATAAAACAATGTGGGGATATTGTCAGACATTAAGAGAAGGTTGTCCGAGTAGTTCCAAACGAAGCTTATCCCAGGCATCCTACGTGCATAATATAACAACTTGGTTAGTATGCAGCTCACTAAGAAAGGGTTGCTACCTTTCCGACATAGCATCAATGAAGGGATTTTTATTAGCAAATTGAATTGTATAAATCCGTTTGCCAATTACCGATTATTGGATGTATAAAATAATTACTATGCTATAGAAGTTTATGGGGAATGCGTGGATGGAATTATCTCTGAACTGTTGTGCAGGGATTTGATCTTGAATACTTCCGGCATAAAAAGATTCAACCCAGAAAAATCAAAATTAAATCTCTAGATTTTGAATCAATAAAAATCAAACATGAAAAAGTGAGTGGAGAAGAATGATCCTTAAAATCTGATCTTCTGATCTGTATACCTTGCTCCCTATCCCTTGTCGATAGGGAGATTATATGGCGTGTAGGAGATTGTAAAAGACCCAATGGATCGTTTAACCTAGCGAGATTTAAAATATTGTTATGACAGATGGGATTGCATTGAGGATTAGTTTGTCGATGTAGGGTGCAACATAGTAGGAAAGAAGTGGTTTGTCTTGATCACTTGATATGATGGTATGTGCGGTTGGGTATTGATAGGACCACGGTGAGATGCGTTCTTCTGTCTGACTTAAGAAGACACAAGATCTCGTTACTTAGTTGAGTCTGAATCTGAGGATTCAAAAGTATGCACGGGTTGTTGTCACTTTGACTTGCCATAGAGGAGAGCCTGATTAACGTGCCATCTTAGCTTACATCAGCTTGTGTTGAATGTTCTGATAACTGGAGTTAGATTACCATATCTGAGTAGAACATGCCATCTTGACTTAATAAGAGTCGACGTGCTAATGTTGTGGAGGCTGATTACGTTCAAGCACAAATGATAATATTTGAGTAGTACCATTAAGGATAATAAGATACTAAATAATTATGTGAAGCTCGTCATAAGCTCTAATTAATTAATGAATGTCCAGTAACCTTAAATATGGGGATTCACCTAGTCGATACATCCCATTCTCATAATGTGGTAATAAAAATGTAGGTAAGTATAAATTCTCAGGTGGAATGATTTAATATTAATTAATTAATTACGTTCTGAGTTGTTAACATGAAAATTAATTAATTCATAGGACCACTTTATTATTTGCATTACTTTCCAGGTCTGGCCCGATAAAATTTCTTAAGGGAGCCCATTAGGGTTTCAATCCTAGTAATATTAATAGTCCATTCTCTCCTAAGATTTCTTAAGTCGCAACAATTGAAACTCCAGAGGCAGAGAGAGGGGCGATGCCAACTGCATTGTGGGAGGAAAAATTTCGACTCTATCCGGTGCAGAGTATTCTTGTGGAATCCTCACCTCTAGCAAGATTGGAAAAACAAAGGGACATAGATCTGAAGATCTGATCTAGTGAACACATGATCTTTTGTTTTATTTCAGTTTGAGTTTATAATTAAATTGCAATATATTAAATTCTTCATCCGCTGATTCCAATTGTACGCGTGGTGGAATTGGATTCGGATTCTACGTGATTCAGATCCAGACTCTACAGATTTAAAAGGTAATCCTAAAACAATCGTATTAAATTCATAGGAGCATGCATAGGATTTTCCATCGAATTGTAATAATTTTGACATCAATGAACGGTCTGGGTTGATGGAATTGTGATTCAATTCACAACATTAATCCCTAAAGTTTGGGCCCAATCTGGTCCTGAAACCCTAATTTGTAGCCCATAAGTTGTTTTTAGCCCAAAATCATATTTCAAGTCCAACAGAGGCCCAGTTTGAATATCTATATCAAAATTTCATCTTAGAATTGTTAGATTTAATTTTATTTCCCATGTAATCGCATATGAGGGACCATGAGAATTTTATTTCTTTTGTTATTTGATTCTCGTATTGATGTTATTTATTATTTGCGCACAAGTAAATAATGGGGAAGCATGCTACTTCTTTATTTATTTACTGTTAAAGGATGTTGTAATTTTATTTCATGAGCATGCTTTATGTGTTTTATTTTTATGTTTCAAATTGTGTATAAATTCTAGGATCATATTAATTTATGATGGAATATTAGATGTGATATAATTTATTAGACATAAAATAATGTGTGTGCATTGAACCATTAGAATTAAAACAGTACACTGGATTTTAGTTCTTTTAAAACTAAAATCATTAGACCACCACAAATACGAATTCTCTTTAGAAGTAAGGCATCTCGAAGAGTAAAAATTAACTTAGTAGCTTGCATTAGAGGTCCCTTACCAAATCTAATGTGATGAGGTTTCTAAATAAAACCTTTAGTTTAAAATGAGAAGTGGGAGCCTCAAACGTCTACATAGTAGCCTTCATTGAGACAACTTTCACAAAATTTCTAAGATTAATCGAAATAAGAAAAAAAATGATGCCAAGGGCATGTGGTGCTATGGGTGTAGTATGTATGTCAAATCACATTTTATATTTGGAGTTAGGATTGTGGTTATTTTAGCTTAGATGTTGCCTGGAGTATAACTCATTTGTAATGTCCATGCTTCAAATAGGTGAACATGACCTTAGTATCTCTAATGTTAATTTCTTCTGCCTGCGGATTCCTGGCATAGGTTTGAAATTAAAGGGCCAATTTTGGTTTGGTTTTGCTTTTGCCTTAAACGTCTACTTAGTAGCTAGCGGTAAATTAGCTTGGGCAATTAGAGGAAACAAATTGCTTTATTTTATCTAAAGGTTTCATTACATATTTGTTTCAATTATTCTGTAGTATGTGCCTACTTTAATCTGCTTATATGTTTTCAAACATGTCTATTACTACATCGCTTTTTAATTAGTGGATCTGAGATCAGCGGTGTAACCCATTCCGCTGCAAAGAAAGCCTGATGATTAACAAGGGAGGAAGGTGTAGTCCCACTGAAAAACACCCCAACACACGCCAATCCAATTCACTGACAATGAGATCCCTGGATTAGATCATCGGCACGATGACTTGCTTGTAATATTGCTTCTAATAATTAACTTCCTAATAAAAATGATCCTGGTTGACAATAGGAGCTCTGCAATAATCCTCTTCGCACATGCGTTATGAGAGATGGAAATCTCAGAGGATAAGGTCGTCAAGAGTCAGACCTCCTTAATAGGATTCCACAGAGGAGTATAGATGACTCGTGGGGCAATCTTGCTGCCAACATATTGCGGAGGTATCCACTAGATCGTTTCATTCATGGTGGTAGATGCTCTAAGCGCCTACAACGCGATCCTATGAAGACCCTGATTGCATGCAATAAAGGAAATCCCATCCATGTACTACCAGGTTGTGAAGTTCCCTACTCAGCACCGGGGTACACACCATTCAAGGGGGACCAAAACACCGCTAAGGAGATCTACTATGCAAGTTTCATGGAAGTATACACTCAATAGCATTTCCCAGATGAACCAGCCCTAAAACCGTGATATCGAGCATAAGAACTGGAGGAATTAATTCTAAAAAGTATGGATCCAGAAAAGAAGACCTTCAT
This sequence comes from Plectranthus barbatus, assembly GCA_026898455.1. Taxonomy (NCBI): domain Eukaryota; kingdom Viridiplantae; phylum Streptophyta; class Magnoliopsida; order Lamiales; family Lamiaceae; genus Plectranthus; species Plectranthus barbatus. The sequence continues at coordinate 173,434 of JAPKLW010000536.1, forward strand.
CGGGGTAGGGCTCAAGCCTGAAGTTAAAAAATAGCTCAAAGAGTTCCTCAGCCAGGAAATGCAAGTCTTCACATGGTCACACAAGGAAATAATGGGAATCGACCCACAGGTAATGACGCACCGGCTGCAGGTCAATCCCAACAAAAAAATAGTTTAGCTGAGAAGGAAGAAGTTTGATCCCAAGAAGAATTAGGCACTCAAAGAGGAAATCTAGAAACTAATGGGTGTCGGATTAGTCCACTAAGTCAAGTACCCTACATGGCTAGCAAGCGTAGTGGTAGTCAAGAAGAGGAACTGAAAAATAGGGTGTGTATTGATTACACCGTCCTGAACAAGGCATTCCCGAAGGACCCATCAACGAAATAGTAGGCCATGAGTTGTTGAGATTTATGGATACCTTCTCCGGATACAATAAGATACAAATGTACCCCGAAGACTAGGAAAATACTGTTGGGATTGTATACTAAAAGCATAAATGATTAAGTGTTTTGTATACTGGCCTTCATTTATGTGTTGCATCAATAATTCTCGCTATCTGATAAATGTGAGCATACGACGAACTATAATATCCTTTTATCTCGTAGATAGGGATGACCATATGGTGTGTAGGAGATCACAGAGGATCATATGGTTTTCGAGCTATTAATGTACTTATTAGTTTTCGAGCACGCAGTCAGAGTTGTCTTGGTATGCGAGAAGCACGGGACACAACATCCCGTTCACTACAGTAGCAAGCCTCTGATTGATTCAGAGACAAGGCACCCGTGTTGGAAAAGCTCGCGCAAGTGCTGATTAAGATGACAAGGAAGCACGCCCCTATTTCAAGGCTCATCGAGTGAAGGTAGTAATATCGTACCCTCTAAGAACGGTGCTTTCCTATCCAGAAGATTACTGAAGTGTGCCGTGGTAATAGGTGGAAATAGACTAGAGTTCTACGCACGCAATGCACATAAAATTGCATGCCCTCATCGACTTCATCGCAGAATTATCCATAGAACTACATGTCAAGGCAGAAAAAGAAGTCGTAAAAATAGAATTCAATGAATCGACGACCAAACCACGGTTCCTATAGGTAGACAGAGCAAGCAACATTCATAGCAACAGTGCAGGAATACAATTACGTAGCCCATGGAACAAAATGTCTTAATGAGCAATACACTTCAATTTTGAGGCAACAAAAAATGAAGTAGAATATGAGGCCCTTGTAAGGGGAATGCTGCTTGAAAAAGAGATGGGAGCTCGATGAATTCAAGTTCAGAGCAACTCGCAACTCGAAGTGATGCAAATGGATAAAAAGTATCAGGTGAAATAGCCCACACTGCTGAAGTATAACCAGCTGGCTTGGCGACTAGCAAGGAGTTCGAATTGTGTAAATTAAAGCATGTAGCCCACGAGGAGAAAACTGAAGCCGACGCATTGGCTTACCTCGCATCAACAAAAATAGAAAGAAGCAACTGCCCAATACCAATCTTCTGGGTTGTTGACCTGACACCCCCACAAACCACAAGAAGTGCAGGAGATAAGACAATCAAACAAGCCTTTTGGATAGAGCCATTACTCAGGTTCATCAAAGCTGGGCAGTGACTCGAGAACCTGCAAGAAGCAATCCAACTAGAACGAACGGAGGCAAGATACACAATACACAACAACAGGTAATACAAAAGATCCATAGAAGGATCACTACTGAGATGCATGGACCCAAAGATAGCCAACAAGATCTTTTCAAGCAGGTTCCACTAGCCTACCTTAAAGAAAGATGCAAAAGAGTACATGAGGAGTTGCGGCGCGTGTCAACTATTCAAAGCAGTTCCGCAAAGCTATGTAATGCCACTCCATGCCTTGGTTACCCCATGGCCCTTTATGGCTTGGGGGATGGACATAATAGGAAAACTACCTAGCGGAGCCGGTCAAAGGAGAATGAACTAATGACAACCAATTATTTCACCGAATGGGTCGAAGCAGAAGCATTAAGAATAATCAGAAACACGGAGGTGATATAGTTCCTATGGATGCACATACTCTGCAGATACCAAGTTCTCCAAGAAATAAGAATGGACAATGGCACGTGATTCAAAAGAATGCGTAAAAAGCTTCTGCGGTCAGAACAACATTACTCAACACTGAGATACCCAGAAGCAAATGGGTAGGCCGAATCCACACACAAAACTATTAGGATGACAATGAAAAAGATGCTAGGGGCCCAGAATTCAAAGTTAGACACAAATTGCCCGGGGTGTTATGGTCTTACAGAATGTTGTTGTGCTATAGTGTACCTATAGAACCATGTGCAAGTATACGCAATCGACAAGTAATCTTGTCCTAGAGATAAGATATTGAACCCTAGAGAGTGTAAGTTAAACCGTGCATTTTGAATTACTTGCAAATTAAGGGTGATTGTTACTAACTTCTACTCAAAGCATAAATAAGCATAGATAATGATTCTAAATAAAACTAAGGTCAGCAATATTTCTTCCGACCACTTGGGTTATGGACATTGTTCACTGTCACTTTCATACATGTTGAAGCTTATGTCTCGCTTTTCTCTGAATCTTAGGAACCTTCTTGAAACTACCTAGCAAACTTCTGTTCTACTAGATCTACACATTTCTATTGTGCATCATATGCCTATGCTTTCCACAATTTTCAGATGAGGAGATCCTAGATCTGGTTCTTTCTAAGTTACACTATCTTATATGCCTAAGATAATAATGTCATTACCTATGAGCTTCTCTTCCTATTTCTCCTTCCAGTCTCCATAGGTGAGTTATTTCTTTCCACTTCCGTGCTCAAGAAATCAAACAAATCAAGATCAAAGATAAACTCAGATATAACAAGACATAATTCCAATATGCAATCAAGCTCGAATAAACATTCCACAACCTTAGTGCGAAGGGATTTAGCTTATACTTGCGAAGTAAACAAAATAAAAGTGGAAACCATTCACCATAATTACAAACTCAAAAGAAACTAAAAATGACGGTCTGTAGTGATGATCTCCCACGGCTGATGGCTTTTCTCCGAAGCAAACTATTCTCTTCAATGTGTGTCCGTGTGTTTCCAAAAAGTATCCCGTTGATTGATATTCCCCCTTCCACTTTCTCATCACCCTTGATTTTTCTTTCTTCCTTGAGATACTTCCACGTGTAGAAGTTTCACTATTCTCTTCAGACAACATTTCAGCTCCATACTCGACACCTATCCCTTCGGCACATAGGATCACAAAATTGTTTGATCCTTGTCTACAAGTGGTCCCCGAGAGAGAATCTTCTTGTCCAGCTCTTTTGCGTCTCACATGCTCTAGCATGACTGCTAGCCACATTGCGACTGATAAGCTCTAACATTCCAATCTTGGTCAAAAGAACTCACAAAAGTTTGCAAAAACTTATTAAAATTCGAGATGACTAAAACAAAGTGCAATGAACACAAAGATAGGATCATAAAGGACTCTAAACGAGAACAATCTTATTCAAAACAACATCCAAAGTATAGAAAAAGAGATCAAAAGATAACTCTTTGTGAGAGTTATTACCCCCCAAACTTAAGATGTTGCTTGTCATCAAGCAACTAAAATAAGACTCAAAACAACACAAAAGTCAACAAGTGCTATGCCAAATTAGTTAATTTCTTCTTCAAAGATCCCTCATCAAAAATTCAAAAAGAAAGCATGATAAGTAACTTCTCAAGTTAATCAAGTTTCAGTCCTCTCACTTTTCAAAGTTTAACAACATACAATCATTAAGTTTATCGAACAAAGTTCAAAACACAACTTTTTTCAAGATTGCTGGAAAACTTTTGAGCTTAACCTTAACTATCCATTCAAGCCCTCATGTTCATCAATGCTATTTATTTTCTTCTACCCATTCGCTTTCACTTGTTCTCCACTAATAGAATTTGCACTCCACTTAGATCAAAAGGGCTTTATAAGCTTTTATTGTTAGGCTAAGGCAAAAGGTGAGGAAATTTGGGTAATGTTACTTGAGTCTAGATGCATCATCCTTCTCATCCTAACACTGGTCTTATATACTCTTTTTTTTTTTTTTCACAATCAAGTAATAACACTGACTTTATGCTCTTCCTTCTGCACTCATTTGTTTCAACAGTGAGAGCAGCTTCATTCTAATACTTCTTTCATTTCTCTCTCTCTCTCTTTTTTTTTTCAAGCTAACAAATAGCATATTTTCTAAGATTTTTATTGCAGAGGTACTAATAAAAGAACACTTCGAGTAGAAGTGGTACCCCCCAAACTTTGAATCTAACATTGTCCTCAATGTTAAGGTGAAGTCTGAGTCAAAATAAGCCTCTAGAACATGTACATGTATGGGAAAATAGCTAACATTAAGCAGGTTTAAACAAAGAATTAAGCTCAAGCTCAAAATCTAGGTGCAAGGATAAATTCATATAAAACGCAAGAAATTATGAGGCACAAAGATCAAGTGATGGCCTTAATCATTTCTAATGGTAGAACTCATTCTTATATCGCCTCAAACAAGATCAAACTCTGGGTAGGTAGCATCTCACATTCAATATTAAAAATGTTAAGTACCACCTAAGCTCAAGCATATGTCCAGCATATCAGGTTTTCAGAAACAAAGACAAAACAAAACCTTGTCGTGTAAACTAGATGTGGATGTATAGAGCTAAACTTCAAAAAGCAAAAGAAGATTAACCCTCAACATGCTTAATCATTACCGCTCTTTCAAAGAAAGAATGGATGAATGATGAAAATATCATTGGGCAAGAAGAAGGACAACTAATAGACTTCAAACTTTTATTAAAACGACCCAAAGAACTTCATGCTTTAACATATGAAAAACATGAAGAGCAGACAACTTAACAAACAAAAACTAAACACTCCAACTTCAAACAAACAAAAACATAACCAAATTAAAAAAATTTTTTGCAGCAAAATAAATGGGTTCAGAGAAGACCCTGTTCATCAAGCGGTTCCACCAGCATCTTTCTTGGTTTGCAGTTTGCGGCCCCTCTTCCTCAACAGCTTCCTGGTTTGGTCCTTGATACCCAGCAACACCTTGTGCATAAGCTTGAACCCGCGCAACAACTTCGCCTGTTTAGCTTTGATCTTCAGCAGCTCTTTCTATAGATTGTCCAATGTAGCTCCATCTTCAGTAGGTTTGTCGCCTTGCGCTCTGGTCAATTCTTGTGCATGCCTTTTACTCAGGTATTGAATATTGAAATAGCTCTTAGCTATACTCCGGGGTTCGTCTGAGTGAAAGGGGACTCCAGCATTTTTGCACAATTTTGAGATCAGCGAAGGGCAGAACAGTGGCCCATTCTTCTTGGAGGCCTGGAAAGCGATGAAGTCAATGATAAAGAGTGCTATATCAATCGGATCTCCCTTTAGGATTGTTGCAGCCATTAGAACTCTGTCTTGACCAACCAGGGTGTTGTGGGTAGTCGAGCTGTTCCTGTTTCTCAAAAAGTGAATCCAGATGTTAGCGTCATTAGTCAGAAAACTAGCGAGGACAGAGAGATTGTCCTTGGACTCATCAACCTACTGAGGACCCTCTACGGTTACCACCCGCAGGGCTTCATCAAGCTGCTCATTAGTTGCGGATATGAGCAAATCCTTGAACTCATCCGGCTAGGGAGGGTGAGTGTCATACACCGTATGCACTGTTTTTGGATTTAAGATCACCTTTTTTCCTCGCACAGTATCCCGGAGCTCATAGTCAACTGTAGTGTTCTACTCGTAGTTGGCATAGAATTCCCTGACCAGAGTGATGACTGGTGCGGGCTGCATCCCGACAAAGGATTCCCATCCCTGGTTCTCTATACTTCTGACCACTCATTCTGGCAGTTTGGACAAATCTCTGAAACCGCGCTCCAGCAGAAATTTGTGGTTGAGAAGGGCTTGCAATTTGGCTTTATGAGGGGCAGATGAGAACTTAGGGATCTTCTTGATTTCTTCTGTCGATAGTTCCACCACTTTTTTCTTCCCTCGTTTGACTTCTTTCTTTTTGGCCTTGTCAGCTGAGAGCTTTGAGCTCTCCCCAGTCTCCTTAATTGCTACCACTTTTCTTCGCTTTCCTAGTTCTGTATTCCATAAAATCCTATATTGGTCTTCTACAGCCTCGACTTGCTTTCTTTTCTTGGTTTTGGTGTTCTTCTTTGGTACAACAACCTCCTTTTTTCAACACTCGCTTGCTCGGTTGTTTCTGTTTCATGCTGCTCAGATGCTGTAGCATCTATCTGAGCAGGTTCCTCTTGATTTGCTAATTCCTGTTTCCCTTCTTGTGTATCATGTTTGCCCTCTGTTTCCTCTTCTTCATCACCAGGGAGTTGCTGTTCTTCAGTTTCCTCCTGCTCAACATTCACTTTCCCCTGGTCCTTGGGCTCGAAGTCCTCATGCTCTTGTTCCTTTTGTGATTCCTTAGGTTGATCATGTGCAGTTTCCTTAGAACTCAGATCCAATCCTTCTTGTTCCTCACTTGCAACTTTTGAAGTGGCTGCCTCCACCATGTCCATGAGGCTTCCTTGCTTACGTTTTGCACTGTCTGCTTTGGTCTTCTTCCGGGGTGCATCAGGGATCACCACTGGATTCTCTGTACTAGTGGGAGGCAGCTTGGCATTCTTCTGAGCCATGATAGCCACGACTGCCCTGTTGGATCGTCTCAACCCTTGGACTGGTTCCTTCTTCTGCGGCTTTGGTTTTCCTTTGGGCTTTGGTGAGGGCGGACTTGCTTTCTACGGACTAGCCTCAGAGGGCTCAATCTCCATGCCTGGTGGTTTCTTGCCACTTTGCTTCGTCCTCATGTATGTTTCTGCAAAAGTCACAAAATTAGTAATGTCTCAACACCAAGCCTTTGTACAACCCTAACTTCGCAATTTTATTCAACTTAAGGAAGCAATAGTAAGATATACACCCCCAAACTTTAAACTCCAGTCACAATTTGTGCCATTTAGCCATCAGAAAAATTACAGGGCAGGGATATATTCAAACTTAAAGCACAAAAGGTGTCAGAATCTCTTGTCAGAACTACTGCATATGACTAGCATAGATCATCAAAAAACCTTAAGCATAATCTTCACCCAGAACACAATACTGCAAAGTTTAAGAATCATGCTTCAGAAATTCCTCCAAAACAAACATTAGTAGTTCATCAAAGAAGAGCGACAAAAATTTTAGAACCATACCCGACATTCTTGCATACGAATTTCTTTTCTTTCTTTTTGTTTCTCAAGCATAATGAAGTAGTATTTATAGAAAAATATGAGACCCAAGACCAAACATGTAAGATAGGTAAAGAAAACGTACCTGTTAGATGACAAGAACTCAGATTTTGCAACACAATTTCTTCTCTGAACTTCGTCCGGACGCTTAAGATAGCAATGGTATGGGTTACTTTTTGCAAGTTGCACAGTTTATAAAGACACCCTCATTAAGCATTAACCAACACGATTATTTAGGAAACCTTTCAATTTTCCTTGATAAGATAGATTTTAAAATTCAAAAAGGTAAAATTTCCAAAACTGTCATTCATAGGGATGAGGTGGCATGCTTATGTCATCATCTCTCTCCTCTCACGGCTATTTTCGTGTCGCGCCCCTCCTTTGCTACAGTTTGTAACTTTTACCAACTGTTATTTCCATTTTTTTTTCGACTGATCATATTATCTTAAGGAAAAAGAAACTAAAATCATAAAAGAAAATTCTATCTACAACTAACTTAGTCTAACTCGCCCCCAAGCTTATGCTACTCACAGACTGTAGCATCAAACTTCATAGAGGAAATTAGAATAAAAGATTAAACTTAACTAGGCATGAAAATAAAAATCAACCTAAATTAAAATGCAGTATTAAAGTAAATCCCTAAGCCATCACCACATGTTTCATCTATCCTCATGATGACTTAGGTTACCTCTTGCCACAAGGTTCTTGAACTTGAATGAAAGCATTCCATTTCTCCATGCTTCCTCCGAAGTAGTGTTTCACTCTCTGGCCATTGACTTTAAAAACATTCCCTGTGCTTTAATTTTTCAGTTCCACAGTTCCATAGGGATACACTTTCACCATAGTAAACGGTCTTGACCATCTTGACTTGAGCTTGCCAGGAAATAATCTCAACGAGGCATTGAAGAGCAATACTTGTTGTCCCACTTCCAAGATTCTGTCTGTAATCGTTTTATCATGCCACCTCTTCACTTTTTCCTTATTAATTTTGGCATTTTCATAACTCTGCATCCTCAGTTCTTCAAGTTCATTCAACTGCAAGATTCTTTTTTCTCCACTTGCCTTGGGATCAAAATCAACATCCTGGTTGCCCAATAAGCTGTATGTTCCATTTCTATGGGCAAGTGGCATGCTTTACCAAAGACCAATCTGTAAGGTGACATTCCCAAAGGTGTTTTGTAGGCTGTTCTGTAAGCTCACAAAGAATTATCCAAGTGCTTGGACCAGTCCTTCCTGGTGGTGTTCACCACCTTTTCTAGCACACTCTTCACTTCTCAATTTGATAACTCAGCGAGCCCATTGGTTTGTGGGTGGTATGAAGTTGAAACTTTGTGATTGATATTGTATTTTGACAGCATAGCAAATAAACTCTTATTAATGAAGTGGGTTCCTTCATCATTGATTATTGCCCTCGGGGTGCCAAACCTTGTAAAGATATTCTTGTGTAAGAATTTCATAACTGTTGCAGCATCATTGTGTGCACAAGCACAGGCCTCCACCCACCTAGACACATAATCTACAGCCAACAGGATGTATTCATTTCCAAAAGAGGATGGGAAGGGTCCTATGAAATCCATTCCCCATACATCAAACAATTCCACTTCCACAATATTATTCAGGGGCATAGCATTCTTGGCTGGCAGATTCCCTACTCTTTGGCATCTGTCACAATTCTTGACGAATTCAAATGCATTCTTGAAAATTCCTGGCCAATAAAATCCTGATTGCAGCAAGTTAGCTGCTGTCCTTTGACCACGAAAATGTGCTCCATATGCTGAAGCATGGCATTCTCTCAGAATGTAAGGAATTTTGTATTCTGGTATGCATCTTCTAAAGATCTGATCAGGTCCCAGCCTAAACAATGTTGGATCATCCAAGTAATAGAATTTTGCATCATGTAGAAATTTCTTAAGTTGTTGCACATGCAACCTGTTAGGTGTTGATGTAGAAATCCCACCTTTAAAATTGATGTTTTGATGTGTCAAAACTGTGTACCAAAGTCTAGGCCTTAGAGTTATTACCTCATGTAATCCTTGTATAGGATGATCGAGTTGTAATAGTCTAGGAGAAGAGAACTATCAATAACTGTGGAATAGTTTTTAAAGTAGAAGCCGTCCAAACAAGAAAAACTGAGCAGAGTAACGAATGCGGAAAACTGTGCAGACAGTATTCCAACTGTCAAGGACTGTATATCAAGAAAAACTGTGAATACAATTTTTATAAAGAAACTATTGAGAGGCTCTCACAGTTTTTGATCAAGACAACTTCACATCAAAGGAATAAGTGAAAAGCAAAGATGCCGATCAGTCATAAAAGAATATTAAAGTAGTCAATGATGAGAGACGTGGAAACACTCAGTTATGATTGGTGTACAATGTAGTTCGGCGTCTGACACATCAAGTACAAACTGCCCAGCAAAAAGCACGACAGTGGTTCAAAAAAGGCAGAAGAACAGGTCTACTTTACAGAGATGGATGGACTCTGATTGGACATCCTTCGAAATGTCTCTGCCAGCTATTTTTAAATCTCCAACTATAAATTGCAGAAGGTTTAGAGACAAAAATAGATCTTCGAGCACATTAAAAGCTTGTCGTTACTCTGCCGAATTGAAAACTCTAACACATTGAAAGCTCTTAATTGAATGACATTATTTCCGTGGTTCATTTATTGAACACGAGGCATTATTGCTTAAGGAATCTTCTGAGATTCACCGTGTGACCTAGTGTGCACAAGGAGTAAGTCCTTCGACTTAGTCTACTCTCTTGGTGTTCCTAGTTTTTAAGTGAGAACACAACAACCTTCCTTTCTAAGGGAAAGAAGGTCATCACGGGCAACAGCTGACCAGCTTACGTTCTAGGAAGAACTGAACCATCCACCCACCGGAGAAGGAGAAGGGAGGTTGGTCCTCTATCCATTTTCGACGACTACTAGTTCTGAGGAGACTTCGATGTGGTACTTGGCTTCGAGGAACTGAAGAAGGAGTGAAGAACAACAACCTGCACGAGTGATCCATTCTGCTGTGGATGGTGGCTTCTACAACATTTGGCTATAGATCGTGAGGATTGTATCTTCATTATTTAGTGAATTACCGGATTAATTTCCGAAGAGTGGACGTAGGACTTAAGGCTCCGAACCACTATAAATATCTTGCGTCATTTACAGTTTTACTTACATCACGCATCATACTGTTCTCAATCGTACTTTGAAACCTTCAACACTTGTCTGAAAGTGTTGAAGCGTATAACTGTTGACTACTTTAAACTGTAATTTGGTAACTTAACTTGTTGGTTAATCAAAAATGTGTTTTTAGAACTGTCACTTAAAAACTGAGTGAAGTTGAAACTGAGTGCAAATAACTGCCTTTATACTTCCGCTGCACATCGTACGTACTCTGATCTGGGACCAACAAGTGGTATCAGAGCAGGTCGGTCTTTCTAGACTGTCCTGTTTTGAGTCGCTTAAGACCTGATCCGTACTTCCTTGCACTCTTAATTGTTTGTTAAGTGTGATTAGCGAGCAGGTTATCTTAAGATAATGATGAATTCTCCAAGCCTTCCTAAGTATAACCAAGAAAAGTTCGAGGTATGGAAGAAGAGATGTCTTATTCAACTGAGAGCACAACATCCAGAGATGGATGGAGTTTTAAATAATGGACCCCCGAAGATCCAGAAGCCTAAAATCCAGCATGCAGGAGAAGATGGTCCAGGTGGCCTCGAAATGGTAGATAAGCCACAGGAAGAATGGACACTCGATGATAGGAAACGCCATCAGCTGGATCCCATTGCTCAAGAAATGATCATGTAATCTCTCCCAGAATCTCTTATGGATGAAGCCATACAGAACAACAATGCTAAAGAGTTATGGGACTGGATCAACGAGCTTACCAGGGAAACAAAAGCCATGAGACGTAACAAGAAACAAATATGCATTGACAAATATGAATCCTTCCAGATGTTACCTGGCGAAACAATCAAATCGAAGGAAGCAAGGTTCAACGCCATCGTCAGCAAAATGAAATATCTTGGAAGAGAAGAAAAGGTGGCTAACATGAACGCAAAAATTCTTTTAAGACTGCCAAAGGAAAACTGGTAAGTAAAAACCACCAGTTTGAAGACAATGGATCTCTCGAAGATGTCTACCAAAGAACTGTTCACCGAACTTCAAGCACATGAATGGGATATTCAGATGGTGAACTAAAATGAAGCTGTTAGAACCCCAAATTCAGCAGCTGATGTGGACGCAACATTCTTCGTAAAGAGAGACTTCCAAAGGCGACCAAAGAGGTCCATTCACTTTGAGAAAACTGCCTATCAATCCTCACCAGCGAAGGATGCCTCCACCTCAGTTTCAAAGAAGGAAATTGAACTGTCAATTGCCAATCTGGAGGAACAAATGAGGAACCTGGCCGTACTTCTCGAGAAGGCCAAAGGAAAAGCAAAGGATACTCAGTCCAGCGAGCAAAGATTACAAAGAGAGAGCCACGCACATGCTATGAATGCAACTCTCCAGATCATCTGAAGTACGAGTGCCCTCTAGTTTCTTAGGAAGAGAGAGACAAACTGAAGAAGGTGTTTGGAAGGAGAGCATCTAAAGCTGTGGCCCAAGCAATGCTCACAAGAATTGACATGCCAGACGTACCAGACCATGATGATGGATACTACACGTCTGAGGATGAGAATGATGAGGAAGCACTTCTTGCTTTTATGGCACCAATTCACGGAGATGCTACCGATAAAGAAGACAGTGCTTCTAACTGTAAAATAGTGGTAACAACCCATCTACCCTCATCTCTCACATCTACATGCTTTAAGGAAAACACTGAATTTAGTCACTCAAATTCGGAAGATATTTCTCTTAAAAGCATCATTAAAGAGGTAGAAAAGTTTCATGAGATTAAAGATGAATTAGTTAGTGAAAACGTCTCACTGAAATCAGAGATTTCAGTTTTGACCGATGAAATCGCAAAGATGAGGTCGATCAGTGAGGATTTTGAAAAACTCAAGGAAATGCATTCAAGACTTCTTAAAGATTTTTAAATTATTTCAAAAGAATGTGATTCCTTGAAGAAAGTTGAGCCAATTCAATGTGAATGTACTTTCAAAAGGAGCTTAAGAAAATAGATGAGGTTTTGAATGCTCAAAAACAGCCATCCGATAAACATGGAATTGGATTCTTTGAGCATCAACATGAAAAGGTCTTGAACAAACATGCATCCACCTCTAGGACTAAGAAAACACCCTTGCGCTCTGTCAAAGCCAATTCTAGCCCGTATCATATGTTGGAGAAAGGAAATGTCAATCTCAAAGAGCCACTTAAGCAAAATGTCAAGGCCAAATGTTGGTCAAAAACTGACCCGAAACTGGCACCTCGACAGTATACTAGCATAGTTCATAAACTGTCTAAACCAACTATCGAGGGAAGAAATGACTTCCCTTCAAAACTGGACATCATATGCAAGGAATCCAGTTTTACAGACACAAATGACTTAGCAACATGTAAATGTTGCAGGGAAGTTAGTTCAACAACCGGATAGAAATCCGAGATGTTATGATAGACCACAGTTCTATTATAATAGTTTTCCGAATAGGAGGAACACCTATTCGAGGCCTGAGTTGAGACAGTTTGACTCTCAAAAGACTGTGATGGCTACTTACACGAGAACAGTTTCTCGATACTCTTTCCAGAGCAACAGGTTCAAAAAGAGTTCGCACACCACAACACTTAGTAACATGCATTCAAACAACATACATTACTTTAGAAGAAAGGTTGATCATTCACCAAAGAGTGATTTAGTTTCACGAACTGTAAAAGTGAAACAGGTCTGGATACCAAAACGTTGGATCCAAAAGACTGACTTTGCAGGACCCAAAAGGATACGGGGACCTAAATAACTTTTTCGGTCTTGCAGGGACCGAGTTCTCAAAATAACGCAAAATTATGGATATTAGATAGCGGATGCTTAGCTCACATGACAGGAGAAAATGATTTAGTCAAGAACCTTGTGACATACAAAAGAGCATCGGTCACTTTTGGGAACAAGGCTCAGGGACAAGTTATTCGGAAAGGATACGTGTAACACAATGGGATCATCATTCAAAACGTGTCCTCAGTCACCAATCTTAAACACAACCTTTTAAGTATAAGCCAACTGAGTGAGAGTGGCTATATTGTTAGGTTTGGAAAATCAGAATGCCGCGTCATAGACAAGGTGACTCACAAGACCTTAATCAGAGGAATCAGGAAAGGAGGTCTTTACATTGTTGATTGGTCTAGTGGAGTCGGGGGAACATGTCTCCTGGCACATAATTCCTCAGAAGGAGTAAACTAGTTGTGGAACAAAAGATTAAGTCATTTGTATTTCATTTCGATCAGACATCTGGCAAAACACAATTTGGTTGATGGATTGCCACAGAAGAAGTTCCAGAAAGAAGGAGTCTGTAAAGCTTGTCAGCTCGGGAAACAAACAAGAGCCTCTTTCAAGAATAGGCTAGTTACAACAAGCACATAACAAATCTTAGAACTGCTCCACATGGATTTGTTTGGTCCAGTTGCTCCACCCACAATTGGAAGAAGAAAGTACACATTGGTAGTTGTTGATGACTACTCAAGATATACGTGGGTGGTGCTGCTAAAATCCAAAGACGAAGTCAAAACTCAGCTACCAGAACTGATTACCAGTCTTCAAAATAACAAAGGGGTGACAGTTAAGAAGATAAGGTCCGATAATGGAACAGAGTTTTGCAATGGACCCCTTATGAATTTCTGCGCTGAAATTAGAATCGGACATGAGAAGTCTACTCCAAGAACTCCTAAACAAAATGGTCTTACTGAGGGGTGGAACATAACACTCACGGAAGCAGTTAGGACCATGATGGTCGATACCGGCCTTTGAAAAGGATTTCGGGGAGAAGCCTTGATGACAGCTTGCTACACGCAGAATCGAAGTGTATTCAGCACACGACTGCACAAGACTCCCTATGAGATCTACAATGGTCGTAAGTCTTCTGATGGATGCAAAATCTGCATACAGATTATAGTAAAGGGCAAATAAATTTATAGATAACCCGAAGGTATGTCGAACCCACAGAGATAGTGCAACGAAAGTAAATCATGTACTGAATGTAGTTTTTCAATCCTTTGTTTGGGTAAATCAAACTTTGAAGGGTTTTTTGGTTTTTATGAAAATACTTTTAAAAAAAAATTCAAATAAAATAAAGCACAAATCCTAGGGAAATCTACCAATCTGATCAACATGCAAGAAACAAATAATTCAAACCTATAAAATACTTTTGGTGGAAAATCTGGTAAAGTGGAATCAACTCCTTAGTCGGGCAGTCAAAACCTAGATTATTAACTAGTGATTATCTCATCTCGGTCTCAAAAACACAAGTTAATCAATCTCAATAAAAATTAGATTAATCCTACAATTGAATTCTTCTTGGTCTGACAGAAAATCAAATGTATTAAACTCTCACTTCCTATTATTTAATTTTCACCTCTCGGTCCATCAATTAATAACTAAAACCTATTCTAATTTTTATCTCTCGATCCTTCAATTAAAAAATAGATTTGAAATAAAATCAAAGAGTTTAAACCAATAAAAGGGTTTGAAGAATTCAAATCAAAACATGAATCAAAAATGGAGAAACCCTAGAATCTGATAAAGAATCTAGCTTAGCATATTAAAAATAAACATTGAAACAAAAACTAAAGATTGCATTAAAATAAAGGTGCAGAAAAATAAAGGTACAATAAAATAAAGGTTTTGATTCCAGCCCTAATTAAAAACTAAAGAAAACTAAACTATGAACTGAAATTTAAAGTTGGACTGGAATTTAAAATTGGACTGGAATTTAAAATTGGACTGGAATAATAAACAATGAACTAGACATGAGTTTATATAGGAGTAGGGTAAAGCTCTTGAATGGTAGGAATTGATCAAATCGGGCATTTCCTTCTTGAGTTGATGGTATATAATGTTTTCCTTCTTTAAACAAAACTTCAAAAGGAATGATTTTCTTGGTTGAAACTTCCCTTTTTGGGTCTTCAATGCTTCCAAATTGATGTGTAACTTGAATCCCAAGCAATTCTCGCCCAAAATATGTGAAAATCTTGCAGAATCTCGCCAAAATAGTCCATCTCGGTCGAGATGAACCTTGTCTCGGTCGAAACAGAGACCATTTTCGCCACTTTCGACCCTTCTGCGCAGTCTCACAATTTTGGCCATAACTTTTGTTCCCGAACTCCGTTTGACTTGATTCCAGTTGCATTGGAAAGATAACTCAAAGAACTTTCAAATGACATGCTCCATTAGCTCAGATTACATCTTTGAAAGAATTCGTGACTATTTCTTTGAACAGCTACTACTTTCGGTACGGGTTTCCATTGGATTTGACCTAAAGCCTGCAAATTCTTACCATGACAAGCATAACACCCTCTAATATATACTCATGCTTAGAAATAAGTATAAAAATAACAAAATGCACTTGAAACAAGGGAGAAAAATATAGATAAGTGAGTATACTTATGAGCTTATCATCTTCTATAGCTCATCTTCGTGCTTTTGGTTCTCCATGTTATATTCACAATAATGGGAAGTCTAAATTGAATACTTTTAGCTCTAAGGCTATTGAAGGAGTGTTCCTTGGGTATGGACATCTTTCATATAAGGGATATAGGGTATTCAATAAGATAACCCAGCTTGTGGAAATAACATGTCATGTTATTTTTGATGAAGCTACTCTAGTGCGAAGGACACTTCAAGAACTGGATCCGAAAAATCATGAGATCAAGGATGTCAATGAGGAACCTAGAACCGATCTTGATCATAATCAAAAAGTTTCTCTGACTAGATCTATGAATGATATTTCCGAGACACCAGTAGCCTCGGTTGAACCCCAAGCAGCCGAGAGGGCCAATGATGCTAATGTTATTGATGAGGCCTTAAAGTTAAATAACATCGAAGATCATAATGAAAAGAAGCCCCCCAAAATAAATGCAACGGTTTCTGAAGCAGAGCAAAATGATACCAAGGAGATCAACCTTGAGACCGCTGAGGAAGCAGCTCCAACTGAAGAAACAATTACAGTTCAGAATCCAGTTGCTGATCAGAATGCTATTCCAGGACAAGGAGATGAAGCAACTTCTGAACAAGGAGATAGAACAATTTTAGAACAAAAAGGTGAAGCAGTTGCAGAACTTAGAAGTGAATCATCTCATGAGGAACATCCTGCAGCTTCTGAGAATCCAACTACTTCTGCTGAAGCTGTACCTGTGAAGAAGCCTAGTTGGCTAAGGGATCTTCCTGTTGAAGCTATCCTGGATGATATTGGAAAGTAAGTTCGAAATAGACAAGGGATAACCTTGAGGTCATGCTTTATTTCACAAGTCAAACCAGTGAAGATCGGAGAAGCACTTCAATCAGCAGATTGGATCAATGCGATGCAAGAGGAATTGGTAGAATTCAGTCGCAACAATTGTGGCATCTGGTGGACAGACCAATGTATTAGTCCGTGATCGGTACCAAGTGGGTCTTCAAGAATAAAAGAGATGAGACTGGTACCATCGTTCAAAACAAAGCAAGACTGGTTGGTAAGGGGTACACACAATGCAAAGGAATAGACTTCAATGAAACTTTTGCACCAGTTGCCACACTAGAGGCCATTCGTTTGTTCTTGGCCTATGCAGCTTACTACAACTTCACAATTCTTCAAATGGATGTGAAGAGTGCCTTCCTTAATGGAGAATTAAAGGAAGAAGTCTATGTCGAACAGCCCCCAGATTTCGAGCAAGGAAACCAAGTCTACAAACTAAGGAAAACTTTGTATGGATTGAAGCAAGCACCTAGAGCATGGTATGAAACTCTCTCCCAATTTCTGCTCAAGAATGGATTTGAAAAAAGGTGCGATCGACCAAACCTTATTCAAGATAAAGGATGAAGAGGACATCCTACTTGTTCAAATCTATGTAGACAACATCATCTTCGAAAGCAAGAACACCAAGTTATGTGAAAAATTTGCACCCAATTGAAGCAGAATAAATTCCAAATGAGTATGATGGGCAAGATGACATATTTTCTTGGTTTGCAAGTTGATCAGTCTGATGAAGGGATCTTTATTAATCAGAAGATGTATACTCAAGACTTAATCAATAAATTATGTCCAGAGAAGACAAAGTCTCTAAGGATTCTTATGAGAACCAGT
The DNA here is from genome assembly GCA_026898455.1 of Plectranthus barbatus. Lineage (NCBI taxonomy): Eukaryota > Viridiplantae > Streptophyta > Magnoliopsida > Lamiales > Lamiaceae > Plectranthus > Plectranthus barbatus. Next base: position 190,827 of record JAPKLW010000536.1, read on the forward strand.
TCTCAGATCACTCTTGATGAAAAAGGAGAACCTATTGATCCAACTTCTTATAGAGGAATTATTAGGTCTCTAATGTATCTAATTGCCAGTATACCCAATATATCTTATTATGTGGGAGTATGTGCAAGATTCCAGGCAAATCGGAAGAAGTCCCACATGGAAGCAGCTAAGAGAATTGTGAGATACCTTAAGCAGACTGAGTCTTTAGGTATCTAGTATCACAATGTAGTTTCGCGGTTTGGCCGAAACTGTTCAAACCGGCCAAACCGTATTTATTTGGCAGGTTTGGCCGGTTATAATTTCATTTTCAAACTGGCAGTTTGGAAATTTTGAAACCGGTCAAAACCGGTTAGGTTCCAGTTTGGTTACCCAAACCGGCCGTTTCAACCGGACCGGCCGTATACAAATTTATATATATTTGTTTAGGTATTTTACAAATACTGTTTATAGATTACTTAGATATTGTGGTTTGGTTTTGTGTGTTGGCCTGGGTTCAATCCCTCTTCCATACTCTTTATACCATATACTTATTTTTATGTGTACTTATTATTATTATTATTAATATTCACATAGATAATTTTCTAATTACTTTATTGTGAATTCTTTATTTATTTATATATTGTCAAAGTTATATATCTTAAAAAATATTATTTATAGTTGAAAAAATATTATTTATGATTCGCAAATATATTATCTCATATATTTAAAGTAAAAATCTTATACAGTATTACAATAAATCAATACTTGTTACATCAACTCTATTTTTATGCAAAAACATTTAGTACATCAAACTGTTATTTAACATAATAATATTTTTCATATATACCCTCCGGTTTTGTTTTAATATATATATAGATATAGATATAGATTATAGTGCATTGTTGAAATTTAGAATGAGTTTCATTCCAAACCGTAAAACCGGCCAGACCAAACCGTTATTTATATGGTTTGGCCGGTTTAGTTTAGCTAAATTATTCGGCCGGTTTGGTTTGAAAAAATCTCAAATCGTACTTATTGGTTTGGCCGAGATTTTTCCACGAAATCGGCCGAACCAGACCGCGAACACCTCTAGTCACATGGTTTGGGAAACTCCTCTGGGTGCCGTGAAACTGTGCATCCAAAAGAATCCTAAACTGCTTATTCCTCACCTCTTCTTCTAGGGTTTTAAAAGTTGGAGATGGAGAAGATGAGAGGTGATGGAGGAAAGGCTTGCTGATGGAGCATATGTTACCCATCCTACATCTGTTTGACATCTGAAGCTAATAGAGGAGATACGGACAAGAGCATCGGTCTGAGCAGATGGTGAGATCTGCTAGACTTGGACTTCATTTCCAACTACTAGATTGTCTGTAGGAAACAAGAAGGCTGTTGGAGAACAAGCCCATGAATTGGATATTCAAATGGTGAACAAGAATGAAGCAGTTAGAACTCCTAACCCAGCAGCAAATGATGATATCACATTCTTTGTAAAAAGAGACTTTTAGAGATGTAGGAAGAAGCCAATTCAGTTCGACAAAACTGCCCATCAGTCTACTCCAGTGAAGGATACGTCTACCTCAGTTGTGAAGAGAGAAATTGAGCAGTCAGTTGAAAAATAGGAGGAACAGATGAGGAACCTGGCCATACTTCTTGAGAAGACCAAAGCTAAAGGGAAGGAAGCTCAGACCTGTGAGCAGAGATTTACAAGGAGAGAGCCACACACATGTTTTGAATGCAACTCTCCAGACCACCTAAAGTATGAATGCCCTCTAGTTTCTCAAGAGGAGCGAGACAGACTAAGGAAAGTATTTTAGAGGAGAGCCTCGATAGCTATGGCGAAGGCGAAGCTGTCCAGAACTGAAGTGCCACATATTCCAGATCATGATGACGGCTATTACACTTCAGAGGACAAGAATGATGAGGAGGCACTCCTGGCTTACATGGCAGCAGTTGATAGAGATGTCATTGATGATGAGATCGACGCATCTACTAGCGAGATTGTGGTAACAACTCATCTACCTCTATCTTTAGCATCCTCATTTGAAGAAGAGATCCATGAATCTTGTCACTCATGTTCAGAGGACGTTTCTCTTGAAAATATCATAAAAGAATTTAAAATTTTTCATGAGATTAAAAAAATTTTAGTTAGTGAAAATGTCTCACTGAAATCAAAAGTTTCAGTTTTGACCGATGAAGTCGAAAAAACAAGGTCACTCAGTGAGGAACTGGAAGAACTCAAGAAAAAACATTCTAAACTTCTTAAAGATTTTGAAAATGTTTTAAAAGAATGTGATTTCTTAAAGAAACTTGAGCCTGCAAAGTGTGACTGTCCGTTTAAAAAGAGCTCAAGAAAATTAGATGATATTTTGAATGCTCAAAAACAATCATCTGATAAATACGGAATTGGATTTTTGGAGCATCAACATGGAAAAGTTTTGAGCGAACATGAATCTATTTCAAGAACTAAGAAAACTTTAGGCTCTGTCAAAGCCAAACTTAGTTCATGTGTTATGTTGGAGAAAGGAAAAGTCAAATCCAAAGAGCCAGTTAAGCAGAAAGAAAAGACCAAATGCTGGTAAAAAATTAACCCGAAATTGGCACCTCGACAGGGAATCGATACAGTTCGTAAACTATATAAACCAACTGTCGAGAGGAAAACTGACATTCCTTCAAAACTGGATAAGCGTAATGTTCCATATGCAAGAAATCCAGTTTTACCAACAAGAACGAATAAGCAACATATACATGCTGCCAGGAAGTCTGTTCCACAATCGGATAGAAAGCCAAGAAGTTATAATCGAACTCAGGTTCGTTATGACATCTATCCCCATAGGAAGAACACCTATTCGAGGCCTGAGTCAGGAAAATTTTACTTTCCCAAGACTATGATGGCTAACCACCCGAGAACTACATCTCGAGACTCTTTCAAGAACAATAGTTTCAGAAAGAGTTCACACACCACAACCTTTTCTCACATGCAACCAAATAGCATAAATTACCTTAGGAGAAATGCTAATCAGTCATCCAAGAATGACTCAGTTTCACGAACTGTAAAAGTGAAACAAGTCTGGATACCAAAAGGATGGATCCAGAAAACTGACTTTGCAGGAGCCGAAACGATGCGGGGACCTAAAGAATGATTTTCTGTCTTGCGGGTACAAAAATCCCAACAAGGAAGAAAGAAAGAACATGGATACTCGACAGCGGGTGTTCAACACATATAACTGGAGAAAGGGAATTGCTCACAAACCTTGCAATGTGTGAAGGACCATCAGTCACATTTGGTGACAATTTCAAAGGACGAGTAATTAGGAAAGGATGCGTGGAACGGAATGGAATAATCATCAAGAACGTGTCCCTGGTAACTAGCCTAAAGCACAATCTTCCAAGCATCAATCAATTGAGCAAAAATAGCTACACCTTCAGTTTTGAAGAATCAAGATGCTATGTCATAGATAAGAAGACCAACAAGACCAAGATCAGATGAATAAGTAAAGGAGGTCTCTACATTGTGGATTGTTCTAGTGGAGAAGAAGGAACCTGCCTCATGACACACAGTTCGGCAGATGGAGTAAACTAGTTGTGGCACAAAATACTGAGTCATCTAAACTTCAACTCAATCAGTCATCTGGCGAAGCATAATCTAGTAGAAGGACTGCCACAAAAAAAGTTCCAAAAAAAGGGAGCTGCAAGGCGTGCTAGTTCGGAAAGCAGAAGGAGCGTCATTCAAGAATAGGCCGATTACAGCTAGCACGGAACGGATCCTGGAACTACTGCACATGGATTTATTTGGTCCAGTCACTCCACCCACGATCATGTAGGGTTTTACCGTGAACCGAATCACAAAACCATTTTGAACCGGATCGATTTATGGTTATTGCACATAATTAAAATTCACAAAACCCTAGCATGCTCCTATGAATTTAATACAAAGATTTATGGATTTAGGGTTTATCGTAACTCCGTCGAGTCTGAACCGATCTTTCGCGTTTAATTCCAAAACTCAATTCAACCACGCGATTCGAATTTATCTGCGGAAGTAGAAATTAGAAATCTAATTTCCAAGAATAAATTCGAAATCAAATAAAAGAAGAAGAAATAATCTATTCTCCAGATCAGATCTTCAAGGCCGTGTCCCAATGCTGTTCAGATCTACTACTGGTGAGGACTCCGTAGATCTGTATTCTGAGCAGGACCAGAATCGGAATTCTCCTCCCTCTACCCAAAATCGGTGCCTCCTCTCTCTCACTAGGGTTTAGTATGTTTCAACTGTCTTACAACTTATGAGAGAGAGCTATCTATTTATAGAACTAGGGTTGTAAACCCTAATGAGCCATTTTGGGCTCAATTCAGCATATTTAATTGGGCCAGACCTAAGTGGGCCTATAAATTAATTAATTCCCATGTCCACCACCCAGAACATAATTAATTAATTAATATTAATTCTTTTTCACCACAGAATTAATACTGACCTACCCCTTTATTACCACGTTATGAGAACGAGTTGCATTAATTTAGAATCCCCATATTTAAGGTTACCGGACATCCATTGATTAATCAGAGCATCTGACAAGCTCTAATTACAATTAATTAATATCTTATTATTCCTGAGTAGTACCACTCAAGCCTTATCACTCGTGCCTGAACTTAATCAGCCTGCAGAACTTTGGCACGATGAATGTTATTGAGCTTCTCAGGGAATGCCCCCATCCTATTACCTAAACCCAGTCTCAGGCTGTACTACATGAACTGCTGTTACCCAAGATGCGGATATACGAGCACGTTACTTAGGCTCTCCACCATGGCAAGTTAAAACAACGGTCAACCCGTGCAAACCCCTGAACCTTCATTAGGGTTTGGACTCAATCAATATAAGGAGATCTTGTATTCGCTAATGTCAGACAGACGAATACATCTCACTGCGGTCCATCAATACGCCACCTCTGCATACCAGCATGTCAAGTAACCAAGACAGACTACTTATTCCGACAATGTTGCAGCCATCCGGACAGACGTATCCTCATACGCTGTCTCGACTGTGATCAAGTTTATGTCTCACTAGGTCAAGTGATCATACTGTCTTCTGCGATCTACAACACGCCGTATGATCGTCCCTATCGGTGAGACAAGAGGATACCATTGTTCATACATGTAAGATTGTTAACAGATAGGAGAAATAAACCGTTGTATACTCATTGTAATAAATGCTTTCAGTATACAAAATCCATCAAATCAGAGGAAAGAAAGATGCATTAGTGGTGGTAGATGACTACTCAAGATACACATGGGTGATCCTGCTTAAATCAAAAGATGAGGTGAAGATTCAACTGCCTGAGCTGATTACCCGCACTCAAAATGAAAAAGGGGTAATAGTGAAGAGAATCAGGTCCGATAAATGAACCAAATTTTGCAATGGACCTCTTATGGATTTCTGCGCTGAGATTGGAATTGGTCACGAGAAGTTTACACCAAGAACTCCAACACAAAATGGTCGGCTGAGAGGAGAAATAGAACACTCAAAGAAGCAGTAAGGACCATGCTGGCTGAGGCGGACCTTGGAAATAGATTTTGGGGAGAAGCCTTGATGACAGCCTGCTACACACAAAATCAAAGTGCATTCAACACGCGGCTGCACAAACTCCTACGAAATTTATAACTGTCGTAAGTCTTCTATAGCTCATCTTTGTGCATTTGGTTCACCATGTTATATTCACAATAATGGAAAGTCCTAATTGGATACCTTCAGTCCTAAGGCTGATGAAGGCGTGTTCCTTCGATATGGACACCCTTCATACAAGGGATATAGGGTATTCAATAAGGTCACCCAGCTTGTGGCGATAACATGTCATGTTGTTTTTGATCAAACTACTTTAGTGCGTAGGACACTTCAAGAATTGGGTATGGAAAATCATGAGATCAAGGATGACAATGAGGAATCTAAAACTGATCTTGATAAAAATAGAACAGTTCCTTTGACTAGATCTATGAATGATGATTTTTAGTAACCAGCTGCCTCGGCTGAACCCCAAACAGTCGAGATGGCCAATGATGCTAACGTCATTGTTGAGGCCTTAAAGTTCTTTAACATAGAAGATCATAATGAAAAGAAGCCCCCTGAAGCCAACAAAGCAGTTTTGGAAGTAGAGCACCCTGAAACCAATGAAGCCAACCTTGAGGCCACTGAGGAAGCAACTCCAACTGACGAGCCAGCTGCAGTTCAAGAACTAGTTGTTCAGAGTCCAATTTTAGAATAAGGAGGTTAACCTTCTCACCAGGAACCTTCAACAGTTTCTGAGACTCTAGTTGCTCCTACTGAAGCTGTAGCTGTGAAGAAGCCTAGCTGGCTAAGAGATCATCCCATTGAAGCTATCCTGGATGATATTGGCAATCCTGTTCGAACAAGACATGGAACTACCTTGATGTCTTGCTTCATTTCTCAAATCGAACTAGTGAAAATAGGAAAAGCACTTCAATCAGCGGATTGGATCAATGCGATGCAAGAAGAATTGATAGAATTCAGTCGCAACATTGTGTGGAGATGACATTGTTCTAGATAAAAGATGGAGATGACATCTTGCTAGTCCAGATTTATGTAGACGATATCATCTTTGGAAGAAAGAACACAAATCTTAGTGAGAAGTTTGCCCAGTTGATGCAAAACAAATTTCAAATGAGTATGATGAGCAAAATGACGTACTTCCTAGGACTGCAAGTGGATCGGTCAGCTGAAGGGATTTTCATTATTCAGAAGAAGTACACTCAAGACTTGATCAATAAGTTTTGTCCTGAGAAGACTAAGTCTCTAAGGATTCCGATGAGCACCAGTTCTCAAATCACTCTCGATGAAGAAGGAGAACCAGTTGATCCATCTGCATATAGAGGAATTATTGGGTCCTTGCTATACCTAACTGCCAGAATACTTATATTATGCAGTAGGCGTTAGTGCAAGATTCCAGGTGAATCCTAAGAAATCTCACATGGACGCAGCTAAGAGGATCGTGAGATATCTAAAGAAGACTGAATCTCTAGGCATTTGGTATCCCAAAACTGATGGAATCATGCTAAATGGATTCTCTGATTCAGATTTTGGAGGCTGTGGATTGATCGGAAAAGCACAAGTGGAACTTATTAATTCCTAGGCCATAAACTGATTAGTTGGTTCAGCAAGAAGCAACATTCAGTTGCCACTTCAACCATTGAGGCCGAATATGTTGCAGCAGCTAGTAGCTATCCTTTGGATAAAGTAACAGCTCAGGGATTATGGTTTAGAAACTAGATTTGTGCCCATTTACTGCGACAACAATAGCGCAGTTTGTATATCGAAGAATCCAGTTCTACACTCCAGAACGAAGCATATTGATATTTGTCATCATTTCATTCAAGATCATGTCAAGAAAGAAGATGTCTCGGTGGAATACATTAAGACGGAGGACCAGTTAGCAAATATTTTCACTAAACCGCTACCCGAGGCTCGTTTCAAAGAGTTGTGCATCGAACTAGGTCTTTTAGAGTTTGATTAAATCTCGAAGGAATTAGATGAGAATTGATCGATGCAAAACTGTTGAACTGAGCGTGTAAAACTGTTTGGCTTATTAGTTAAGTTAGTTGCGTTATTCGTAGAACAGTTTGCTCAATATAAAAGTCGAATGGAAAACGACTTGTTCATTCATAGGAAAAAGGGGGTACACTGCATCTAAACACACAAAAAGAAGGAAAATTACTAGGAGATTTTTTAAAAGAGTTCATTTTTTTTAGCGAGAAGGGCGACACCTCGGTGGTAAGAAGTTGGTGTCCACAATGTTGGACCAGCCTCGGACAAAAGCCAGAATCTCCTGCTCCTGAAGCGAGCTCAGTTGCATCCCGTAAGGAATATGGATAATAGGAAAATTCTCAAAGGCGTACTTCACTCGATCAAAGACAAAGGAAGCCTAGTCGACCTCCTTTTGATCTACGAAGGCCATCATAGCCTTCCATACTGGCGGTGAGATGCCCGTGTCCAACACTGAATTCCCGACGACCATTTGGTTGTGATGTCCGTGTCCAACACTAAATCCCTCCACCTCTGCCATGTAAACCATTCTGGCACCTTTTCCTTCTTGAGATAGTCAATGACGAGCGTGCCACCATGAGGAAGTCCAAAGCTAATAGAGAAGTACTCAGGAGACCAACAGAAGTCATAGCCGTTGAGTTCGCCATGGATCTCATTGTCTTCCGTAACCTAGCAGCCGTTGACGAACTTCCTCAGCATGTCTCCATGAAAGGAGAAGGATTTCCTGGTCACAAACGACACAAGGCCGTTTGTTCTCAATCCTCCCATCACCGAGTCAAGGATCCGAGGATTCTCCCAGTAATGCACTATCAACTCGTGAGGGTTGAGAACTTTGTTCCTCACAATGATAATGTCAAAAGGAGATGTCATGATTTCGGGGTGAGTAAATTTGAGCTATCTAAAGGAAAAAGATGGGTTGTGTGCATCCATATGTTCACAAAGAAGGGACATATATAGGCGATTTTTCTGCGTGAGTGCGAAAAGTGGCAAAACACTTAAATGCAAGACACGACTCTTCACAGCTCAGAGTCAGAAGTCGATGAGTCAGCATTCAATGCCAACTACTGCATCGATTAGGGATCAACACCCTTCCTACCCCTTACCACATTGGTTTTACCACTAATGAGTTCACTCTGCTAAAACTACCCTACTTTGGATGCCCAGTTCCACAAACCTACTTGGGTAGCCATCTCGAATAGCCTAAATGGATTGGCTTGCTAGAGACTCGTAAATCCTTAGGAAAAGAACAAGAAGGAAGGATGATGAACAGAGACAGACATGTCTCGACCAAGTTATAAAACCTGAAACCTCACACTCTACATCTCAACTTCTCGATAAATTAATTCATTCACCCTAAACTGGGCGTTTAGCTAGACATAAAATAAATAAGAGAAACAAAGATAGATGAATTACCGAACTTCTTAATATCATTAAAGAAATAGGAACCTTCAATGCTACAACGGTTCGGCTCTTCATATATATAAGATATGAAATATAATATATTAGATGATAAAGTAAATGGTGTTTATAGCTTTTATACTAAGCCTTATTCCCCCAAAATTGTCAGTGCTCTATCCCAATCTGCTCATCATAGTACTTGATCTGCCTTGCACTGAGACTGCTCACTCCGTTTGCCTAGTTCGCGTGCTCGCAATATTCATTATCATGTTCACGTATGCATCTCACAACCCTAACAACAGCTTATTCGGTGAGAAATAACATCAGCAGCGACATCAACTTGATCCTCTAGAACCATCTCTGTGGCGTCGCGATAACTCGCATCTTCCACTTCCTGCAGGCGGCGGTGAACTGCTCGTAGCCTTTGCGCCGCCATTGTCCTCTATACATGATGACTAAAACTCTTTCCATTGATTTCAGGTGAAACTCTAGTGTATCTGGGACCTTTAATAGAGAAAAACGACAGGTTGAAATTAAGAACTTAAATTCAAATTTGTTATTGAAATGCAGAAACAGAGTTTAGGGATAATCATGAATATATCAATAGAGGGAGAGAGGAAAGTGGGTAACTAATGTCGTGCAAGGGTTTCATTGCATAAATGGTTTGCTCATAGTAATTTTTTTTAAATAATGCATTGCTTTTTAGTATTTCATTTTTATAAATAATGTAATTTTAATTAAGGAATCAAATACATTACTTTCACATACATGTGCATGAAATATTCAAATAATGTATTTTTCTTTAATAAATGCTGTAATTATTATTTTATTCAAAATAATATCATATTAAAAATTGTGTATTCTTCATAAGAAATAATGTAATCTTTTATTGTCTTTAATGACAATCAAACCAAATTGTAGACCATGTTAAAACTGAAAACAACAAGTATCAAGGCAAAACTAAGAATGGTGGATGATGATCAAACTTGTGTGCCCAGAGTGAGGAGAAAGGTGAGGTTGGAAAATAGGGTGAAGGTGTTGAATCTGAGTTAAAGATGGAGAGGAGATCAATGTAGAAAGATGCAAGCCTCCTTTAGCTCTCAATCTCAACAAACTATGTGAATAAGTTGATCAATACCTCTCCTCCTTGTCTGCACCCAAAGACCACAGATCAACGAACAAGATGTGCCAGATATAGTGAAATAGTTTGCCCCCATGGTTGAAGTTGGTGTCATAGATTTTGACTCCGACGAAACACCTGTGAAATAGAGGTCATTCATGGAGGAGGCTGATACAACATTTTCTTTTCGATAAATGAAGTATTTTATATTATTGAATACTTTGCATAATGAATTATTTTGTGATAAATTTATGATTTTTCTTATTTTAAAATGATGTATTCTTTTACTAGTTAACATTATATTATTTTTTTTAACAATTATCATTTTCTTTGTCTGAAATAATGTACTACCTCTTTCCCAAAAAAATTATTATATTTCTTTTCGCCACGAGAATTAAGGACTGTGAGTATAAATGTAATTAGTATTTTAATATTGAGTGTGATAAAGTTGTTATTTTTAGAAATGTAACAATTTGGTTGGGACCCCCGATTTGGTAAGTGTTACAATTCGGGCGGGACGGAGGGAGTATTATTTTACTATAATTGATGTATTTCACTTACTTTAAATAATGTAATTCATTTTTAATATTTTCTATTAAAAAACCTATGTGCTAATTTTTTTTTAAAAGGATACATTCATTTAATATAAATGGTGTATTCTTTTGTTCATAAATAATACATATATTTTTTGTAACACCCCTCGTAAAATATTGATTATAATTATCGAATTTCCAAAATTTATATTTTGTTATCAATCTAATTCGAGATTTCACGATTGATTCAAATTGGGAAATTATTATTTTGGCATTATTCAATTGTCACTTTTATTTTATTGGAGGAAATTAATTATTAATGGGCTTAATTAATATCGATTAATTATTCGGGTCACCGATATTTTCGTATCGGGATAATATCGATCGATAAATATTCGTGGATCGACCAAATATCACAATCTCCGTGCAATGATGCGAAGAAATGTGGAGTTGACGTGAGGTGATGTTAAAGTGACCGATGTGACAAGTGAATGACAACCACTTTAACATTTTTATCTTTCGGTAATTCCGAATTTACCCTCACCTCCCTTCTTTAAATGGAAACCATCTCTCACAATTATTACTTTCACTCTATCTCTCAAATTTCTCCAAAGAAATTCTGGCGAGCTCCGGCGAAGAGTTTTCAAGGTAAAATAATAACTTTTTGGAATCCTCTCTTCGTTTCCTTTCCATTTCCAGCCTTAGATTTCTCTTCCTTTGTGTTTTGAAGTGGGAAGTTGGGAGATCAAGTGTTGATCAAACTTACGAAGGTCTATAAACATCCTATAGGTATAAACTGAACCTCTCTCTAGCTATTTTGTTAGTTTAAGCATGTTATGATTTTTGCCCTAGATGGTAAATGTTATGATCTAGGCTTGATCTTTAGTTATGAGTACGTATGCATGTTTAACATGTTATATTATGAGCCTAGAAACGATATATCGACCTAGTAATCGAATTTTGGTGATTTTGGAGCAAATTTGATATGTTTGCCCTATTTGGAAATATTGAGGTTTTATTTCGATTCCAACATGTTTTGATGTTTAAATTGATGTCTAGACTCGTTATAATTGTTAGAAAACTATTTGGTGTTGTTAAAAATCATTTGGACGAGCCCGGATAACCGTTGAGCCAAAAACTATTTTTCTCCGCCGATGGCGACGAGCCTCGACTTCGATTGATGCCGACTTGCATCGATCGACGCGGCCATGTTGGTTGACGTGGAAGCTGTAGGGTTTGAGTCTACGATGGACAACATGAGTTGCCATTAATTAAATTATTGCCAAGAATCGTTCTTAGGATATTAGGAATAAATTTTAATTAAATAAATCATGCGATCATATGCATGCTCCGACAAAATTAATTGCAGAGGATGGAATTTAGGAATACCTAATTTTCAATGTTTGATCTACAGATCTAGATCGGAGAATAAAACGATGAAGTAAACTTAGATCTGAGATTGAACGTCGGCGATGGACAATTGTTCCTACAGATCTGATCTTCTAATCTGTTCCCTTGCTCTTTTGAAATCTGGTGAGGATTATCTACCAAGTTGGATCCGAGATCTGGAGAAATCGATCAGTTTCTCCCTCGGATCAGCCGCCGCCGTTTCTCTCTCTATTTACTGAATATACTAAAAATCATCATCTGATCTGATAGAGAGAAGGCATATATATAGTGTTAGGGTTTTGAGAAACCCTAACCCTAATGGGCTTGAGCAGTTCATGGGCCAGACCAGAGTCCAGATGCAAATAATAGAGAGGGCCCTCTTTATTAAATAATTCTTCCTTGTTCAACCCAGAACATAATTAATTAATAAAACATTGTTTAAACTTTCACCACAGTAACAATGCTGACTCGCCCCTTTATTACCACGTTATTAGGAACGGGTTGCACCAAACTAACATGATCCACATATTTAAGGTTTTAGACATTCATTAATTAATTTGGCTTATGACAATCAGCCATAATTAATTAATCTCTTATTTCCTGAGTAATACCACTCACTCATTTTCACTTATGCCTGAATTAAATAATTCAACATGCAGGGTTTAGCATAATGAACCTTGTGAGCTCCTCAGGGAATGTCACCATCCTGAAACGGATATGCTTACCTAAACGTACAGCCTAAGTAGGCCACACACAAATTGCCAACACCCAAAATATGGGTATAAGAGTACATGTAAGACTCGCCACCATGGTAAATCAAAGTGTGGTCAATCTGTGTGTGCCCCTTATCCTTCAGTTAGGTTTAAGATCATAGGAAGTATGTTAGGGATTTGGCTCATTCGTATGTCAATGAGAATGGCACATCCCACTGTTGATCCCATCAATACATAACCATGTACCGACACATCAAGTAGCTAGGATAAGCCCACTTATGAACCGATGTGCCGCAGCTTAGACCGACAGCCTATCCAGGGACTGTCTCAGCTGTAATACTGTTTATATCTCGCTAGGTCAAACGACTCATATGATCCTCTGTGATCTCCTACACACCATATGGTCATCCCTACAGGCGAGATAATAGGATATTATGGTTCGTTGTATGTTTTTTTAATCATACAGCGTGCATTATTGTAGCAACACATATATGAAGACCAGTGTACAAAACACTTAATCATATATGCTTTCAGTATACAATCCCAACAGAAGTATGTCGGTCGACATCGAGCTGCTATCTATTTTTCTTTTCGACCATTGTTCATTTTGTTCAACACTGATTCCATATCGGTTGACATATTGTGTGTCAATTGACACATCCTTCCGTTTCGGTCAATGTGAATTAATTCTTGAATAATTTAATTGTATCGGTCGACACGAGTTGTATATCGGTCGACATACCTGCATCCATCGACGTCGTTCCATTTCGGTCGACATGACCACGTCGATCGACACACTTGGTGTCGATAAAAACAGATGATATTTTTCCAAATTTCATCTTTTTCTTTCGATTGATTCAAACCAATTTGTTATTTTATTCGATATCCCTCATATCAATCGACATAGGAAGTTATTTTTGTCTTCCATGATATTCCTAAAAAAATCTATTCGATTCAAACCAACTTCGATTGTTAGATTCGATTAATCATAACTTAATCTTTTCTTGAAACGACTTGATGAGTTCTCATACTATCAAGCGATGTTTGATGATTCAAAATGGATTATGAAATTCTTCTATCATAATCTTCGAAGTAATGTTCTGTCATTTGACGAAGACTCGTATTTGTTCAATTGAAAAGAATTATGAACTTCATTTGTGAATTAACGCTCGATATTGAATTACAAACTATTAAATTAACATTTGGCCACTTGTTCGTCAAACCAAATTGTTGAATCATTTTTTCATATCCTTATCCGGTGGCTCAACTTGAGAAGTCCAAGATCGATTTAGAGTCTAGAACTGATTTGATGGGTCAAATTATAGATAATCTATTATCCCTTGAGGATTTACTCGTATCCCTATGTCATAAGAAAGGGCAAGGAAAGGATTGACAGCTAGAGCAATCACCTATAACCACACCAACTAAGGTGGGATTTCTTTTTACCCCTATATTGTGGGCAAAAATAAAATAAAAATGATGTTTTCTTTTCAAAGAAATGACGCATGAAATAAAAATGTTTTTTTTTAACTATTTTGTCATTGTCTACTATTTTGTGTTTGCTATCTGTCCTCTTTGTGGGGGAACCCCACTCAGAGAAGAACATTATACGTGGGAACGTGAATGTTGACTACGCATATTGCGAGTCTCTAACGATCGTGCCCGGTTGGTATGCAAAGATGCCACGGGTTAGTGCACTGTAATGCTATCATGATAAGGGGTCGCGCCCTACATGGACTAGCGTTATGACTATGGTTGGCGGCCACCTCCTAGTCATATGTTTTCGCAGATAGTTTAGCTGTGTAAAAGAGCATGCTCATTCATAAAATGTTTTGGTTCCATGGGAGAATTTCAAAATTAAAACCCCATGTGCGACCCTCTATAAAAGGCATGACAAAATTATATATGTATGTTTTCAGGCATGTGTTCACTAAGTAAAATTTGTACTTAGCCCCTTGCATTATTTCTAAAATGCACATGTTAAAAAGAAGATTTGAAGCAAGAGTACAAGGTAGCAGAGGAGTGCAGCTGAAGACCCATCTTTTGTAATAGTTAGATGCGGAAGTGTGTATCTTCACATACATACTTCTTTGATAACTTTCCGCTTTAAGACTCAATGTCTTTTGATAGACTTTTGTTGTTATTAAACTTGTTAAACTCTGATATTTGTTCAATTGAGAAGCCAAGATCCCTTCTTGAGGAGGCACCTTTATGATCTTTTGCTTAACTTGGGATCAGTGTGATGATTTCTATCTTATTAGTTGGACTCTTCTAATTTATTGATATCCCAAATGCATGTCTCGTACCCGATGTGCCTCAATTCTCTTATTTAAGTCTTGTTTATAAATCGGGGCGTGACAAAGTGCTATCAGAGCCAACTCATTCTATTTCGCTCGCTCTAAACCGAGGACCTCATTGTTTCGAGGCCTCCAATTTATTCTATAAATTGAAAATTTTGTTAGCAGCTCTAGCTCCTGCACTTGTACTCGGTGCCACATTAAGAGAAAATTTTTGCATAAATTACGACTTTGAAATTTAAGGCACAAGCCTTCCTTTTGAAATATGATAAGTTTTGATGCATATATTGTTGCATCCTTTAAAGATCGAAAATAGTTGATGCAAATATGCTTGCATCATTTAAAACTATAGAGAGTTAGTGCATATATTGTTGCATAACTTTTATGGAAGATCTTGAAGATTTCAATGCATAAATAGTTGCATTCCAATCATCAAAAGTTTTCAATGCATAAAATGTTGCATTTTCATGAAAATTTTCTCATATGCATTACGAATGCTTAATTATAAATGCCTTATTAGAGAACTTAGATGCTTTTAGGAAGCATTCTTTAGATACATTTATGGAGACTTATAATAAGCGTTTGAATAAGATAAGATTCTTTTGCGCCGTAGTTGACCATACGGTAATTGCCTTTATAATTATGTTTAAGTCGGCTTCTTAAGGTATGTAATTGCGCAACCCGCTATTATGACTGGTATTTTGTTTAACCTTGACTCTTTCGACTTACCCCATCGAAGATGGCCAAATCCTTCTTTGCACATTGCAAATCTCTGCCCTGAAATGCATCCGGCAAAAGGAGAGTCAAATACTTTCGTACGTACAAAATCTATCGCGATTATACTCTTAATCGTTCTTATTTGACATTTACAAGTTTTGGGCTGATGCGCATCCTCACGATGTAACTCAGACTGAAGGACTCCGCTGTCTCATGGAACTATTGTCCCCTCATGAGTAGTCATGGGCTTAAGAGAATTGCGTGGACATCTTGGATAACTCCCCCTCTAATGAGTTCAACTTTGATGGGTTTATTGCCCTTATCAACAGACAACGCGCTATCTTCAGCAACCCTCCGCCCGACTATAAGCTCATGACCAGGAAGCCAGAACTTCTGAAGTTTCCATTGATGCATCTGATCAAGAATCTAATGAAGAACACCCAGAAGAAGACTTTTCATACAAATCAAGTGAAGAATAATTAGACCTCAGCCACTACCCCGCTTATTCGGATGGTGATTCTGAGGACTCTCAAAACCCATATTATGATCACCCAGTGCCAGCGGCATGGAAGATTATGAAGATAATGAAGAGAATGATTAAGTAGCACTCGAAGAAGAGCCGAATGTGCCCTTACCAAATGAAATTACACCGCTCGGTGACAAATGGATGGTTGACAATTGGCCGCCTTAATGGGAACAAGAATGGGACAACGAAGCTTCGAATGTCAATAATATGAACCCAGGTATGAATGACGAGGTTGTGACTCCTCCCCAGGAGAAAGACTGCTCTGATAACGGGATGTTTGGATCATCCAACGACGACCTTTGACCACTATCCCCACCCATTATCGATGCATACGTATTAGTTGTTTAATTGTCAATTGTAATATTAGGTTTTGGAATTGTGGATGTTGTAGGGCGCCTTTTGGGCCCATTCGATTAACCTCACATGTAATAGTTGTTAAAAAGCTATAATAGCTGGATGCCTCCTGCGGGAGATGAACTTGTTGATCGGTAGCGGGAGCCGCCAATTATACAATCGTCGCGTCCCAAAATTTTGATAGATGAGAAGGCTACAAGCCCATTTTTTGGGCATTCATATACATATCTATTGGTGTTATGTTTAAGCTTTGCATCGATAGTTGATTTTGTCCCAATTATTAAAGCGATTAAATTAAACTTGGTCGTTGCCAAGCGTTGAAGGGAGTACTGTCCCTTAAAAGTTGTTAGCCCTAAATTGTGGGACAACCTACCTCATCAACGTAGCATAAATTATTGTATTACATGCGATCCTAAAAGGGATTATCTTTACGCATTCTGCAGTCCTTGGGTCATGAATACCCCTTTCAATCATTATTTATTTTGCATAATGCCACCTAGAGAAGCCCTGCTAGAGGCAGAGGTAGAGGCCGTAGAAGAGGACTACCACATATAAATCTGGAAGGATCACACCCAGATCAAAGTAAAGGACCCCAAAATGAACCAAACTGGGGGCCATACGAAGATGAATTCACCTTAACAATCAATCACCTATTGTTGAGCCTAGATGAATCGGAGAAGTATCCTCCTGTTAAACCCTGTCATTACTGAATGGAACCAAAGATCCGCCTAAGGACGAAACATGAATCAAGTCCATGGAAAGAATTTTCAGAATACTCGACTGAACCAACCAGGAAAAGGTCCAATGCATCACTTTTCTGCTAATTGATGAAGTTGAACATTGGTGGAATGCCCATTTGAAAATGCTCACCCCTGAGCAAGAAGAAGCCCTGACGTGGGACTTGTTTTTTCAAATAAGAATTCTATACCAAGTATATTCCTCTGACGTATCAAGTTCGGAAGCTAGCGAAATTTCACCGCTTAGTTCAATGGGAAATGTCTGTGACTAAGTATAACCGGATGTTCAATAGTCTGCCAAGGTATGCTCTAGATGCAGTGAACACGGAAAAAAAGAAGGCATTTCAGTTTATGTAGTTTATGTATGGACTGCGAAAAGATATCCATGCCTCTATCACTTGCCTAACCGGATTGGACTATAAAGACGCTCTACAACAAGCTCTGAATTTTGTAGCAGCATTGAAAAATAGATTGCGAGCAGCTCTCTTGTCCAACAAGCCAGAGCCATCAGCTGAGACAGGAACGAAAAGAAAGCAAGAAGATGACCCGCTAACTTCGACAGCCGAACAGAAAAGAAATTGGCAAGGTAGTCAGAATTTCCGCAACAAGCAAGCCAGAAATCAAAGGAACTTCCATAATCAAGGAATCAACCGCCAAGGAAACTTCAGCATCAAATGCTGCAATCGCTGTGAAAGAGACCATCAAGAAGAATGCGCTGCTTATCGTGCCAACTACTTCAATTGCAGACGATTAGGACATTATTTGTCACGAGATCACCAAAGCAACAGTCGGCTAGATTACCAAAACCAACACCAAAAGAATCAAGGCAACACCCAACTGTGCGCACTGGAAGGACAACATCTCCAAAAGTCTCGTAACCACGTTATTCAAGCAAAGTTGAACCAAAAAATGCCTCAACAACAACAAGCTCAATAGAAAGCACGACAAAAAAGAGCCTATGTTCTGGAATAATCAAATTGAAAAGAAGATCAGGGAAACCTGACAAGTATGGGACTGATCGATCATTCGCCCATTATTGTGTTTTTTGATACTGGTACGTCATATTCGTTTGTATCCGAACACTATGTTTAGAATTTAGGGCTTAGTATCAGAACGAAGAATGATTTGTGTATAGTGACTCCGACTGGAGGATCAGCTCTCTCGAACCTTATTTGTCCAACCCTAGAAATTTCTTATGGAGCATGCGTTTTAAGGGCCAACGATTTAAACATCCTGCAAATGAGAGACGTGGATGTCATACTAGGAATGGACTGGTTTGAAGAGAACTATGCTACCATTTGGTGCAAAGACCGGATTGTGTCCTTTGGACAGTCTAGAAGAGAACCTGTATACTTGCATAGAGTTCAGAAAGGGACAAGGATTCCCATAATTTCCGCAATGCAAGCTTATAATTTGGCCAGCATAAAAGATAGTTGAGCTTTCCTTGTGTACCTCAATAAGTTTGACAAAAAAGAAATTACTGTCAATGACATCGAAATAATCAGAGAATTCAAAGATGTTTTTCCCAATGAGTTACCTGGATTGCCGCCAGACTGGCAATTGGAGTTCGTTATTGATCTTGAACTAGGTGCAGCTCCTATCTCAAAAGCTTTATATAGGATGGCCCCTAAGGAACTACAAGAGCTGAAAGTGCAATTGCAAGAATTATTAGATCTAGGATTCATTCAACCCAGCGTATCGCCTTGGGGAGCACATGTCCTATTTGTGAAAA
The DNA here is from genome assembly GCA_026898455.1 of Plectranthus barbatus. Classification (NCBI taxonomy): domain Eukaryota; kingdom Viridiplantae; phylum Streptophyta; class Magnoliopsida; order Lamiales; family Lamiaceae; genus Plectranthus; species Plectranthus barbatus. The sequence continues at coordinate 209,871 of JAPKLW010000536.1, forward strand.
AGAAGGACGAATCTATGCGTATGTGCATTGATTACCAAGAGTTGAACAAACTTACTATGAAGAACAACTATCCCCTCCCAAGAATCGACGATCTCTTTGATCAACTTAAGGGAGCAAAGGTCTTTTCGAAAATTGACCTTAGATCTGGATACCATCAATTGAAAATCTGTTAAGAAAATTCCCGAAAATAGCGTTTTGGACATGATATGGTCACTATGAATTCATAGTGATGCCTTTTGGATTGACAAATGCGCCAGCAGCATTCATGGATCTTATGAACCGCGTGTTTCATCTATATCTTGACAATTTCGTCCTAGTCTTCATGGATGACATTCTTGTCTACTCGAAGAGTGAAGAGGAACATCGAGAGCATTTGAGAACAATCTTGAGAACCCTACGAAGGGAGAGACTGTATGCTAAATTTAGCAATGTGAATTTTGGCTAAAAGAAGTGATGTTCCTAGGACATATTGTGTCCGCATAAGGAATCAAAGTGGACCCAGCTAAGATACAAGCTGTGAAGGAGTGGGAAGCTCCCAAAACACTGAATGAAGTTCGAAGTTTTCTTGGACTGGCTGGATATTATCGTAGATTCATCGAAGGATTTTCCAAGATCGCTAGACCAATGACACAACTTCTGAGGAAAGGAATCAAGTATACGTGGACTGAAGAGTGTGAAGCATGTTTCCAACGCTTGAAAGAACACTTAACCACTGCCGCCAGTTTTGGCAGTACCAGAAGCAAACAAAGATTATGAGTTGTATACGGATGTCTGCAAGAACGGTCTAGGTTGTGTTTTGATGCAGGAAGGCAAAATGATTGCATATGCATCCCGTCAATTAAGGACTAATAATTCAAATAGGAATTCAAAACCAAGCAATTCAATATTAATCAATTAAACATGCATTCGATTGACATTCGTTGCCCTAGAACCCGCTAGGGTTTCTAGCCACACATAGCAGTTAGAAATCCAAAACAAAACATATTATTAAAAAGCATGAAATTAAAGACTTACAAGAAGATAAAACAAAAACAAAGATTGTTGAATGATTCTTAAGTCTCCAAAGTTGAATGAATGATAAAAGAAGATGAGAGGTCTGTAAAACTAAAAAATAGGGACTATTTACAGTGGGGGATGTGAATCCTATCATATCTAGGGCTGAGGATTTAATTTATCGAATATAATTGAAAAATTGCCAAAATAATGCGCACTTCGATCGAGGTGGCTGGACTTCGATCGATGTGCTAGCCTCCACCTCGATCGAAGTTGACTCTTTGTCGGTCGAACTCGAGCTTTGCCCCGTCTGTGCGGTCTTACGATTTTGGCCATAACTTCCACTCCCGAACTCAAATTGACCCGATTCCAGTTGTATTGGAAAGATAACTCAAAGCTCTATCCATTGAAACGTGCCAATACCCTGAATTCCTTGTGTGGAGAAACTCTACACTTCTACTCTTGCACGTCACTACTTTTGGAACGGTTTTCTAGTGAATTTAGCCTTAATCTTGCAAAAACGCATCATGACAAGTATAACACCACATATAATAGACTCATGCATGAATTATATATGTTAACTTAATAAAATTACATAAAATAGTAGAAAATAATATAGATAAGTGAGTGAAATAATGAACTAATCAAACCCCCCAAACTTGAACGTTTGATTGTCCTCAATCAATAGGTAAGAAAAAATCAAAAGTCATGTAATTAGAGTGCAATGCCTCACAAGATTCATCACATTCAAGGGTCAAAAATCCACTATCCACTCGTAGTTTGAAAGAGACAGAATATTCATTAATAGTGGAAGACTCACGGAAAGTGTTTCGCTCAACTCACAAGTGTATGGGATAAAGATGAAAGTACTCAACACATGTATGAATGAATTTCTACCATAGGCTTGCAAATTTTCTACTCTCTCCACTGCTAAGTTGTGCACACAAGTTTAGAATAAAAAAGGACTTTATAAGGGTCGTAACGTAAGGCTTTTTGTGAAGGGTAGGGAAATTTGGCTAAGTGACTAAAATCAATTGAGTTGTACACCTCAACTAATCCAAACCTCCATCTAAGTTCATTCACCCTTCTCCTCAAATATATCAACAAACACACTATTTTTTTTCTAGCTCGTATGAATCTCTTATGCTCTTTTTATAATGGTACTCTTTTCTTTTCAGAGAGCTTATGAGAATAATAATTATTTTTTTTGAGCTTCTTTTCATACATCTTTCCAACCACTAACTTTATATTTTCTTATCTCTCATTCACAATCAATCCACCCCATATACCACGACTCAAGACATGGGAGAAACCAATATTTTTTTCTTAATCTCATAGACAAGGAAAGAAAAAGTTTTGTACAGGCTCAAAAGTGGCTAACTAGGGAAAATTTAATGTGAAGGGATAGTGTTTAGGGAATTGGGCTATCAAAGATGGCCTAAGATCATTTCCTAAACTTGTACACACTATGCAGTCTCAACAGAACATAAGCAAGTTCTGGAGATATTGAAACACACATCAGAATCTCACATCAAACAAATTTAAGGCTCAATTTTTCACACAAGGGTTTAAAAATTTCTTCCACAGTTAATTTCAATTCAACTCAATCAGCATGCAAGTATCAGTTTCAAATAAACCCTATCATGCGGTATTCTACATTCATAGGCATCTAATCACAATCCCTATCAATTAATTCTAATCTCATTCAGGTTTATGTCAAAGCTCAAAAATCTTCCCACAAAAATAGAATAAATTTTTTAAATTTATGCATGCAAAAATTGAAATACTGAAAGCAAATAAAAAGATAAAATATTCCTCCTTTGTCCACATCCCCCCGAACTTATTTCCAACTCTAGAGTGGGAAAAAGTTTGAGAATCAGACAAAGGGAAGGTATATACATGGCAGTTGATCTCAAACATCAACTTTTTAACCCTGGAGGCTTCAGAACTCGCGCGGCGTGAATGTTGGGCGGCTGGCACTTCACATCGACTGATGCAGGCTTGCTTCGGTCAATCAAAGCCTTCTCGTCGAATCCTTCCATAGGTCGAAGTGTAATATATCGCCGGTCTCGACTTCGATCGACGCCAGGTTGCATCGATTGAAGTCGAGCAATCCTTGCATTTTTATGCTGCAAGTGCTTTAAAAGGTTGAAAATAAAATAAAATAAATTGAAAATTAAAATTAAAAAGGAAAAATATTTAAAAGGTTGGGTTACCTCCCAACAAGTGCTTTGTTTAACGTCGTAGCTCGACGATACCTTAGATCAGAACCGAGGGGGTCGGGTCCAGACTCGTCGACCCTTGGCATCCACCATATAGACTTTGCGGTCCTTGATGATGGTGGTAAGCTCAGGTTGAGGAGGCTTAGTTGATGATTTCACCCCCTCGTTACCGCGCTCCCACTCCATTGTTTCCGCCTCTTCTTCCTCAAACTCATCCCCTTCAGTGGTGGTGATCCAGTTGCACTCCACCCTTCTCTTACTTTTGTAGATCATGAAGGTGATCTTCTCATTGTTGGCTTGGAGTGTGATCTCGCCACCTCGACAGTCAATGAGCGCAACACTAGTATCGAGAAACTCACGCCCCAGTATCATGGGCATGTTCTCGTCTTCTCTCATTTTGTGTACCATGAAATCAGCTGGGAAGATTAGATGGCCCACTCGAATGAGCACATCTTCTATAATTCCTTTGGAATGGGTTCACGACCGATCTGCCAGTTGTAGAGTGATTGTTGTGGTCCTCATCTCTCCGATGTTAAGGCATTTGTATATCGAGTACGGCATCAAATTGATATTGGACCCAGTATCACACAGTACTCGATGGAAAGTGAGGCCTCCAATCTCCACCGGGATAGAGAAGCATCCAACATCGCTTCTCTTGATGGGCACCTGCTTTTGAAATAGCAGGGTGCACTGCTCGTGGACCTTCACAGTCTTCTTCTCCATGAACTGCTTTTTTTCCACTCATCTGCTTCTTGAGGTACTTCATGTACCCCAAGATCTCCTTCAATGCCTCGATCAGCGAAATATTGATGTTGACCTTCTTCAAATTCTCCACAAATCTGGAGAACTTGGAGTCCTCATTTTGCCTTGTGAACCTCTGTGGGAATGGCATAGGCGGGATTAGATCATCAAATTTTGTCGGAATTTTACCCGAGGTGGGCCTTGACTTCGATCGATGCATAGAAGCATCGATCGACGTCGAATTTTGCGGAAATCGATTAACATCAGATGCATCGAGCAATCCCGAGCCTTCTTCGCTCGAGTTTCCTCCATCCTTCTTGACTACAATCAATGTGGGATGTGCGTCGATCGAAGTCGGGCCTTCATTGGCACATTTTTGCGCCTCTTCAGCTTCATCCTCATCCCGAACCTTCTCGGGACCCTTGTAACTCGTCCCGGACCTCAAAGTGACAGCTTTGCATTCTTTTTGAACCCTTCGGTTCACCTCAGTTGTTCTCGGCAGCTGCCCTTGCTTGTGATGTGCACCAATTATGTTGGGTACCTGGCTGACCTGCGTCTTGACCATCTGCAGGTGTTTTCCCATTCGATCAACCTTAGTGTGTATTCCAGCCACCTCCTGTTCCAGCTTTCGAAACCGTTGGTCTGAGGCCTTGATGAATTTGGCCAACAGATCATCCAAGCTATCCTTCCTTTTCTCCACCACTTCTCCGTTCTGAACTTCAAATCCTGGTGGTAGCTCAGCTGCCTTAGGTTGAGAGTAGGAGAAACCATGGTGGTTACTCGGCGGATATTGATATCCCCTATTCCTTTGCTGGTTCTGGTAGGGGTATCCTCCCCTGTTCATATAATTCACCTCCGCAGTAGCTTCGGGTTGCACCTGTGCAACCGCAGCAGTAGAGGCTCCCGCAGACTATCTATCCATCTCCTATCTCAGCTTTTCGACCTCAATCTTAAGAGGTTCCTCAATCTCCACTTTGTCCACAGCCTTTATCAGTGACCTCCTTGGGTTCGCCCATTTTTGATTGTGCTGCGCCATTTTCTTGAAGAGCTTCAGAGCCTTCCTCGCGGACTTGCTCATGATGGACCCCCCAGCTACGTTGTCCTCAGACTCTTGAGTCCACTCATTCATGCCTCGGTAGAAAATATGTGCCTGCTCTTCAGTATAAACCCCATGGCTGGGACAGCTCCTGAGCAAGTCATTGAACCTGCTCCAGGATTCAAATAGAGACTCACCCACCCTCTGATGGAATTGTAGAATGTCCATCTTCCTCTGAATGATAACAGAGGGTGGGAAGAAATTTAAGAGGAACTCAGCTCGCAGTTCCTCCCAAGTCCAGATATGGCTGCAATCCAACCCGGTTAGCTAAGCTCGGGCCTGATTCCGTAGTGAAAATGAGAACAGCCTCAGTCTGATGACATCATTTTTGACACCGTTCTGCTTGATGGTGTCGCAGACCTCCACCAAAATCCTCAGATGCGTGTATGGATCCTCTGTGGCTCTGCCTCCAAATTGATTGATGGTCCCAGATCAGAGTACATATAATGTGCAGCGGAAGTATCAGAACAGTTAAATACACTTTAATTGTCGAGCAGTTCAATTTCTTATCAACTCAGTTTATATGTGACAGTTTTAAGAAACTCAGTTTGTCTTAGTTAGCAGTTTAGATTAACAGTTTTATAGTTATACGCTTCAACACTTCAAGGAAAGTGTTGAAGGTTTCAAGATATAATTGAAAACTGTAAAATTCACAAAGTAAATGAAAACTGTAAACGACACATGATATTTATAGTGGTTCGGAGCCTTAAGTCCTACGTTCACTCTTCGGATATCAGATCCGGAAATTCACTAAGTTATGAAGATACAATCCTCAATAACTATAGCCCGTTGTTGTGGAAGCCTCCGTCCACAACACAAAAGATCACTCTCCCGAGCGGTTGTACTTCACTCCTTCTTCAGTTTGTTGAAGGCTCTGCGTCTTCTCTGTGAACTGGCAGTCGTCGAAGATGGACTGAGGATAAACCTCTATTTTCCTTCTCTGGTAGAGTGGATGGTTGAGTTCTTCCCAGAACGTACACAGGTTGGCAGTTGCCCGTAATAACCTGCTCTTCATTTGCAAGATCAGGTTGCTATGTTCTTACTCTAAAAGTAAGAAAACCAAGTCAGTAGATTAAGTCAGCAGACTTAATCCTTGTGTACTCAAGGTCACAGTGTTAATCTCTGAAGATTCTCTAAGCAATGAATGCCTCGTATTCAATAAATGAACCCCGGTATTAATGCCTCATCGCTTAAGAGCGTTAAATGCTTGAGCTTTAATTTCAGCAGAGAGGCTTGAGTAAATGTGTCAAAGATTCAAAGAGGCAAAGGTCTTTAAAGGTGCAAAGGTTTTCTATCTCTATTGTTCCTGCTATTTATAGCTTGGAAACCAGAAAATAGCCGGTATAGATATTTTGAAGGATGTCCTATCATAGTCCATCCTTCTCTGAAAAAGTCTCCTGCTTCTCTGCTTTTTTTGGTACACTGTCCTGTTTTGCAGGGCAGTTTGTACTTGATATGTCAGACGCCGAACAACGTTGTTTCATAGTCAAAACTGAGTGTCTGACTGTCTTTTATCATTGACTTCCTTAGAGTTCTTCTGCGACTGATCGGCATCTTGCTATGTACGCATTCCTTGACGGGAAACTGTCACGGTCTGAAACAGTGAGCGCCTCTCAATAGTTTTGTGAACACTGTATCCACAGTTTTCTTTGAATATCCAAGCCTCGACAGGAAAAACTATCTGCACAGTTCTTCGTACTCTTTGCTCTGCTCTATTTTTCTTCGTCTTTTATTTTTGACAATTATCTCATCTAAATTGCATCTTCTTCATAACTTTTCCACAGTTTTGACAATTCTGTTCTCCTAGACTATTACAACTCGATCATCCTATACAAAGATTACATGAGGTAATAACTCCAAGGCCTAGACTTTGGTATATAGTTTTGACGCATCAAAACATCAATTTAAGGTGGGATTTATACATCAACACCTAATAATTTCCCCCTTTTTGATGTTGTCAAAACCATACCTCTAAGTCTATCTAAGTCGTCGAGAAGATGCAGTTGATCTGAGTTTACAAAGTTTGTCTGTCTAGTACTACTCAGAACTGTGCTTCTTCTACACTCAACCTAATTTAAATGATCTTCCCCCTTAATGGGATGGTAATTCTCGATTAATAATCAATCAAATTATAGAGATAAGAGAAGAAGGGTTGTTGATCACACTTGAATATGTGAATTCAGCCAGTCAAGAAACAAGGTAAGAGACAATGAGTAGTTGTCTTCAAACCAACAGTTTTTCACTTTTCACTAGATATGATCGATTACAAGTACATGAAAAGCTTTAAAACCGCGGTAATAAAAGAAGACATAGAAAAACAATCCATAAGCTTTGCACTACTCCTTTTCCTTGTCTTGATCCTTGTCCCTCTCCCTTTCTTGGTTCGAGGAATCTGCATCTTTTGGCTTTGAGGAGGTTGCGGTAGTCGTGGAAGGCATACCAGCTTGCGCCTTAAGAGCTGCGGTTACATCTAAGAAGTATTTCAAATATTGTTCTCTGGAAGCCATTAGTGCTTCCAACTTCATTGTTATATCTTCATCCCACTTTCGGCGCACTTCTTCTTGCTTTTTGTATTCCTCATCTCGCCTTCTTTGTTCCTCTTCTTGCCTTCTCTGATCCTCTTCTCGCCTTCGATCTATCAATGTCAACTGCAGCTTCAATGTCTCATCCCTTCTCTCTTCCCCCTTTTTGACAATATCAAACAAAATAGCCATACACTGATCCATTCGCTGATCTAGCTCTTGTGTCAGAACATTATAGGGTAGAAGGGTTGTTGTGACAGAAATAGGATCAGGAGACATGGCTCCTTCCACTGTAGCTAGTGCTCTAGAGTCTTCATGGGTGTTATTCTGAGAGGTAGCAGTGGAAATTTGCAGTGGAGGAGGGGCTCTGCTTGTTTCTGCTGCTTCCTCCTTGTCCTTTGCTGCTGCTGCTGCTGCATCATTTCTTGCCTTTTCAGCAGTGGCCTCTTCTTCTGCCTTTCGATGTGCCTCAGCAACTGCTTCTTCTTCCGCTTTCTTCTTCAGCTCAGCAGCTGCTTCTGACTGTCTTCTATCATTGACTTCCTTAGAGTTCTTCGGCGACTGATCGGCATCTTGCTATGTACACATTCCTTGACTCGAAACTGTCATGGTCTGAAACTGTGAGCGCCTCTCAACAGTTTTTTGAACACTGTATCCACAGTTTTCTTTGAATATCCAAGCCTCGACAGGAAAAACTGTCTGCGCCGTTCTTCATACCCTTTACTCTGCTCTGCTTTTCTTCGTCCTTTATTTTTTATAGTTATCTCGTCTGAATGGTGTCGTCTTCATAACTGTTCCACAGTTTGGACAATTCTGTTCTCCTAGACTATTACAACTCGATCATCCTATATAAGGATTACATGAGGTAATAACTCTATGGCTTAGACTTTGGTATATAGTTTTGACACATCTAAACATCAATTTAAGGTGGGATTTATACATCAACACCTAACATTGGTTCTGCTGAACCATCTGAATCAGCCCAATTTTGACTTCAAAATTATTGGCATCGATGCCAATAATGAATCCCTCATTGCTTGGCTTCGGCTTGTACTTTCTCCCCATAGCATTCGGATCCTCATCATCCAGTCATTGCCTCTCTCTTTCTTGCTCCTCCTGCCTTTTCGGTGCGGCTTCTCTTGCGGCTTCCCTTTCATCTCTCATCTGTCGGATTGCTTCCCTCATCGTATGAACTTCTTGAATCAGTGCCAGAGCATCCCCCGCTGTAAGTTGTGCATCTGGATCTTCTAATGGGGGCATATTCGGATCAACCTCCCGTAGGTTTCGATCTTCCAGTGGATCCATCTTTTCCTTTCGATTTTTCTTCCCGTAACAGGTTCCTATCTCAGGGTTGAAAGCTTCAAGAAGCTTCCCTCGAGCCCTAGTGTTCATGCACCCCCTGAAAGAGAAAACAGGGAAAAAAATTAGCTCGACATCGATCGACACAGGGAGGTGTCGATCGATGCACGTATCTTCTCGACGTCTATCGACACGAGCAGGCGTCGATCGAAGTCGAGATGAAAATGCACACACGGGCACGAAATTCAAAATACAAACTCATTCCAATTAATCCTAGAGTAAACTAATAACAAAATAATATCTAACAATTCCCCGGCAACGGCGCCAATTTGATCGCTGTAAAATTCTACAGACTAATTGCAGATGCAGCGGCAAATAAATTTATAGTTAACCCTAAGGTTGTCGAACTCAAAGGAATTGTATAACGAAATTACTTCATGTACCATGATCCTATAATCTATTTTTCGAGTTATGAGAAATCAGGGGTTTTGAGTTTTGGAATTTAAAGAAACAAAACGAAAATGTAGAGATTTTGAAAGCAAATTTAAAGAGACACAGATCCTAGGGTGAACTATCAATCAAAATACATGTCAATCAATTAACTTGCATTGGTGGAAATCAATTATACTATAATTCATTGTCCTGACAATTATAGCCTAGATTACTAGTATGTAAATATATATGCTTTGGCGGCCTCAATAACACAATACTAGTCAATCTTTCATAAATCCTCAGACTAACCCTACAATCTTCCCCTAGGATAGATATTCTAATTGTATTTGAATTCCTTTTCCTGTTATTAATTTTCTCTTTTCAATTCTTCAATCAACAACTGTAAACCTAGAATTAATTCTATCTTTCGATTTGATTAATTCTAAATCCTAATAATTCAAACAAGAATTCAAAACCAAGTAACACTACAAGAAAATTTGTAGAACGACAACGGTTTTAGCTATAGTCGGAGTGTAGACGTAGGTTGTGTTTTCGTAGATACCCCCCTACGACAACAATATTTAACCATTGTCGTAGCTACTTATCACAACAGTTTAAAACTGTTGTCGTAGTCAATAATCAATCGTTGTCGTAGCTATACGTTGTTTAATAAATTACCCTACGACAACGATTTTTTGAAAGTGGTTGTTGTTATTAATATTTTTTACAACGTTTTTGCACATTCTAAATGACAACGCCTTTACATTAGTCGTTGTCGTAGATTAATAAATTAAAAATTACTGTATAAAATTAATATAAAACCTGTTTGTAAACTATTACGTAAACAAAATAATACACAATTGAAATCACGAATCCACTAAAATATAATTAAAAATTTCATTAGCAATCAAAAGTCATCAATAATATTCCAAAGTATTTGAAAATCAATATCTCAAAATAAAAATTATCTCAAACTACAAAGTAAATATCTATCTATCAATATCCGAAAATACAAAGTAGATACTTGTCCATCATACATATTCTTACACAGCCGGCCCATTCCTTGCGCACATCATCAATTTTCCCAAAAGAATAACTCATTTGAACTGTTAAACAAAAAAACAAAAAAAATGTTAACATCGTTAGATGCATAATGATAAATAGACTCAACTAATCAGAACAATGACCGAGAGACGCGCTTTACAAGGACAAAATAATGTTCTGCCCAAAAATGCTTCATATATCAATCAAGAGTGATGAATATGTAAGTCCTACATCCAGATTATTCAACGGCTAATTCAATCGAGCCCTTAACGCTCATAAAAAAGAAGATCACAACCAAAGCCATAACACTTCTAACTTTCAGCAAATTATTCAACAACATCATTTGCAACACATCTTCAAGATTTCAAGTGCAAATATATAAAAGGGACGAGAGTACTTATAAAGAAAAGAATCCAAATCATTCTTCACTAGAATATAAAGAATATTACAAAAGAAATGAAAATCAAACATATAGCTGTTCATATAAGAACATACTCATAAATCGCAAAAGGATGACCATAAAAGAATTAAATTCTAACCTCAATTCAAGTACAAGAACCCCTAATGAATGGCCGCGAGCATTAAAAATTACAAGAAAACAAAATAAAAAAAATCATAAAACAAAATCACAAAATGTGACATGAAAAAGCAACTTGGATAAAAAATAAATCATAAAACAAAATAACAAAAATAACTCATGGAATAACATATAACAGCAACTTGGGTGACAAACCTTGGAAAAAGTACAAGACCTTCAACAAACTTAACATGAAAATTCTCATTACTGTCTCCTACTTCTCTGACCTAGATAACACTCAATACATAAGGACCATCATTTCTCACTGAGAGGACAACAACAGGCATACTAGAATCAGATGGAACTAAGGTCTCTAAAGATACTGAAATTTAGTCTGTATCAAAAGCAGAATTCAGCCTCAATTCTGCCTTAAGAGGTATTACAGCAGTTGCAATCTCATTCCCTGAAGATCTCACCAACTGCAGACAGAAAGCACCAACAACTTTTCCCTCAAAATGATCCAAAATATCTAATTCAACAATAGACTTAGTTCTTGGAGAAAAGACTTCCCAATTTTTATGTGGCTTCATGAAGGATCTCCTAGTTCTTTCCTGGAGCCTCACATACAATAGAAGCAAATCTGATTTTATTCAAGTCCATCAAGTTCTATAGTATTATTGTAATATACATTATTTTTTATTCAAGGCCAATGACTCTTTAGACTGTACACAACATAATCAAATTGCTTATTGGAAAAATATAATGTTCGTGGGTGGGGCAATACCATGAAGTAATGAAACAAAACAACAAAGTGTTAGCCTGCTTCCTACTACCCAAAACTGCATCATATCCAAGAAAACAAAAAAATTTGTTCCTGTTACCGGCAACAGTACCGACCTGAGGGCAAGTGGCGGAAAACTCGTGTTGTTGCGGGCACAGCAGCGCAGGACCGATAGGGAACCAGGCAGCGGTGGCAACTTTGCGGAGGCCGAGTGGCGGTGGTGGTTTTGAACTATCGCAGGGGGTGTGGATGTAGCCGTGCAGGAGCGATGGCGGACCCGGTGGTGGTGGTAGTTGTACGAGGCGGCATGGGCGATGGCAGTGGTGGCAGACGTGCAAGGCGGCAGGGGAGATGGCGGCGATGGAGGAGGGGCGAATCTGCTGGGCGCAAATTTTTAATTTGGGAGAAACGGGAAGGCAAAATTTTCAATTTAGGAATTTTAGGTTTTTTTTCTAAGGGAATTTAGGTTTTTTAATAATTAGATTAAATTAGAATTAAAGTTAAAATATATAACAATACTTAAATAACAACACTTAATTTTATTTGTTGTCTTTTGTGTAATTAACAACACTTAAATAACAACAGTTACTTTCATCCGTTGTATTTATGCATTTTTATACACTAATAGACAACACTTTATGCTTAAATCACTGTATGACAACGGTTTCAAGCCAAAACCGTTGTCTTTTTACCGTTGTCTTTCTGAGTTTTTCTTGTAGTGTTATTTAATGTTAATCAATTAAACATGCATTCGATTGTTATTCGTTGCCTTAGAACCCGCTAGGGTTTCTAGCTACACATATCAGTTAGAAATTAAAAAAAAACATATTATTAAAACGCATGAAATTAAAGACTTACAAGAAGATAAAAGAAAAACAAAGATTGCTGAATGATTCTTAAATCTCCAAAGCTGAATGGATGATAAAAGATGATGAGAGGTCTGTAAAACTCAAAAATAAGGACAATTTGATGGATTAATATACTGAAAGCAATATGATTGGTATATTATGTACAAAGTCGATTGGTAAATTGTTGGTCCCTTATGATCAGAGTCGTCGTGGTTACAATAAAGAACACACACGAAGTGCAGCGGAATAGATTACGTTTTCTTGTATTTAAATTATTCTCAATTTTATTTTTCGTAAAGATTTTCTTAGGTTGCCTTTTCAGTTATACACTAGTAACGTGGTTACTAGGTTTCAAAACATAATAGCTCAAAAAGCAGTAACAACAAGACAACACACAATTTATAGTGGTTCGATCAAATGATCTACGTCCACTCCTTAGCCGAATCGCTAAGAATTTTACTAGAAAGTATACGGTGTACAAAGAGTTGCCTTTCCTGTTAAGCAACCAGCCTTCTGAAGATCTGTCTGCTTTACGGCTATCTTCCAATACCCCGAACTTTCCTGGTGTAGCTCCGGCTGAGTCAAGGGCGCACCTTCGTAAAACTCGCTTTCACCACTTACTTTGGAGGAGTTTAGAGTTCCCTCCGAACTATCGTGTGTACTAGGCTTCAGTGCCCGCCTTAATCAATTTCTTTACAAGAAATTGACTGTTGGATGCTTTCCTTAAAAGGAAAGTGATCCCAATGATTGAGGATTCTTGAACCAGTTCAAGAATCACTCAGACGAATGTCAGACGTAGTGAGACACTCGGAGTGTTGAAGGCCTTTGAATATCTCTGGATTGTGCCTTTCAACTGGACTGCTCTCTTGCCTTTTTGCTTTTTGGATTCTTTCGTATATCGTGTTTCTGGTTAGAGAGTGAGCAGCTCCTGCATTTTCTTTTGAATTCCCTTTTATAGTTATGATCTTGAAGTTTGAGTCGACAGATCCGTTTAGACACAACGGATCTTTCTCCTTAAATGCGGGTAGCTAATTATTGATTTTCCTTCTTTCTGACAGGCTTTTCCGTCCTACTTCTGACATGGCTAATTGTCGCGCGTTGGTCAGAATGGTGGTGTAGCAGTCCTTCTGTTTTGCTTTGCTGAGCATCTGCTGGTACGGGGTGCTGGATCTCTTTCAGCATGCTTTTGATCTCTTTGCACAACGAGTGCTTTGTCTGCTACTCTGATTTGATTTGCTAGCATCTTCAGCAGTCAGGTATATGTTTGTCGAATGCTGATCTTCTTAGCATTCTTAATACGCACAGCCTTCAGCATTGTTCGATGTTTGCTGAGATATTTCAATTGGCCTATTCTATTACAACACGATGTTTTAACCTATACAGGACATTACATCGGATGCTAAGCTATGCTAAGGTTCAGCAATGATCGACCGTCTACTACGGTTTGATCCAACAAAACCTTTTACAATAAGAACCTAAGGGTAATTTACAAGTATTTTCCCAACAATTTCCCCCTTTTTGGTGCGATCAAAGCTTATAAAGGATTGCTGAGACTTAGCTTAGAAATTAAAAACAAAATTGCAAGCAAAGCATTCAGCAACCATTTAAACATCTTCCGTTGAGTACACATAGAGTGTATATCAACTATTGTTCATACTCGGAAAACAGAATTCATCGAAAGAAAATGATGAAAACCAAAAAGTTTTAGAGAATGACCTTAATTCTGAGCGTCTGGTGGAGGTTTTGGCTTCTCAAGAGATTCAACTTTCTTCATCGTCATGGCCATTAGTTTCTCCATCTGTTCAATCCGTGCCCGTTGTTCTTCTCTTTGTTGTTCTGCTAGCTTCATTCTTCGTTCTATCATTGTTCGTTCGAATTCTTTTTCTTTCAGTATCAGCTCGGCTTCCTCTGCTTTTATCCTTGCTTGTTCAGCAATCCTTCTTTCTTCCCCCTCTTTGAGAGCATCCAAAACGGAGGTGGTGAAAGACTTGTGGGCGTCAAGATTGTCGTGGAGAGTCATCACATTTGATTGTACCGTAGACACGGTTTCTTCGACATGTGTGATCTTGGTAGTGACTTGTCCAACTTGTTGCTGAACTTCTGAGACAGAGGTTTTTACGCCAGAGATTGCTCCGCGGACATCAGCAACCTCTTTCATGACTTCTTCATTGAATTTGGCTTGCTGGATATCGCGTTGATGCAAGGCATTGTTAAGAATGTTGACAAAAGATTGGAAGCTTACTTGGACTGGTTCAGCGTCGATGGGTTTGTCAGAAAGAACTATTTCAGTACCGCCTGCTAATGTAGTGGCTGCACCATCTTCGCTTTCCACTGTACCAATTTCAGAAGCTTGTGTTGTTGCGTCAACTCTTTGTGTGGCAACATCAAGAGCTACATTGGTAGCTACTTCCAAGGAGTCACTCATAGTATTCTATCCAAGAGTTGAATCAGAACCTTGAGTTTCAGAGACATGAGATGAAGTTGCAATTCCAGTAAATCCTTTCTGAAAATTGATAATTTTGAGGTAGTCCAGTCGTCTGGCCTCCTTCTCTTTTTCTTCTTCGAGCGCGGCTAGTTCAAGATTTCGAACCCGCACTTTCTCCTCATAAGCGGCTTTTCATTTTCGATAAGCAATCATTGCATCCCTTTGTCGTTTAGTTAGTGCCATGTGCGCCAAGGACTTCTTATCTGGCGCAAACTGTGATCTTGGCAGGGACTGTGATGGAAGAAACTTCCTGTGAGCTCGGATGGCTTGCAATCGAGCATGTACTTGTTGATCAGTATATTGTCTTGTGCAGGAAGGCTGGTCCATCCACTCATCGAAATTGAGTGCCAAGCACTCTTCCTTCCTCTGTTTCTTCATTAATCACACCAGAAAAGACACCTGTGATGTCTCTATTTACTTATTGCTCTACGAAGGCTAAGATCTATTCACTCCAATCTCTGAGATCGGCATTCACATCTTCATTATCGGAGACAGCAGCACACAATTGTGCTATTCGTCGTGAGCAAAAAAGTTTGCCAGGTAAACCATCAAACGGTATCCTCAGTTGTTCAATTTGTAAAGTGGGGTATTTTCGAAGGGTTTTGGCATCAAACACTTCGGCAGATTCCCCCTCAGAATCAGATTCTGATGAACAGGTGGACTCGTCCAGATATCCAGCAGAGGAGACTTCCAGGTCCATTGTATCTTCTGATTGATCAATGTTATCAGCAGCGGCTGGTATTTCTTCAGCAAAATGGATGTCTTCAGCAGTATCTGCCATAGCTTCATCGGTTGCATTAGATTCTTCAATGATTGGTTTCACAGAGTTGTCAGCTTCAGTAGAGGTTGTCTCTGTTTCTTCAATGGTTTCTTCCATAAGGATTTCAACCATTGTGGATCCTTCACCATTTGTATGATCTATGGCTTCAGTTGGTGGTTCTTTCACAGGTCCATTAATATTTTCCGTACCGGAGTATTCCTTGGAAGTGACGGATCCAGATTCAGGATCCTCAGTGGTTTTCTGCACAACCGGCTCTGCAGTAGATATGTTCGTATCTTCGCTTTCCTTAGATATTGCCGATGGTCCTGCATCCTTATCTTTGGAATGTATGTCAGCTGTCTCTGGTCGGGTTTCGTGCTCCTCTGAGCTACTGTCTTGAAAAGATGTAGCAATTGGTTCACAAAAATTGGACCGATTTGCCGTTGGAATGTTCCGTAGCTTCAAAAGCGCCAGAATGAATCAGCATTTCCAACTCTTTGTCAGTCATACCGTCTGTTGCAGTTGTAGTCTTTGAAGGATTATCCATGTCCTTTTCGATCAAAGTAGAGTCTATTTTGGTCTTCCCTTTCTTTGCTGCTCTGCTTGAATCCTCAGCAGCTTCTTCATCGCGTGTGAGATCAGTATTCTCCTTTTGACTTACTCGTTCTAGATGAGACCTTTTTATCCTTTCGAAGTTTAGATCCCTTCCTTCGAATGTGATTCTATCCTTCTCCTTTCTAAATTCTTTTAGTTCCTGTGCCCTTTTCTTTTCGTCACGCTTTTGATTGTTCTCACGTATACCTTGCAAGCGTTCTTCATGACTCTTGGATGAAAGGGGAGAGTCAAGTACTTTTGAGGTCGGGACAGTGGCTAACTCAGCAACTTTACGTAGTCGCTGGCGACCAGATCTTCTGGTGGGAGCAGTACCCTTTTGTTGTTCAGAAGAAATTGGAACAGCAAGTTGACCAATTGCAAGTGGCTGCTGAAGGGCGGCCTTTTGGTCCATAATTTCCTCAATCTGTTCGGTTGGTATTTCTCCAAGAGCTACAATATCATCAAGCTGTTTGAAACAATGCACTGTTTCAGCGTTCTGAGTTTATGCTGCTATCTCCTCAGCAGAGATAGGCGTTGCTATCTGCAGTACTTGTTCGCCCAAGGAACGCTCATCTACTTCCTCATCTGAAGTAGGTTTGTCCGCATCCACATTAGATTTACCGATCAGCCTTCTTGATTTCTTGTAATCAAGGGGATTGGCTGCTTTTCGTGTGGCCGGAATGAAATCAGTGGCGAGCAGCTTTGCTCCTTGATCAATTTTCGTTGAATGCATGACCAATTCCAGAAACTTGCTTATTTTCAATCCAAAATTAACATTTGAGGAAAAGGTTCCATCCACAGATAAGTGATCGTTCTTCCTGGCATGTTCTGCCCAACGTTCGAAGAAGTACTCAGCCCAATTTCCCTTTATTTTGTCTGTGAGAGCCATCATTACTGCGTATTTCTTCGCAGAAAGTTCAGAATATGAACCGGCATCGCATTGGAACATCTTGATCACTAATTCAGCTAGAATTTTAAATTCATCCTGTAAAGAGTTAATGGGTGTGGCAGCCCGGAAGGTAATCACATGACCTTTCTTATCCTTCAGTACACCAGGCTTCTTCCAAGAATTCCAACGTCTTTCCATCTCATCATAATCTGTTACCTTGTACTGAGATATATGTTCCCCCTCATTCCGAAGACGAAACGTTTTAGCAAGAATTTTGGCACTTACTTCAATGATACTTCCATAAACACAAGTTTTAAAAGATTTTCCATCTTTACTCATGACTGCTCTGGCATAAAATTCAGAAACCATATGCGGATGAAAATGTATGGGTTCAGCGGATAAGTATTGAGTTACCTGTTCGCTTTCGAGGATATCCATTATCCAATCAGGAATATGTTCAGCAGCAAGACGTTTGTACAGGATCCTATCTTTCATGATTTGAGCCAGACGCCTCTGTTCCTTTGAGTGGCCGGCTAGGGATTTCTTCTATGCCATCATGACAAGCTGACCATATGATATAGAATCATCAATATCTTCCTTCCTTAGGATCCCAGTGAACCCAGGTGCATGTCGCAGATGTAAGGGTTCTTCAGAATTTGGTGGAAAATTGAATGGACGAGGTTCATTAGATTCAGGGTGATGGTCTTGACTAGTAGATTTCTGGGAAGATGAGGCTAGGGAGTCTGTGGCCATGTCTGTGAAAAAAATAATTTAAAATTTTGTGGAGACTCACTGTTAGGGAATTTTTTATTTCTGAACGATGAGAAGAAAATGCACAGTGATTAGAGCGAAGGTAGGGTTAATTTGAATGTGAGATCTAACGGTTGAGGGAAAATCTGCGGAAGATTAGATCGACGGTTCAGAAAAAATGCGTCTTTCCATATGGCTTCCCATGCTCCGATACACACTCAAGTGTTTCTATCTTGGCGTCTCCTCAGTTGGTGCTGCCATTTGCAAGCATTAATTACGCCTGATCGGGTCCCATCAAGTTTGAATTTTGAGTCATCCTGCCTCGATTTTGGGCTAGGTTATTGCTTAGCATCCGTTCTAGAATGCTAATAGAAGATGATCCCTTTCAGCATTCTGAATTTCAGCAACTTCCGAAGAGCTGCTGAGTCAGAGAGAGCTTAAAATAATAATATGATGATGCGATCCTCGAACTTTTCAATACTCCTTGCTCCCTATTGCTAGAAAAATGATTTGACTTCCCATGCATACACATCGATTCCTTTATTGGCGATGTTTCGTATTCCAAGGGATGAATCATTGCGATCTTCAGACAGATTTTTTCTCTTTCTTCTCGTCATAAATGAAAAATCCCCTTTAAATACCGGAGTTTGAGATTATCCAAACATCTCATCTTTCCTTCTTCCCTGATTCACTCTTTTAATCTTTTTCTTATCCAAGAAAATCGAGTCCTTTTCATCAGTTACAGAATCTCCTCCTCGAGTCATAGATATCCGATGTAACCTGATCCTTGATGAGC
This sequence comes from Plectranthus barbatus, assembly GCA_026898455.1. Taxonomy (NCBI): domain Eukaryota; kingdom Viridiplantae; phylum Streptophyta; class Magnoliopsida; order Lamiales; family Lamiaceae; genus Plectranthus; species Plectranthus barbatus. The sequence continues at coordinate 228,640 of JAPKLW010000536.1, forward strand.
CGGGTCTGGATAGGTACTACATAGACGAGTGTGATGTGGCCGTGAAGGTCATTTTTACATTGCAGTGGGGAGGGCTTTCGTAATTTCTGTGTGCTACTCCTCACCGTTTCCAGGAGGAAGTGTTGAGGGATTTCCTTAGTGAGTGCCATGTGGGTCCAGGCTCAATCTATGGGGTGTTCCATAACAAGCTTGTTCATTGGACCCCTGACACCTTTGCGGTTGATTTCGGGCTTCCTCGAGGTCCGTTGTCTGTGGAGGACTATCTTTCAGAGGAGGTGGCTCCAGAATGGCTGGCATGGGAGAAGTGGCGTCATTCTCCTCGTTTTGATTTTAGCCTTGACATCCCTGCTTCGGGCCTTAGGACACCATATTGGGTCCTATTTCGCATTGCCCATGAAATCCTTCTTGGAGAGGAACCTTATGACCTCTGTTTCTCAAGACCTGTTTGGCAGTTGATGATGGCCATGGACGATGCTGCTTCCGTTGACTGGGCCGGATACATTTTCAAGAACGTCTGGGAAGCTGTCAAGCTTCATCCGTTCGTGCCTCTGCGGAATGGGATACAGCTCAGCTGGTTGATGGAGAAGTACTTTCCAGAGATTGCTGACGGTCCATCCAACCTTCAAGTGGCTGATTTCTATCCGTATAAGTCTGTGTCGCCTTTCTAGATGAATTCCATAATAAATCTTGTATTTCCTTTTGTATTCTGGCCAAGGATGCCGTCTTTTCCTTTTGTAGTGAGGACATGTTCCTCGTTTGATGATGAATGTATGAATGTTTTGTTCTCTTGTTGTTTGTCTGTCGAAATAGAGTATAGATGTCATCTGCATCTTTCATACCTTGCTGAGCAAAATCAATTTATCTCCTAAGCATTGATAGGATCATCTCCGTCGGAAGTAGCATAAGAAATCCCACGAAAACCAGAAAGAATGAGAGTAATATCTCATTCATCCACATCAATATCTAGTTCCATCATACCCAATTTGATGCATAATTCTTTGAATCTTATCTCTGCAAGAGGCTTAGTGAAGATATCTGCTATTTGATCCTCAGTACATATTCGCTGAATATCAATGTCCTTCTTTTCTTGATGATCACGAATAAAATGATGTCGGATGTCAATGTGTTTTTTCCTGGAATGATGTACTGGGTTCTTTGTGATGCACATAGCACTATTGTTGTCACAATAGATTGGCACGCATTCAGGTGAGATGTCATAATCTTGGAGTTGTTGTCGGATCCACAGAATTTGCTGACAGCAACTAGCAGCCGCTACATACTCTGCTTCGGTGGTTGAGGTTGCTACCGAGTGTTGCTTTTTGCTGAACCAGCTAATCAATTTGTGACCAAGGAATTGACATGTACCACTGGTGCTTTTCCTGTCAATTTTGCTTCCTCCAAAATCCGAATCTGAATATCCACTTAGAGCTAGATTGTCGGCTCTTGGATACCAAATCCCTAAGCCTTCTGTGCACTTTAAGTAACGGATGATTCTCTTTGCTGTATCAAGATGTGTCTTGTTTGGTTGAGATTGATATCTAGCACATAGTCCCACAGCATATGATATATCGAGTCTGCTGGCAATAAGATATAGCAGAGATCCGATGATTCCTCGATATAAAGTAGCATTGACTACATCTCCATCTTTTTCAAGATCTGCTAAACACGCATTGCTGATGGGAATCCTTAAGCTCTTGGATTTCTCTGGACAATATTTAGCAATGAGATCTCGCGTATATTTCTTTTGATGAATGAATATTCCTTCACTTGATTGGTGAACTTGAAGTCCGAGAAAATAGGACATTCTCCCCATCATACTCATTTGAAAATTACTCATCATTAGCTTTGAGAATTTGTCACAGAGAGCTTGATTCTTTGAGCCAAAGATGATGTCATCAACATAGATCTGTACGAGTAGAATGCTTCCTTCGTCCTTAATTCGAAAGAGTGTTTGATCAATCCTTCCCTTTTTGAAGCCATTGTCGAGTAGAAATTTAAATAAAGTTCCATACCAAGCTCGAGGCGCTTGCTTTAGTCCATACAAGGCTTTTCTTAGTTTATAGACCTGATTTTCATTCTCAAACCCCGGAGGTTGCTCAACATAGACTTCTTCCTTGAGTTTGCCATTTAGGAATACACTTTTAACGTCCATCTGCATGACCGAGAATTCATGATGTGCCGCATAAGCGAGAAATAATCTGACTGCTTCTAGCCTTGCTACTGGCGCAAATGTCTCATCATAGTCGATGCCTTCACATTGTTTGTACCCTTTGGCTACAAGGCGTGCTTTATTTCTCACCACCAAGCCTGATTCATTCTTCTTGTTTTTGAAAACCCATTTGGTGCCTATGACATTTTGGTGTTGCGGTCTATCCACCAGATCCCATACGTGGTTGCGAGAAAATTCAGCAAGCTCCTCTTGCATAGCGTTTACCCAATCTGGATCACGTAGTGCCTCCTCAACTTTAGTTGGTTCTTCACTTGATAGGTAGCATGAAAACATTACAGATCCTTGTCTGGTCAATATGGGGTCATTGATATCTCCAAGAACATCGTCTAGTGGATGTGCACGCAGCCATGCTGGTCTGACTGGTTCTCCAGAAGTTCTTCGTCTTCTGAGACTATCTGTCTGTTCTGCATTGACCACTTCATGCTCAGTATCTTGTGTGTTAGGATTTTGATTTTCAATAGGAGGTGTTTCTTCAGCAGCTCGTCCGTCGGTTATAGGAATATCATGGTCTGGATCTTCTCTTCCGGTGGAATTTTCAGCATTAAGTGCCTCAGCAGCTGATAAGCTCAATATTTCACTCACTTATCTATATTATATTTATACTATTTTATGTAGTTTTATTGAGTTTATATAAATATTTTATGCATGAATCAATATTAGGTGGTTTTAGGTGTGTTTTGATGTTTATGCAGGTTTTTAGGCCTAAACTCACGAGAAAACCGTTCCGAAAGTAGTGATGTGTAAGAGTAGCAGTGAAGAGTTTTTCCACAAGAGTAATTCGGGCTATTGGCGCATGGCAATGGATGATGCTTTGAGTTAGCTCTCCAACGCAACTGGAATTGGGTCAATCGGAGTTCGGAGGAGGAAGTTATGGCCAAAATCGTGAGACCGCGCAGAAGGGACGAGAAGCCGCATCCATAGATGCCAATCAGCATCGATCGACGGAGACCAGGAAGCCTCGTCGATTGACGTGGATCAGCCACGATCGACGCGAGCCTCTCTGCTGGAGCGGAAATTTGATAAAAATCGGATTTATTCATATCTTTAGCCCTAGAATTGATAGGATACACCCCCAACTCTATAAATATCCTAATAATGTCGATTTTGAGAGTACCTTTTGACC
>JAPKLW010000536.1:232002-245781 GCA_026898455.1 Plectranthus barbatus
TTTATCTTGAGACCGAGCGGAGATAGGTAATTAATTAATCTACTTTACGAATTGTCCAACAAAGAAGTTCGTAATACTTTTCCGATGTTTCACTACGGAGAGGAATTAAAATTGGGAATTAATCAATTCATTCATCCATGTCATACTTGATAGGTAGATATCCCTGGAATCTGTGCTTTTCTTATTTGAATCCAAAAGCCTTTTAATTTCCTGTTTAATTTTCATTAGCAAGTATTACAATTTTCAAAACAACCAAAACGTTTTAATTGCTTTTCCTAACCAGTATTTTAAGAACGTCTGATTTAGTATTTAGGATTTTTCGTTGCTTCATTCCCCTGGATCGATAACCTTAGGGTTTACAAATTTATTTGCCACTATTTCTATAATTAATCTGTAGAAATTACAGTGATCAGCAGCTGGTATCTCAGCAACTGGTATCTCAGCAGCTCCTCTGTCAAGATCTTTAGCAGCATTGACTTCTTCAGCAACGCGGATAGGATTGGAGTTTTCCTCGTCTGAATCATCTAGCGAATTAGAAATATCCTTTTGGGGGTTGGCCTCAGCAACATCACTGGCTTGGTCTCCTGGTGTTGTCTGATCAGGATTACATTCATTCATAGACTTAGTCGAATCAAATCGTAAATGTTTATGACAATTTAAGATCGATTGACCATTGACATCATTAGTCTCATGATTGTTATCCTTTGTCTCATTAACAGCTCTGCGCACTAAAGTAGATTCATCAAAAATATTAATGCATGTTATTTTCACAATCCCAGTAGTCTTGTTTAACACTCTGTATCCTTTGTGGGTGGGGTGACCATATCCGAGAACTACACCCTCATCCGACTTAGGCGAAAAAGTGTTAAGTTTTGACTTTCCGTTATTATGGATATAACATGTTGCACCAAAGGTACGTAGATAATCTAAATTAGGATTACGACCGTTATATACTTCATAGGGAGTTTTGTTGAATCGGTCGTTGATAGAGCTCCTGTTCTGCGTGTAGCATGCAATCATCACTGCTTCGCCCCAATATCTAGCAGGTAAGTCAGCATCAGCTAGCATAGATCACACTGCTTCTTTTAGAGTTCGATTCATTCTTTCTTCTAGATCGTTCTTTTGTGGGGTCCTAGCAGTGCATCTCTCATGACTTATACCGGCTTCTGTGCAAAAATCCATGAGAATGCCGTTGCAGAATTCTGTTCCATTGTCAGATCGGAACCTTTTCACTGTAACTTCTTTGCTATTTTTCTCATTGAGTATCAACTCGGGTAGAGTATTCTTGACCTCATCTTTAGTCTTCAGCAAGCGAACCCATGTATACCTGGAATAATCATCAACTATTACAAGGGTATATATTCTTTTACTTACCGAGGGTGGAGTGACAGGTCCGAATAGGTCCATGTGCAATAATTCAAGGATTTTGCTTGACGTATTCTTTTCTTGATTGGAGTGAAATGATGATCTGGTCTGCTTTCCTTGTTGGCATGCCTTGCAAATGCCTTCCTTACAAAACGTGATGCTTTGAGGTAAACCTGTAACAAGATCATTTCCACCGATATGGTTGATGGTTTTGAAATTTAAATGATTTAACCTCTTATGCCATAACCAAGTAGTTTCCTCTTTATTTAGTGCTAGAAAGCATGAATGTTGTTGACCACTTTGCCAATCAACCACATAAAGTCCGCCTTTCCGAATTCCTCTTAGCTTTACTTCTCCTGTCACATTGTCAGCTACAGAACATCCTGTATGAATAAAAGATATTGTGTACCCGTTTTCGCATAGTTGACTAATGCTTAGCAGGTTGTGCTTGAGATTAGATACGAGAGCAACATTCACTATTCTTAGTCCATTCCGCTCTATGCATCCTCTGCCAAGCACTCTTCCTTTGCTGTTGTCACCAAATACTACAGATGGACCATACGAGTTTTGAATGTCTGAGAACAATTCTTCATCTCCCGTCATGTGCGCAGAACAACCACTGGTCCACTCATTTGGCATGCTTGATGTCTTAGCACTTGAATCCTGTTCCTCCTGATTGTCGACTGCTAAGGCCGATTCAAAGGATTGCTCAGCATCAGCGAGTGGTTCACCATCTTCAACGATTTTTGCCATAAAGACCATTAGGGCTTCTTCTTCCTTATCAGTGGGATAATATTCCTCCTCGTTGTCGGGAATATCTGGAACTTCTGTCCCTGTTAGCAATGCCTTCGTTACAGCTCGTACTGCTCATCTTTCAAATCTCTGACGCAGACGTTCTCTTTCCTCAGGACTTACTTTTGGACAATCATATTTCAAGTGATCAGGAGACTTGCATTCAAAACATGTTCTTATCCTTTTTTCAGTAGGGTGCTGCATCATGCTTGCTTTTGCTTCCTTTTCGGCTTTAGCTTCCAAAATAATCTTTTGTATTTTTTTCAACTGTTCCACCAGCTCGCCTATTTTCTTATCTTCATCGTTAACAGTAGAAGTTGATGAAGTCTCCTTGGATGATGTAGCAGAAGCAGGTGTGGACTTTTCTTGATTGTAGAAAGGTTTCCTCTGAGATTTCCATTTGTTTCCATCTTTCTTGACAAAGTACGCTACGTCTTCTTGAGTTCCAACGCTTGTGGGATTTGGATGTATAACAGCAGCTTCATTTTTCTTTGACTGCTGAATGATGAATTCATGTGACTTAAGTAGGGAGAAGACTTCAGCGGTCGTCATATTGTTGAGATCTTTCTCACTCATGCTTGTCATCTTGAGAAACCAATCACTCCTGGGGTAAAGCTTGGATATAATCTTATTATTCATTTCCTCTTTGTCATATGTCTTGCCGACATTTTTGAGTTCTGCGATGATAGTGTTGAACCTCTCTTCCATCTCCTGAATGGTTTCTCCTGGAATCATGGCGAAGGATTCGTACTTGTCAACAGCGACTTGTAGCTTGTTTCGCTTCATCTGTTCCGTTTCCTGAGAGACTTCGCACACATAATCCCACATCTCCTTTGCGGTGTCATAATCTAGAGCTTTGTTGGACATTAAGGGGGGTAGACATTCCATAATTAGCTACATGGCGATAAACTCCAGCTAGCCTCTCTTCTTGTCTTCAAGTGTCCATTCCTCGTAAGGTTTACTCACCATCTCAGGTCTGGGTTGACCACCAGCGGGTCCAGGGGGTGCGGTGTTGACCTTCATGATTTCAATAGGTCCAATCGTTAGGATGTCCCTCATCTCTGGGTGTATGCTCTGCAGCTGGATCATGGCCTTCTTTTTCCATGTTTCAAATCCATCCTTGTTGTACTTCGAGAGAGCGTGATTAGACATCGTCGTTACCTGAGCTGTGTAAAATACCAATACAAGAGACGCAAGGAAAGACTAGGATCTAGGTCCTAAGCGACTCAGAAGCAGTCAGTTTTTCAACCTCCTGCTCTGATACCACTTGTTGGTCCCTTATGATCAGAGTCATCGTGGTTACAATAAAGAACACACACGAAGTGCAGCGGAATAGATTACGTTTTCTTGTATTTAAATTATTCTCAACTTTATTTTTCGTTAAGATTTTCTTAGGTTACCTTTTCAGTTATACACTAGTAACGTGGTTACTAGGATTTAAAACATAATAGCTCGAAAAGTAGTAACAACAAGACAACACACAATTTATAGTGGTTCGATCAAATGATCTACGTCTACTCCTTAGCCGAATCGCTAAGAATTTTACTAGAAAGTATACGGTGTACAAAGAGTTGCCTTTCCTGTTAAGCAACCAACCTTCTGAAGATCTGTCTGCTTTACGGCTATCTTCCGATACCCCGAACTTTCCTGGTGTAGCTCCGGTTGAGTCAAGGGTGCACCTTCATAAAACTTGCTTTCACCACTTACTTTGGAGGAGTTTAGAGTTCCTTCCGAACTATCGTGTGTACTCGGCTTCAGTGCCCGCCTTAATCAATTTCTTCACAAGAAATTGACTGCTGGATGCTTTCCTTAAAAGGAAAGTGATCCCAATGATTGAGGATTCTTGAACCAGTTCAAGAATCACTCAGACGAATGTCAGACGTAGTGAGACACTCGGAGTGTTGAAGGCCTTTGAATATCTCTGGATTGTGCCTTTCAACTGGACTGCTCTCTTGCCTTTTTGCTTTTTGGATTCTTTCGTATATCATGTTTCTGGTTAGAGAGTGAGCAGCTCCTGCATTTTCTTTTGACTTCCCTTTTATAGTTATGATCTTGAAGTTTGAGTCAATAGATCCGTTTAGACACAACGGATCTTTCTCCTTAAATGCGGGTAGCTAATTATTGATTTTCCTACTTTCTGACAGGCTTTTCCGTCCTACTTCTGACATGGTTAATTGTCGCGCGTTGGTTAGAAATGCGGTGTAGCAGTCCTTCTGTTTTGCTTTGCTGAGCTTCTGCTGGTACGGGGTGCTGGATCTCTTTCAGCATGCTTTTGATCTCCTTGCACAGTGAGTGCTTTGTCTGCTACTCTGATTTGATTTGCTAGCATCTTCAGCAGTCAGGGATATGTTTGTCGAATGCTGATCTTCTTGGCATTCTTAATACGCACAGCCTTCAGCATTGTTCGATGTTTGCTGAGATATTTCAATTGGCCGATTCTATTACAACACGATGTTTTAACCTATACAGGACATTACATCGGATGCTAAGCTATGCTAAGGTTCAGCAATGATCGACCGTCTACTAAGGTTTGATCCAACAAAACCTTTTACAATAAGAACCTAAGGGTAATTTACAAGTATTTTCCCAACATTAATATACTGGGAATCATAAATGTTGTATGTTCATCTCCTGTCTGAATTAACAATCATGTGTCGCAAATGAAATTATCCTCTAATCTCGACGATATGGAGATCATACGGTGTGTAGTAGATCATGGAAGATTGTCTGGATCATTTAACCTAGCGAGATATAAATGGTTATCAAAGCTGAGACAGTTCCAGGATAAACTGTCGGTGTAGGCTGCAGCATACGCAGTAATAAGCATCTTATCTTGGATGGCTTGGTATGCTGGTGTGGGGCACACATTGATAAGGACCTAAGTCGAGATCGATTCTTTTATCTGACATGAAAAGAATCTAGATCTCTATGGCTTGATGAGATCCTAATCCTATATGAAGGTACAGAAGTATATGTAGATTGTGTATTACTTTGAGTTGCAGTGAAAGGCTCTTGTTGAGCTTGTATATTTGTATCTTAAATAATAAAAGTTTGTGTATGACTGTCTGGTACTGGAACTAGGTAACCACATCCAGTATAGGATGGTGACATTCCCTGAGCTGCTCAAAAGGTTCGTTATGCTAAAGTCCTGCAGGCTGATTAAGTTCAAGAATAATTGAAAAGGTTTGAGTGGATTGACTCAGGAATATAAGATGTTAATTAATTAAATAGCTTGTCAGAGCATAAATTAATTAACGAATGTCTGTAACCTTAAATGTGGGGATAAACCGAACCCATGCGACCTGTACCTCAAAATGTGGTAGCAAATAGGTAGGACAGTATTGATTCTGTGGTGGAATGAATCAATAGTAATTAATTAATTATAATCTGGGTTGAATATGGGAATTATTTAATTGATAGGCCTTATTTGCAATTTGCATTCTGATCCCTGGTCTGGCCCATGAAACTCAAGCCCAATAGAAGTCCAGTATTTTCCTATAAATAGTCCTCAGTTCCTCAGATCTCAACACAACACAAGATCATAAGTTGCGCACAGCAAACCAGGATTTGGGAGTTGTGGTGATTGACTAGATCTGAGAAACAAGGAGGAAATTCTGCATCTCAATCGGGCAAGAAATCTGAAGGGAATCTTCACCAGATATTCAGAATGAGTTGGGATACAGATCATAAGATCAGATCAGGAGGATTGTCTTCTTTCTTCTCTCTCCTTCTTGTTTTCGAAAACTACTTATTAATTTTCATAGATTTATTTCATCAAGAGGAATCTCCGTGCACTCGTTCTTCAGGGTTTCGCAATCCAGGTATTCTGCATAAACCCCCTTATTCATATTCAATAGGAGCATGCTAGGATTAATCATAGGCATAGCAATATATTCTTGATATTCCAATTAACGATCCTTGGCAAATGGACTTCGTGATTCAGTTCACGAATCCCTTGAATTGGTATCAGAGTCAGGTTTAATTAATTGGTTCTATCGAAAAAAATAATATTGCCTATGATTTGCATGATAATTATTATTGAATGATTGCATGGGTTTTGGATTGTATGGTTATGTTTTTCGTCCTCGTGGTTCTCGGGTTAATTCGCCCCTTTATAAAGATTCATTTTTTACCCACGAGATAAATACGTGGTTAGATTTAGATTTTTAGATTATAATTAGGTTTATTCAATGTAATCTTTTATTTAAAAATTAAATCTATAAAACGGAGAACAAAGAACACAAAGAACAAGGACCGCACGACTACGCACGACAGCACCGGCATGGCAGCAGGCCTTGCACGGCAGCAAAGGCGCACGGCAGCCACGACGACGGCGCAGCCGCGCGGAAACCCTATGGTTTCAGTGCACGGCGCGCGCGCGCGACAGGCAGCAGCCGCGCGGCCAAGGCCAACTAAGCGCGGTGCGGGGGCCCTGGGCCGGCTACACAAGGGCGACGGCGAGAGAAGGCCGGGAAGGCGGCTGCATTGGCCGGACGCGAGGCGCACACGCACGTGGCAGACAAGCGCAGTCCCACGCGCAGCGCCGGCGGCGCTCTTCCCTCCTTCCAATCGGCATCGGTAGGGCGCAGGTGGTGAAGGGATTCGTGAACTAAATCACGAAGTCCGTTTTCCAAGGATCGTTAATTGGAATATCAAAAATAAATTGCTATGCCTATGATTAATCCTAGCATGCTCCTATTGAATATGCATAAGGTGTTTATGCGGAATACCTAGATTGCAAAACCCTGAAGAACGAGTGCGCGGAGATTCCTCTTGATCTTTTTCCCATGCACAAAGATTAATTTCCAAACTGATTGAGGAATATATCTATGAAAATTAATATATAATTTTCAAAAACAAGAAGGAGAGAGAAGAAAGAAGATAATCCTCCTGATCTGATCTTCTGATCTGTATCCCAACTCAATTTGAACATCTGGTGAAGATTCCCTTCAGATTCCTTGCCCGGTTGAGAAGCAGAATTTCTTCCTCGATTCTCAGATCTAGTCGATCACCACAACTCCCAAATCCTGGTTTGTTGTGTGCAACTTATGATCCTGTGGTGTGTTGAGATCTGAGGAACTGAGGTCTATTTATAGGAAAACACTGGACTTCTATTGGGCTTGAGTTTCATGGGCCAGACCAGGGACCAGAATGGAAATAGCAAATAAGGCCTATCAATTAATTAATTCTCATATTCAACCCAGAATATAATTAATTAATTAATTAATATTTATTCATTCTACCAGAGAATCAATACTGTCCTACCTATTTGCTACCACATTTTGAGGTACGGGTTGCATGGGCTCAGTTTATCCCCACATTTAAGGTTACAGACATTCTTTAATTAATTTAAGCTTTGACAAGCTATTTAATTAATTAACATCTTATATTCCTGAGTCAATCCACTCAAACCTTTTCACTTATGCATGAACTTAATTAGCCTGCAGGACTTTAGCATAACGAACCTTTTGTGTTGCTCAAGGAATGACACCATCCTATACTGGATGAGGTTACCTAGTTCAAGTACCAGACAGTCATACACAAACTGCTATTACCCAAGATACATATATACAAGCTCAACCAGAGCCTTTCACTGCAACTCAAAGTAATACACAATCTACATAATCTTCTGTACCTTCATATAGGCTTGGGATCTCATCAAACCTTAGAGATCTAGATTCTTTTAATGTCAGATAAAATAATCGATCTCGACTTAGGTCCTTATCAATGTGTGTCCCACACCAGCATACTAAGCTATCCAAGATAGGATGCTTATTACCGCGTATGCTGCAGCCTACACCGATAATTTATCCTCGAACTGTCTCAGTTGTGATAACCATTTATATCTCGCTAGGTCAAACGATCCATACAATCTTTCATGATCTACTACACACCGTATGATCTCCCTATCGACGAGATAAGAGGATAATTGCGTTTGCGACACATGTTTGTTAATTCAGACAGGAGATGAACATACAACATTTATAATTCCCAGTATATTAACCAATCGACCTTGTACATAATATACCAATCATAATGCTTTCAGTATATAAATCCATCAATCTCCCACTAATACTCAAAGCATTATACAGGTGCTTTCCAGAGTATAACGCGTCTAAACTAATCTAGCTATTACATCAATAACTCTACGTGGTTAGCTTTGCCCTCAGCACAAGGTTACATACATGCATCTCGTAGACCTTCTGAGGCAGAGCCTTTGTGAATCAATCCTCTAGATTATCTTTTGTATCAATCTTCTCCACTAGCACATAACCCCTTGCTACGATTTCTCGTATAATATGGTACTTCCTTTCAATGTGTTTTGTTGCTCTGTGAGTTCGTGGTTCCTTTGAATTAGCCACAACTCCCGAATTATCACAATATACCATGATGGTCTTGGGCAGCTTAGGAATCACGTCCAATTCCAGAAGGAAGTTTCGAAACCATACTGCTTCTTTTGAAGCTTCAGAAGCTGCCACTTATTATGCTTCCATGGTGGAGTCAGCAATGCACTTTTGCTTTGCACACCTCCATGATATGGCCCCACCTCCCAATGTAAACACATAGCCAGAGGTGGACTTCTTTTTGTCTCTGTCTGCCTGGAAATCCGAATCAGTATAACCCACAGGGCACAACTCCTTACACTGATAGACGAGACAATAATCTCTAGTCCTTTTCAAGTAATTGAGTATGTGCTTTACCACAGTCCAATGCGCCTGTCCAGGGTTAGACTGGTATCTCGCTACCATGCCTACGACAAAGTAGATATCTTGCCTCGTACATAGCATTGCATACATGAAGCTCCCCACGGCCGATGCATACGGCACGTTCCTCATCTCATCTTTCTCCTTTTGTGTCACCGGACACTGATCCTTGGAAAGATGTATGCCATGTCTGAAGGGTAACAAACCTTTCTTAGCAGTTTGCATGCTGAAACGGGCAATCACAGTATCCACATATGATCCTTGAGACAAGGTCAGCATCCTCTTATTGCGCTCCCGCAATACTCTTACCCCTAGGATGTATCCTGCCTCCCCAAGGTCCTTCATATGAAACTGTTCGGATAACCACCCATTTATGCCCGACAGTACTTCCACATTGTCGCCAAATAGGAGAATATCATCTACATAAAGTGCAAGGAACACCATGCTTCCGCTGACACATTGTCGGTACACGCAACTCTCGTTTGAACATTGTGAAAATCTATAGGATTTAATCACTTCATCAAAACACAGATTCCATGACCGTGAAGCTTGTTTAAGTCCATAGAACGACTTCCTTAGCTTCCAGACCAAATGTTCTTCGCCATTCTGCACATAACCTTCAGGCTGTTGCATATAGATGTCTCTACCTTCTTCAAGGTACCCGTTCAGAAATTCGGTTTTGACATCCATCTGCCAGATTTCTAGGTCCTTATGTGCTGCTATGGCTAGGAGCATACGAATGGACTTAAGCATGGCTATCGGTGAGAAGGTCTCGTCATAGTCTACACCTTCTTTCTGACTATAACCCTTTGCCACCATCCTTGCTTTGAAAGTTGTAATTTCACCATTTGCTCCTTTCTTTCTTTTGTATACCCATTTTCACCCTATGGCTCGACAGCCATCAGGCAAATCAGTTTTCTGGTATACATCTATAGTCGTTATAGATTCTATTTCTGATTCCATGGCGATCAGCCATTTGTCTGCATCTTTATCAGATACTGCCTCATCATATGTCCAGGGATCGGTATCATCCAGTCCATTTTCCGGGAACAAGTCAGAGGACTCCCCCACGAACATATACCTTTCCGGTTGGTGGACAACCCTCCCACTGAAACGAGGCATCTGAACCGTGTCAGTAGTTGGCACTGTACGCGTTGGTCCCATACCTTGCATTAGTGGTAGTGTTCGTATAGCCTCACCTGTTACAGGTGGATTTACCACTACACTGGGCTTTCCATATCCTCAAGCTCATGGAGGATAATTTCACTCTTGGATCTGTGATTTCTAACATATTCGTCCTCCAAGAATCTTGCGTTGGTACTGACAACCACTTTCTGATTCTTAGGACAATAAAAGTAACCACCTTTCGTTTGCCTGGGATATCCTACAAACAGCGTCAACTTACACCTACTTTCTAACTTATCAGGTTCATTTGTTAGCACATATGCTGGACAACCCCAAACCCTCACTCTGTTCAAACTTGGCTTTCGCCCTTATTAGAGTTCCAGAGGCATTTTAGGAACTGATTTAGAAATTACCAGGTTAAGCAAGTAGGCCGCTGTCTCCAAGGCATATCCCCAAAACGAAACCGTCAAGCTTGCATAACTCATCATCAACCTAACCATTTCCAAGAGAGTTCTATTTCTTCTTTCTGCTACACCAAGACAGTCTACTGGGATGTAATCCCGTTGTCTAACAATTACTGTAAGAACTCGTTACTGAGGTATTCTCCACCACAATCTGATCGTAGTGTCTTGATAGTGTTACCTAGTTTCTTTTCTACCTCAGTCCTAAATTCTTTGAATTTCTCAAAGCATTCAGACTTGTGGCGAAGCAAATAGACATATCCGAATCTTGAGTAATCGTCAATGAATGTGCCGAAGAACTCATAACCTCCATGAGCTTGCGTAGACATTGGTCCACATAAGTCAGAGTGGATCAATTCCAATACATCCTCTGCTCGAGACTGACTTGCCTTAAAAAGCCTGATCGTCATCTTTCCCTCTATACAGGATTCACAGATTTGATGCGGTACCACATGAAAAGAATCCAAGAGCCCATCGCATGCTAATCTTTTAATCCTCTTTAGATTGATGTGACCTAGTCTCAAGTGCCGGAGATATGTTTGATCCTCATCGGAAGAAAACTTTCTCTTTAAATGATAATTATTATTGGATGAGTTTGCAACATTCACGGAAGATTTATGCAGAAAATCAATGATATAGAGAGAGTCAATTAGTTTGCCACGACAGATAACACCGTTATTACTAATGATAGAAACTCCATTATCAAAATAACTGAATATCCATCACTAAATAACTTGGAAACTGAAATTAAGTTCTGCGGAAAAACCGGCTCATGTAAAACATCTCTCAAAATCAAAACATTGTTTTCAAAGCATAAAGTAAAATCTCCAATGGCTACTGCTGAGACTCGCTCTCCGCTGCCCATTGAGATGGTAATCTTGTCATGCTTCAGCTGCCTTGTTGGTCTGAACCCCTGCAAAGTATAACAAACATGATCAGTAGCTCGAGTATCCACTACCCAAGAATGGGTAGAAACCGATGCTAAACATGTTTCTGTTATAAATGCATATGACGTACCTTGTCTACCCGTGCCAAGCACTAGACAATCTACTTCACTTCGCTTGCGTTTGCCTGGCCTGATGATGTCTTTTGCCAGATCAGCTTCATCTAACCTTTTAAGAATTTCTTTTGCTTCAGCAACTGTCTTGTCAAAAGCTGACAAAGTTGGAGCAAATTCTAATGCTCTAAGGTCAGATTCCTCTCGCATCAGGGCTGAGAGAAACTCAGGAAGAGTAAACTTGTGCCTGGTACCGAGGGACTCGATGAAATCATTATAAGAATCAGACAGAGAGTGAAGGACAATGTTTATTTTCGTCCGCTTACTGACTTGTCCACCTCTCTTTCTGTACTTTCTCATAATTCTCATCATACTGACGAAGTGCAGAAGCAATGAACTCTCATCAATCATTCTCTTGCAGACCAGGTCCTCCACAAGATTATAACTTACAGTTCATCTCACCTTCCCATAAACTTTCACAAGGTCCCTCCATATCTCAACAGCAGTTTGGTACTTCTTTAACTTGAGCTTTAATTCTCTAGATAGACTGTTCATGATGAGTCTGCGGGCAAACTCATCAGAAGCTACCCATCTGTCGTAGAACTATCGCTCATAACCAGTACAGTTCCAATACTTGGGAGATAGAGGGTCCATGTAAAGCACATGGGCAAGTTTTGCAGTGTAGAGTATTTCCATGAAGCAAAACTTCCATTCAGGAAAATTCGGACCAGTTAAAGGGTTTTATATTAAGAGGTTGACAACGTGAGCAATAGACATGTCTTAAAACAATAAATTAAAGCAAAAATTAAAACATAGTCGCAAACAATAGAAACAATTAAATATTGAAACCTTATGATCAAGCAATATTAATGTTTCCTCCAATTTGCCTAAGTATTATTATTGCAAGCCACACATGTAGAAGTTTACAACAAAACACTTAACCAGACTGCATCTTTCAATTTCAGTCCTTTAATTCTAATCCAAGCTCGGGTTCCTTAGACAAATGGAATTAATAATTGGAGACTAACTTAAGACCATATTATCCTACTGAGCAGGGACATCACAAATGAGTTATACTGTGGATAACATCTAAGCTAGCTTACCCTCAATGCCAAGCCTCCCATATAAGGATATACTAGAACACACCTTATCCCTATAATAAAGCTGTCTCATTTAATTCAATCCCTAGAGAGCTTATGAAAATTCAATACGCAAGCTACACATGTAGACGTTTACGCATGAACTCCCACTTCTCACATGAAATAAATGTTTATTTTAAGAAATCCTATAGATTAGAACTTATGAATAATAAATTAAGTAAACTACACATGTAGACGTCCACCTAATAAATTACCCACTTCCCATAAAGGATCGCTTTATGGAGGTCTTACTAAATTATGAGCTTAGTAATTTTTAATTCATAAGGATCAATTGCACAGATTATTTTATGTAGTCATAGTTATAACACTGCTAAAATTCTATCATGCATAGCATGAACCCCGAATTTATAGTTATAATTAATTACACAAAATAAATCACATAGCGTGCTTTAAAGTTGTAAATAAAAGCAGTAAACGTGCTCCTATTATCTACAACATGCTTATATGCTGCGCAATTAAAATTAAACACATATATCATTTGAAAACAAATAATAAAAATAATAAAAAATGTCCTTGTGGCCCCATGATAAAAAAATAATAATTCTAACTATTACACGTTGGAATTATTTTTACAGATCTTCGACTTGGCTCCCACTACTTGGACTGTGATCTGAATTTATTTTCTGAATCTAGGCCTCAAAGATTTCATCCATCAGAAAATTGGACAACGGGGACATGTAACCAAATCGCAAGCCTAGGCACACATTGTAAGCCCAATAGCCCGCGAGAACTTGGCCCGACGAGCCACCACCGGCGAACCACCGCTGCTGCGAGGGCTCTCGGGATTGCGTAACAGCCATGCACGTTCATGGATGGTTGCATCCCGCGATTCTGCCTTCTCCGGTCGTCGCCCATTTCGCATGCCACCGCCCCGGCTTGCCTTGATCGTTGCCCGAACTGCCATGCACCATTTTCTCCACCGTTGGCCACCACGGATTGCCGAAAAATGCGCAGGGAGCGCGATGTGAGAAACACGCATGCAGCACACAAGCCCTAAGGTTTGTGTTGCCTCCGCGCGCGTGAACCACTGTGCCGCACTGCCCGCAGCTCGTGCCCTGCTTCACGAGCCGCCGCCGCACCACATGCACCCTGCCAACACCGACCAAAGGGAGGGAAGAGCGTCGTCGGTCCCCACATGTTCTCATACACACTTCGGATCGTCCTTCGTGGCCTTT
>JAPKLW010000536.1:245791-290732 GCA_026898455.1 Plectranthus barbatus
TATAATGAGTAAACAGGGCCTCGGATCGCCCGGTCGAAGTTTGGCTCGCCCGGGCCATCAAAAACTGCCAAAAACCACCAAAAAACGACTTGGCTCGGCCGAGCAAGAAATGGCTCGACCGAGCCAAGTCTATGTTCGCTCTCTCGACCGATCCTGCACAGGCTCGACCGGTCCTGCGCGATCTCACGGTTTTGACCATAACTTCCTCTCCCGAACTCCGATTGACCCGATTCCAGTTGCGTTGGAAAGCTAGCTCGAAGCTCTATCCATTGCCATGCTGAAAACAGACAAGTGCTGAGAATTGCATTTTGGCTCGAGCTCTCCAAACTCCAAACACGTGCGATTTTCCTCCAAAACTCCACCAAAATTGCTCGTTTATGCCCAAAACACAACCTACACCATTCCAAACACAAAAACACAACCTAAGAACAACAAAAACATATGATACGGGAGTAAAATAGCCACAAACAAGCATGTACACACATCAAAATATAGGTCATTTTACGCACGTATCAGTACGCGCGCCGCGCGCTGATACCCTAGGGTTTCCGCACGACTGCGACGCCATCGTGGCTGCCGTGCACCTTCGTCGACGTGACCTTGCTGCACGCGACTGCCGTGCACGGTTTGCTGCCGTGCCGGTGCTGTCGTGAGTTCCTTGTTCTTCGTGTTTTTTGTTCTTCGTGTTCTTTGTTCCCCATTTACAGATTTAATTTTTAAATAAAAGATCACATTGAATAAACCTAATTACAATCTAAAAATCTAAATCTAACCACTGATTTATCTCGTGGGTATTAAACAAATCCTTATAAAGGGGCGGATTAACTCGAGAACCACGAGGATAAAAAACATAACCATACAATCCAAAACCCACGTAATCATTCAATAATAATTATCATGCAAATCATATGCAATATTATTTTTTGCGATAGAGCCAATTACTTAAACCTGGCTTTGATACCAATTGAAGGGATTCGTGAACTAAATCACGAAGTCCGTTTGCCAAGGATCGATAATTAGAATATCAAAAATAAATTGCTATGCCTATGATTAATCCTAGCATGCTCCTATTGAATATGCATAAGGGGGTTTATGCGGAATACCTGGATTGCGAAACCCTGAAGAACGAGTGCGCGGAGATTCCTCTTGATCTTTTTCCCACGCACAAAGATTAATATCCTAACAGATTGAGGAAAGAGAACAAAGAAGACAATCCTTCTATTCTGATCTTCAGATCTGTATCCCAACTCAATCTGAATATCTGGTGAAGACTACCTTCAGATTCCTTGCACGGTTGAGAAGCAGAATTTCCTCCTCGTTTCTAAGATCTAGTCGATCACCACAGCTCCCAAATCCTGGTTTGCTGTGTGCAACTTATGATCTTGTGGTGTGTTAAGATCTGAGGAACTGAGGCCTATTTATAGGAAAATGCTGGACTTCTATTGGGATTGAGTTTCATGGGCCAGACTAGGGACCAGAATGCGAATCGCAAATAAGGCCTATGAATTAATTAATTCCCATATTCAACCCAGAATATAATTAATTAATTAATATTGATTCATTCCACCAGAGAATCAATACTGTCCTTCCTATTTGTTACCACGTTTTGAGGTACGGGTTGCATGGGCTCGGTTTATCCCCACATTTAAGGTTATAGACATTCGTTAATTAATTTAAGCTCTGACAAGCTATTTAATTAATTAACATCTTATATTCCTGAGTCAATCCACTCAAACCTTTTCACTTATGCTTGGACATAATCAGCCTGCAGAACTTTAGCATAACTAACCTTTTGAGCTTCTCAGGGAATGTCACCATCCTATACTAGATGTGGTTACCTAGTTCCAGTACCAGACAGTCATACACAAACTGCTATTACCCAAGATACAGATATACAAGCTCAACCAGAGCCTTTCACTGCAACTCAAAGTAATACACAATCTACATATACTTATGTACCTTCATAAAGGCTTAGGATCTCATCAAGCCATAAAGATCTAGATTCTTTTAATGTCGGATAAGAGAATCGATCTCGACTTAGGTCCTTATCAATGTGTGCCCCACACCAGCTTACCAAGCCATCCAAGATAAGATGTTTATTATCGCGTATGCTGCAGCCTACACTGATAGTTTATCCTGGAACAGTCTCAGCTGTGATAACCATTTACATCTCGCTAGGTCAAACAATTTATATGATATTCTGTGATCTACTACACACCGTATAATCTCCCTATCGACGAAATAAGAGGATAATTGCATTTGCGACACATGTTTGTTAATTCAGACAGGAGATGAACATACAACATTTATGATTCCCAGTATATTAACCAATCGACCTTGTACATAATATACCAATCACAATACTTTCAGTATATAAATCCATTAGGTGGTGCGGCAGCGGCTCGTGGAGTGGGGGCGCGGGCTGGGGGCGGTGCGGCGCGCAGGTTCGCCCGCGCGGGGGCAACGCAAACCCTAGGGTTTTAGTGTTGCATGCGCGTTTCTAACGTCGCACTCCCTGTGCATTTTCCAGTGAGCCATGGTGGCTGACGGTGGAGAAGATGGTGTACGGTGGTTTGGGCAACGGTCGGGGCAAGCCGGGGCAGTGGCATGCGAAACGGGCGACGACCGGAGGAGGCGGAATCATGGGCTACAACCATGCACGTACGTGCATGGCTGTTGCGCGATCCCGAGAGCCCTCGCAGCGGTGGTGTGTCACCGACGGCGGTGGTTCGCTGGTGGTGGCTCGTTGGGCCAAGTTCTTGCGGTCTATTAGGCTTACAATGTGTGCCTAGGCTTGCGATTTGGTTAACTGGCCCAGTTGTCCAATTTTCTGATGGATCAAATCTTGGAGGCCCAGATTCAGAAAATAAATTCAGATCACAGTCCAAGTAGTGGGAGCCCAGTCGAAGATCTGTAAAAATAATTACAACGTGTAATAGTTAGAATTATTATTTTTTGTATCATGAGGCAACGAGGACATTTTTTATTTATTTTATTATCTGTCTTCGCATGATATATGTGTTTATATTAATTGCGCAGCATATAAGCATGTTGTAGATAATAGGAGCACATTTACTTTTTTATTTACAGCTTTAAAGCATGATATGTAATTTATTTTGTGTAATTAATTATAACTATAAATTCGGGGTTCATGCTATGCATGATAGAATTTTAGCAGTGTTATAATTATGGCTACATAAAATAATCTGTACAATTGAACCTTACGAATTGAAAATTACTAAGCTCATAATTTAGTAAGACCTCCACAAAGCGATCCTTTATTTGAAGTGGGTAATTGATTAGGTGAACGTCTACATGTGTAGCTTACTTAATTTATTAGTCATAAGTTCTAATAGATGGGATTTATTAAAACAAACATTTATTTCATGTGAGAAGTGGGAGTTCATGCGTAAACGTCTAGATGGGTAGCTTGCGTATTTAATTTTCATAAGTTCTCTAGGGATTGAATTAAATGAGACAGCCTTATTATAGGGATCAGGTGTGTTCTAGTAGATCCTTATATGGGAGGGTTGGCTTTGGTGGTAAGCTAGCTTAGATGTTATCCAGAGTATAACTCATTTGTGATGTCCCAGCTCGGTAGGATATTATGGTCTTAAGTTAGTCTCCAATTATTAATTCCATTTGTCTAAGGAACCCGGGCATTGATTGGAATTAAAGGACTAGAATTGAAAGATGCAGTCTGGTTAAGTGTTTTGTTGTAAACGTCCACATACATGGCTTGCAATAGTAATACCTAGCCAAATTGGAGGAAACATTAATAATGATTTATCATAAGTTTTCAATATTTAATTGCTTCAATTGTTTGCGACTATGTTTTAATTTCTTCTTTAATTTATTGTTTTAAGACATGTCTATTGCTCACGTTGTCAACCTCTTAATATCAAACCCTTTAACTGGTCCGAATTTTTCTGAATGAAAGTTTTGCTTTATGGAAATACTCTGCACTGCAAAACATGCCCATGTTCTTTACATGGACCCTCTATCTCCCAAGTATTGGAACTGTACTGGTTATGAGCGACAGTTCTATGACAGATGGGTAGCTTCTGATGAGTTTGCCCGCAGACTCATCATGAACAGTCTATCTAGAGAATTAAAGCTCAAGTATAAGAAGTACCAAACTGCTTTTGAGATATGGAGGTACCTTGTGAAAGTCTATGGGAAGGTGAGACGAACTGTTAGTTATAATCTTGTGGAGGACCTGGTCTGCAAGAGAATGACTGATGGGAGTTTGTTGCTTCTGCACTTCGTCAGTATGATGAGAATTATGAGAAAGTACAGAAAGAGAGGTGGACAAGTCAGTAAGCGGGCGAAAATAAACATTGTCTTGCACTCTCTATCTGATTCTAATAATGATTTCATCGAGTCCCTCGGTACCAGGCACGAATTTACTCTTCCTGAGTTACTCTCAGCCCTGATACGAGAGCAATCTGACCTTAGTGCAGTAGAATTTGCTTCAACTTTGTCAGCTTTTGACAAGACAGTTGCTGAAGCAAAAGAAATTCTTAAAAGGTTAGATGAAGCTGATCTGGCAGAAGACGTCATCAGGCCATGCAAATGCAAGCGAATTGAAGTAGATTGTCTAGTGCTTGGCACAGGTAGACAAGGTAAGTCATGTGCATTTATAACGGAAACATGTTTAGCATCGGTTTCTACCCATTCTTGGGTAGTGAATACTGGCGCTACTGATCATGTTTGTTATACTTTGCAGGGGTTCAGGCCGACAAGGCAGCTGAAGCATGACGAGATTACCATCTCAATGGGCAGCGGAGAGCGAGTCTCAACGGTAGCCATTGGAGATTTTACTTTATGCTTTAAAAACAATATTTTGATTATGAGAGAGGTTTTATATGTGCCGATTTTTTGGCGGAACTTGATTTCAGTTTCCAAGTTATTTAGTGATGGATATTCAGTTATTTTTGATAGTGGAGTTTCTATCATTGGTAATAATGGTGTTATCTGTCGTGGCAAACTGATTGACTCTCTCTATATCATTGATTGTATGCATAAATCTTCAATGAATGTTGCAAACTCATCCAATAATAATAATCATTTAAAGAGAAAGTTTTCTTCCGATGAGGATCAAACATATCTCTGGCACTTGAGACTAGGTCACATCAATCTAAAGAGGATTAAAAGATTAGCATGCGATGTGCTCTTGGATTCTTTTCAAGTGGTACCGCATCAAATCTGTAAATCCTAGAGGTTATGAGTACTTCGCCACATTTATTGACGATTACTCAAGATTCGGATATGTCTACTTGCTTCGCCACAAGTCTGAATGCTTTGAGAAATTCAAACAATTTAGGACTAAGGTAAAAAAGAAGCTTGGTAAAACTATCCAGACACTACGATCAGATCGTAGTGGAGAATACCTCAGTAACAATTCTTGCAGTACTTGTCAGACAATGGGATTATATCCCAGTGGACTGCACCAGGAACCCCTCAACAAAATGGTGTAGCGGAAAGAAGAAATAGAACTCTCTTAGAAATGGTGAGGTCGATGATAAGTTATGCAAGCTTGCCAATTTCGTTTTGGGGATATGCCTTGGAGACAGCGGCCTACTTGCTTAACCTGGTACCTTCTAAATCAGTTCATAAAATGGCTCTGGAACTCTGGTACGGGCGAAAGCCAAGTTTTAACAGAGTGAGGGTTTGGGGTTGTCCAGCATATGTGCTGACAAAGGAACCTGATAAGTTAGAAAGTAGGTGTAAGTTGATGTTGTTTGAAGGATATCCCAGGCAAACGAAAGGTGGTTACTTTTATTGTCCTGAGAATCAGAAAGTGGTTGTTAGTACCAACGCAAGATTCTTTGAGGACGAATATGTAAGAAACCACAGATCCAAGAGTGAAATTATCCTCCACGAGCTTGAGGATATGGAAAACCCAGTGTAGTGGTAAATCCACCTGTAACAGGTGAGGTTATACCAACACTGCCACTAATGCAAGGTATGGGACCAACGCGTACTGTGCCAACTACTGACACGGTTTGGATGCCTCACCGCAGTAGGAGGGTTGTCCACCAACCAGAAAGGTATATGTTCGTGGGAGAGTCTTTTGACTTGACCCCAGAAAATGGACTGGATGATACCGATCCCTGGACATATGATGAGGCGGTATCTGATAAAGATGCAGACAAATGGCTGATTGCCATGGACTCGGAAATAGAATCCATTACCGCTATGGATATATACCAGAAAACTGATTCGCCAGATGGCTATCGAGCCATAGGGTGCAAATGGGTATACAAATGAAAGAAAGGAACGAATGGTGAAATTACAGCTTTCAAAGCAAGGCTGGTGGCGAAGGGTTATAGTCAGAAAGAAGGTGTAGACTATGACGAGATCTTCTCACCAAGAGCCATGCTTAAGTCCATTCGTATACTCCTGGCCATAGCAGCACATAAGAACCTAGAAATCTGGCAGATGGATGTCAAAATTGCGTTTCTGAACGGGTACCTTGAAGAAGGTAGAGACATCTATATGCAACAGCCAGAAGGTTATGTGCAGAAGGGCGAAGAACATTTGGTCTGGAAGCTAAGAAAGTCGCTGTATGGACATAAACAAGCTTCACGGTCATGGAATCTGCATTTTGATGAAGTTATTAAATCCTATGGATTTTCACAATGTTCAAACGAGAGTTGCGTGTACCATCTATGTGTAAGCGGAAGCATGGTGTTCCTTGCAATTTATGTAGATGATATTCTCCTATTTGGCGACAATTTGGAAGTATTGTCGGGCATAAAGGGGTGGTTATCCGAACAGTTTCATATGAAGGACCTTGGGGAGCCAGGATACATCCTAGGGGTAAAAGTATTGCGTGAGCGCAATAAGAGGATGTTGACCTTGTCTCAATGATCATATGTGGATACTGTGATTGCCCGTTTCAGCATGCAAACAACCAAGAAAGGTTTGTTACCCTTCAGACATGGCATACATCTTTCCAAGGATCAGTATCCGGTGACACAAAAGGAGAAAGATGAGATGAGGAATGTGCCGTATGCATCGGCCGTGGGGAGCCTAATGTATGCACTGCTATGTACGAGGCCAGATATCTGCTTTGTCGTAGGCATTGTAGCGAGATACCAGTCTAACCCTGTAGAGGCGCATTGGACCGCGGTAAAGCACATACTCAAATACTTGAAAAGGACTAGAGACTATTGTCTCGTCTATCAGTGTGAGGAGTTGTGCTCTTTGGGTTATACTGATTCGAATTTCTAGGCAGACCGAGACGAAAAGAAGTCCACCTCTGGCTATGTGTTTACATTGGGAGGTGGGGCCATATCATGGAGGAGTGCGAAGCAGAAGTGCGTTGCTGACTCCACCATGGAAGCAGAATATGTGGTAGCTTCTGAAGCTTCGAAAGAAGCATTATGGTTTCGAAACTTCCTTCTGGAGTTGGACGTGATTCCTAAGGTGCCCAAGACCATCATGGTATATTGTAATAATTCAGGAGTTGTGGCTAATTCAAAGGAACCACAAACTCAAAGTGCAACAAAACACATTGAAAGGAAGTACCATATTATACGAGAAATTGTAGCAATGGGTGATGTGCAAGTAGAGAAGATTGATACAAAAGATAATCTAGCGGATCCATTCACAAAAGCTCTGCCTCAGAAAGGTCATCGAGATGCATGAACGTAACCTTGGGCTGAGGGCAAAGCTAACCACGTAGAATAATTTATGTAATAGCTAGATTAGTTTAGATGCGTTATACTCTGGAAAGCACCTGTATCATGCTTTGAGTATAAGTGGGAGATTGACGGATTTATATACTAAAGAATTATGATTGTTATATTATGTACAAGGTCGATTGGTTAATATACTGGGAATCATAAATGTTGTATGTTCATCTCCTGTCTGAATTAACAAAAACATGTGTCGCAAACGCAATTATCCTCTTATCTCGTCGATAGGGAGATCATACAGTGTGTAGTAGATCACGAAAGATAGTATGAATCGTTTGACCTAGCGAGATATAAATGGTTATCATAGCTGAGATAGTTCCAGGATAAATTATCGGTGTAGGCTGCAGCATACGCAGTAATAAGCATCTTATCTTGGATGGCTTGGTATGCTGGTGTGGGGCACACATTGATAAGGACCTAATTCGAGATTGATTCTTTTATCTGACATTAAAAGAATATAAATCTCTATGGCTTGATGAGATTCTAAGCATATATGAAGGTAGAGAAGTATATGCAAATTGTGTATTACTTTGAGTTGCAGTGAAAGGTTCTGGTTCAGCTTGTATATCTCTATCTTGGGTAATAGCAGTTTGTATATGACTGTCTGGTACTGGAACTAGGTAACCACATCCAGTATAGGATGGTGACATTCCCTGAGCAGCTCAAAAGGTTCGTTATGCTAAAGTCCTGCAGGCTCATTAAATTCAAGCATAAGTGAAAAGGTTTCAGTGGATTGACTTAGGATATAAGATGTTAATTGTATAAATAGCTTGTCAGAGCATAAATTAATTATCGAATGTCTGTAACTCTAAATGTGGGGATAAACCGAGCCCATGCAACCCGTACCTCAAAACGTGGTAGCAAATAGGTAGGACAATATTGATTCTCTGGTGGAATGAATCAATAATTAATTATAGTCTGGGTTGAATATGGGAATTAATTAATTCATATGCCTTATTTGTTATTTGCATTCTGGTCCTTGGTCTGGCCCATGAAACTTATGCCCAATAGAAGTCCAGTATTTTCCTATAAATAGGCCTCAGTTCCTCAAATCTCAACACACCACAAGATCATAAGTTGCACACAGCAAACCAGGATTTAGGAGCTGTGGTGATCGACTAGATCTGAGAAACGAGGAGGAAATTTTGCTTCTCAACCGGGCAAGGAATCTGAAAGGAATCTTCACCAGATATTCAGATTGAGTTGGGATACAGATCAGGAGATCAGATCAGGAGGATTGTCTTCTTTCTTCTCTCTCCTTCTTGTTTTCGAAAATTACTTATTAATTTTCATAGATTTATTTCCTCAATCTGTTAGGAAATTAATCTTTGTGCGTGGGAAAAAGATCAAGAGGAATCTCCGCGCACTCGTTCTTCAGGGTTTCGCAATCCAGGTATTCTGCATAAACCTCCTTATGCATATTCAATAGGAGCATGCTAGGATTAATCATAGGCATATCAATTTATTTTTTATATTCCAATTAATGATCCTTGGCAAACGGACTTCGTGATTCAATTCACGAATCCCTTCACAATTTATAGTGGGGGATGTGAATACTATCATATATAGGGTTGAGGATTTGATTTGATTCGATATTAATCTAAAATTCACCAAAATAATGTGCACTTTGATCGAGGTGGCTGGATTTTGATCGACATGCGTGCCTCCTCCTCGATAGAAGTCGACTCTCCGTCGGTCGAACTTGAGCTCTGCCCCGTCTTTACGGTCTAACAATTTTGTCCATAACTTCCATTCCCGTACTCCGATAACCCAATTCCAGTTGCATTGGAAAGATAACTCAAAGCTCTATCAATTGCCATGCGCCAATAGCCCGAATTCCTTGTGTGAAGAAACTCTTCACTGCTAATCTTGCACGTCACTGCTTTCGGAACGGTTTTCTAGTGAATTTAGCTTTAATCTTGCAAAAACGCACCATGACAAGCATAACACCACATATAATAGACTCATGCATGAATTATATATATAAACTTAGTAAAACTACATAAAATAATAGAAAACAATATAGATAAGTGAGTGAAATAATGAAGTTATCATTGACCACGTCGATCGGCACACTTGGTGTCAATCGAAACCGATGATATTTTTCCAAACATCTCTTCTTCTTTCAATTGATTCAAATCAATTTATTATTTTAATCGATATCCCTCATATCAATCGACATAGGAAGTTATTTTTATCTTCCATGATATTCCTAAAAAAATCTTTTCGATTCAAACTAACTTTGATTGTTCGATTCGATTAATCATAACTTAATCTTTTCTTGAAACAACTTGATGAGTTCTCATACTCTCAAGCGATGTACGATGATTCATAATGGATTATGAAATTCTTCCATCATAATCCTCAAAGTAATTGTTGGGAAATTATTCCTAAATCTCCCTTAGGATCATATTGTAAAAGGTTTTGTTGGATCAAACCTCAGTAGATTGGTCGATCAAATGCTGAATTTTAGTAAAGTCTAGCAACTCTTGTAATGTCCTGTATAGGCTAAGTATCGAGTTGTAATAGATTAGATTCCTAGAAGATTGTGGCTGCTAGAGATATTAGCGGACAAAGAAGACTACTAGAGATAATACTGGTCAAGTGCTAAGGAGGGGATTGCTAAGGAGATAGCAATCATATGTCAAAGGAAGAGACTGCTAGAATCATATACTAAGCAGTCAGAAGAGCAAGTAGCAGAATGCTAAGAGAAGATAGCATTTGCCAAAAATAAGTATAGCGGAATGCTGAAGGAGTCAGCATTCGCTAGCATGTAGCAGATTGCTAAAGGCGATAGCAATCCAAAGTCAAAGGAATCAAGCGCTATACATGAGCAACTGCCGAGCAGTCAGCAGTCCGATACATTGTCTGGCAAATTGCTAGGAAGGCTTAGCAAGGCGAGATAGCTAACAACGACTGCTACACTACCATTCTCACAGACGTACACGCAAAGGACAAAACTTTCCCGAAGTAGGTCGAAAAGTACTATACGATGCCGGAAAGAACGTATAAAGTCGAACCACTCTTGGATGAAGGAGCCGTTGTGTCTAACGGGTATAGAGATTCAAAGTTTGAATCTCCAGATATAAAAGACAAGTCCAGAAGTGAGAGACGACTACTGCTTCCAATACTCACGAGCTAAGGAACCTCAATCATATCTGAAAAAGCATTAACAGCGAGATTCCTTTGACAAACAAAGAGTGAGAAAGTAGTCAGTTGAGAGAACGAGATAAAAGAGTATTCAAAGCTTCCAACCACCAAGAGTGTCTTCCATTGAATATCTGACACTGCCTTTAAGAGATTCCTTGACTTCGGTCAAGAATCCAATCATTGGGATACCTTCCATCCTAGGAAGCATCCAACTGTCGCATCTCTGAAAAGGGATTGACTCTGACGGGTATATTGCCGAAAACAGACAAGTTCAGGAGAGAACTTTAAAAGCTCCACCTAGCAGCGAAGGACAAGTTTTATGAAGGTTCGCCCTTGACTTGGTCGAAGCCGTAGTTAACTGAGAAGAACGAAGTAACGGAGGATAGCTTTGCTGTGGCCGGCTCGAAAGCTCACCGCCTACAGCAAGTGTTCGGTGAATCCTTATATTTCGTATACTTTCTTATTAAAATTCTTAGCGTTTTGGCTAAGGAGTGGATGTAGATCTATTGGATCAAACCACTATAAATATTGCATGTTTTTACTGTTTTATTGCCTATTGTTTACTATTCCGATTTGAAACCTAGCAACCCAAGTTGTTAGTGTATAACTGTAAGAAACTATAAGTTCAAGCTGAGCTAAACAATCTTATAAAGAACTTAAGTGTGCAGGTGAACATTTATATCCGCTGCATTTCGTGTGTGTTTGTTGTTCATATTCACCACGACAACTCTGATCTTGGGACCAACAAGTGGTATAAGAGTAGGAGGTTGAAAGACCGACTGCTTCTGAATTGCTTTAAGACCATATCTAGTTTTTCCTTGCGCTAGTATTTTGTTCCTTTGTTTGTCTAGCTCAGGTTCAAAGTTTGTCAAGATGAACCATACCTCGCCCAAGTATACAAAGGATAAGTTCAACTCATGGCAGAAGATGGCCATCATACAACTTTAAAACATTCATTCGGAGATGGCGGATGTTCTTGAGAAAGTTCCTATTAAAACCATGAAAGCTAACACTTTTATTGGACAGGTTGCTGATGGACAACCGGCACCACCTCAAATGATCCCAAAGCCATTCAAGGAGTATACGATAGAGGATAAGAAGCGAGCTCAGCTGGAGCACCTACCAAAGAAGCTTATCCTTGATTCTTTACCTCTGTTGATGGCAGATAAAGCCTTGGACTTTGATACAGTCAAGCAGATGTGGGACTATGCCTGTGAATCCTCCCAGGAAACCGACCAAGAAGCTTATCCTTGATTCATTACCTCCGTTGATGGAAGATAAAGCCTTGGACTTTGATACAGACAAGCAGATGTGGGACTATGCCTGTGAATCCTCTGAGGAAACTGACCAAATAAAGCGCAACAAGCTCCAGGTAGCTGTTGACAAATATGAATCCTTCTCTATGCATGCAGGAGAATCTATTCAAGCAATGGAAGAAAGGTTCAACACTATTTTTGGAGAGCTTCACAACCTGGGAAAGACTTATGACAATGGGGAGATGAACAACAAGATGATTTCTAAACTCTTCCCAAGAGAAGACTGGTTCGTGAAGATGACAAGCTTGAGTGAGAAGGACCTCAGCAACATGTCAACATCCGAGGTATTTGCTCAACTTAAAACTCAAGAATTTATAATCCAGCAGTCAAAGAAGAATGAAGCAGTCGTGGCACATGCTCAATCGACACCCGCTGCTAACTCTGAAGACTTAGCATTCTTCGCTAAGAGATATCCTAGCAAATGGAAGCTCAAGAAGCCTTTCTGTGGTGAGAGATCTGCTCCAGCGTCGCCATCAAAGGAGGTTGTCTCAACCTCAGGGTCTCAACCTATTGATTTAAAGATCAGCGAGCTGGAATAGCAGATGAGAAAGCTTCAGAAGATGATGTTGGAAGCCAAAGCAGAAAAAGAAGCCAAGGAAGCTAAGCTTGCTTCATCATCCACCAGCTCAGCAGAGCGAAAGCCTAGGACATGCTTTGAGTGTGATTCGTCAGATCATCTCAAGCACGAGTGTTCGAAAGTCAGCAAAGAGGAGAGAGAGCGCCTGAAGCAAAAATTTGAGAGACGTGCTGTTAAAGCCGTTACCAGGGCTTTGCTGATGAGGACTGAGGTACCTGATATCCCAGATAATGATGAGGAGTACTACTATTCCTCCGAAGAAGATGATGAGGAAGCCATGCTCGTGCTAATGGCAAATATTGTTGAGGATGCTGATGCAGATGCTGAGCAGCCTACTGAGTCGACTCTTGCAGTCGATGCTCAGGAGGTCATTTCTATGAGTATTTCTTTTCCAGCTATCACGCATCAAATAGAGGAGTCTACTTCCTTAGATTCCGAGGACGATTACCTTACTAAGCTATCTTTAGAGTTTTCAAAGATGTATGAAATGAAAGATTCTATAGTAGGAGAGAACACTTCGCTACAATTAAAAGTCACATCTTTGACCGATGAAGTCAAAAGACTAAGGTCTTATAGCGAAGAACTCTCCAAACTCAAGGATGATTTCTCCAAACTATCTGAAAATTTTCATAACCTTGAGAAGGAGAATCATGCTTTGAAAAATAAGGCTAGTAAGTGATGCATTTGTGCTTATACTACTAGCAAGGCAGTACTAAATGCCATTGTGAGTCAACAAAGATCTCATAATGATAGATCTGGGTTAGGCCTTAGTAGTATTGAAACTTCTAGCAAATCCTATAAGAAGGGTGCATTTGATAAGCCAGAAACTTCTAAGCAGAAAAAGATTCAATTCGTCTCTGATGGAAAGTTATATGCTAAAGAGGATACTAACGGAAAGATGACTGCTGAATCCTCAAATGCTAAGCAGGGGGAAAGACGTAAGCATAGTGGATCTGCTGAACCTCGGCAGATGAACCAGAGATCGCATGCTAAGCAGGTGATATGTGTGCAAAATGACCTGTTTTTCGATGTGTGCGCGTGCATGTTTGTGGTCATTTTACCCTCATATCATATGCTTTTGTAGTTCTTTTGTCTTGTTTTTGTGTTATCGTGTTTGAAATGTTGTTGGACGTGTTTTGGGCATAAAACAACACTTTTGGATGAGTTTTGGAGGAAAATCGTCCAAGTATGAAGTCCGAGGAGGCTAAGTTCGCCCGAGTGGTGCAAAAAGAGGAGTTTTGGGAGCTTGGAGGAGTTGCCCGGCCGAGCAGTGTGCAGGCTCGGCCGAGCTGCCCGACAGAGAGCTCACTTGAGCGATCGGTGTGCAGGCTCGGCCGAACCGTGGAACGGAGACCTCGCTCGGCCGAGCGAGGCAGGCTCGGTCGAGCCAGGTCGGGCCTCCCATTTCCCCGCGGATCTTCTGGAGGCTCGGGCAAGCCAACTTGGGCTCGGGCAATCCGAGGCTCTATTTGCTCATTATAAAAGGGGGAAAACGGTTATTTTCACAACTAATTCATAAATTTTGATAATTTTGAATAACCGACTCCTAAATTCTCTCTACGATTCCCATTTCCATCTCCTCCAAAACCTCACCCAAGGTATCAAGGAGCTAATTCATCAATCCTTGGAGAAGAATTGAAGATCCAAGGGGGTAGATCAAGACCTTGCAAATCCAATTGGGGAAGATTTCACTTTCTACTTATCAATTGTAATGGATGTATTTGATTTCAATTTTGTATTGTTACAATTGAGAGGTATGTTTCTCTAATTCAATTTGGATGTTGATTTGAACAAGGATGCATGAAGACTAGGTTTGATAATTGTTTGTTTACTTTCCTTTGAGGGATTCATTTGCACTTGAGCTTGTTTCTTACCAATTAGGAGTAGGTAATAGCCAGCCTTTAGGTAGTTGACGTGAACGTTGTAGCCAACACGCGGATGGAATCGTCGTGATAAGTGTATAATCTTACAATTCTAGTTCCAATCCATGTGTGGTGCTAGTTTGTAGGGCGATAATTGACGGTCGATTGGGAGTGAGCTAGTAATTAATAACGTAGCTGTTTGCAATTTCTAGTTCATCTACCGCTAGTTATCTGTAGCAAGTGGCTAGCAAAATTAGAGTCGATTGCTCAACCTCCTTGGGATTAAAATGTGTTTACATCAATGATTAATCTAATTGGATTGCATTTACGTTTATTTCAACTTCCTATCTGATGGGTTTTGTATACTGAAAGCATTTATTATAATGAGTATGCAACGGTTTATTTCTCCTATCTGTTAACAATCTTACATGTATGAACAATGGTATCCTCTTGTCTCACCGATAGGGACGATCATACGGCGTGTTGTAGATCGCAGAAGATAGTATGATCACTTGACCTAGTGAGACATACACCTGATCATAGCCGAGACAGCGTATGAGGATACGTCTGTCCGGATGGCTGCGGCATTGTCGGAATAAGTAGTCTGTCTTGGTTACTTGACATGCTGGTACGCAGAGGTGGCGTATTGATGGACCGCAGTGAGATGTATTCGTCTGTCTGACATCAGCGAATACAAGATCTCGTTATATTGATTGAGTCCAAACCCTACCAAAGGTTCTGGGGTTTGCACGGGTTGACTGTTGCTTTGACATGCCATGGTGGAGAGCCTAAGTATCGTGCTCGTATATCCGCATCTTGGGTAACAGTAGTTCGTGCAGTACCGCCTGAGATTGGGTTTAGGTAACCATATCCGAGTAATAGGATGGGGACATTCCCTGAGGAGCTCAATAACATTCATCGTGCCAAAGTCCTGCAAGCAGATTAAGTTCAGGCACGAGTGATAAGGTTTGAGTGGTACTACTCAGGAATAATAAGATATTAATAAATTGTAGTAAGAGCTTGTCAGATGCTCCGATTAATTAATGGATGTCCGGTAACCTTAAATATGGGGATTCTCAATTAATGCAACCCGTTCTCATAATGTGGTAATCAAAGGGTAGGTCAGTATTAATTCTGTGGTGAAAAAGAATTAATATTAATTAATTAATTGTGTCTTGGGTTGTGGACATGGGAATTAATTAATTTATAGGCCCACTTTATTATTTACATTAGGTCCCAGGTCTGGCCCAAATAAGTGTGCTGAATTGAGCCCAGGAGCCCACTAGGGTTTTATAACCCTAGGTCTATAAATAGACCTCTCACTCTCTGAAACCCTAGCCACTTCATAACACAATTTGAAAAACTCTAGATCTAAGAGAGTGAGAGAGAGGCGTTGACTTCAGAGGAAGAGAGGAGGAGAATTTCGATTCTGGTCCTGCTCAAGCAACAGATCTACGGAGTCCTCACCAGTAGTAGATCTGACCAGCACCGGGATACAGATCTGAAGATCTAATCTGGAGAACATATTTCTTTCTTTCTTCCCTTTTGTTTTCGATTTTAATCTAGAAATTAGATCTCTAATTTCTGTTTCCACATATTAAATCGAATTACGTGGTTGATTTCAAATTGGAAATTCAAACGCAAAAGATCGTTTTAGACAAGACGGAATAACGGTAATTCCTCAATCCACGATATGTATTAAATTCATAGGAGCATGCTAGGTTTTTGTGAATTTTAATTATGAGCAATATCCATAAATCGATTCGGTTCAGTTTGGTTTTGGTGATTCGGTTCACGGTAAAACCCTACACTATCTACCTCATTTGAGTATTTGCTTGTCTTGGTTTACCAATTTGTGGAGATAATTGTTTGAATGTTGATTTTTGGTTTAATTCATTGTTTTTTATATGTTGTTAGCATAGGTTTAAATTTATTGCCTAGTTTGATAGAAATCACTCAACGATTTTATGTTACCTAGCTATTAGACTTTGCTATAGTATCCCGGTAATCTAGCAGGCGAAGGGAAGAAGGACCTGGATTTGACAAATTTTATTCTTGTGTAGCTAAGAGTTTAATTTTTATTGAACTTTTAGCCGCATCAAGTTTTGGCACCGTTGCCGGGGACTTCAATTAGTAGGTTGCTAGATATTGGGGGAAAAGTGAAGCTTGTAGGCTAGGTGTTTGTGTTTTTGCTTGTGTGAATAATTTGTTGTTTGTTTTTTGTATTTGTTGGTACTTTGAGTTTGTTGGATTCTTGTAGGTGTCTAACATGGAGAATAGAAGTGGAGTTGACAAGGAAAGACTTGAGAATGTGCAAAGGCAAATGGAGGAGATGAGAGCCCTGATGATGCAAAGACAAAGACCGCGATGGCCTATCCGAGATGTGTATGAGGAAATGTTTGAATGTAATAACCAATGGCCGGAAGAGGAAAGAGTTTATCAAATGGTAGATGTTGTTAAGTAATCTCAAGAGAGTGATTTGTGGAAGAGTCAAATAGAGCTCATGCAAGAAAAACTTAATTTGTTGAAAAGATCAAGAAAAGAGCATGAAGAAAAGCAAAAAATGGAGGTGAAGAAAGAAGACGAATCGGCAAAGGAAAGAGAAGCAATACTTCAAGTTGATGAGGTAAATGAGGATATCAAGGTGTTGGGATTGTATACAGAAAGCATAAATGATTAAGTGTTTGTATACTGGCCTTCATTTATATGTTACATCAACAATTCTCGCTATCTGATAAATGTGAACATATAACGAACTATAATATCCTTTTATCTCATAGATAGGGATGATTATATGGTGTGTAGGAGATCACAGAGGATCATATGGTTCGTTTGACCTAGCGAGATATAAAAAGTATCACAGCTGAAACAGTCCCTGGATAGGCTGTTGGTTTAAGTTGCGGCACATCGGTTCATAAGTGGGCTTATCCTAGCTACTTGATGTGTCGGTACATGTTTATGTATTGATGGGATCAACAGTGGGATGTGCCATTATCATTGACATATAAATGAGCCAGATCCCTAACATACTTCCTATGATCTTAAACCTTACTGAAGGATAAGGGGCACACACGGATTGACCACACTTTGATCTGCTATGGTGGCGAGTCTTACATGTACTCTTATACATGCACTTTGGGTGTTGGCAATTTGTGTGGGGTCTGCTTAGGCTGGATGTATAGGTAAACATATCCGTTTCAGGATGGTGACATTCCCTGATGAGCTCACAAGGTTCTTTATGCAAAGTCCTGCAGGCTGAATGATTTGTTCAAGCATAAGAGAAAAGGAGTGAGTAGTATTATTTAGGAAATTAGATATTAATTAATTGTGGTTAATTGTCATAAACCAAATTAATTAATGAATGTTTAAAACCTTTAATATGTGGACCATGTTAGTTTAATGCAACCCGTTCCTAATAACGTGGTAATAAAGGGGCGAGTCAACATTGTTACCGTGGTGAAGGTTAAAACAATGTTTTATTAATTAATAATGTTCTGGGTTGAACAAGGAAGAATTAATTAATAAAGAGGGCCCACTTTATTATTTGCATTTGATCCTTGGTCTGGCCCACACACTGCTCAAGCCCAATTAGGGTTAGGGTTTCTCAAAACCCTAACACTATAAATAGTCTTTCCCTCTCAAATCAGAAGTAGTACACAATACAGTATACAATTAATATTCAATTAGAATATTGAATGAGAGAGGCGAGATTGGGCGATCAGAATGAGGGATTTATTCTGATCAAATCCTCCGATTTTCTGATTCAACTTGGTGGATAATCCTCACCAGATTTCCAATGAGCAAGGGAACAGATCAGAAGATCAGATCTGTAGGAACACAATCAAAGAAGGAGTTCCATTCCGCTTCAGATCTAACTTCATCGTTCATTCTCAGATTTAACTTCATCGTTCATTTCCCTTAATCCATCCTATACAATTAAGTTTGTAGGAGCATGCATAGGATTCGCATGGTTTATTTAATTGAATTTATTTTGATATCCTAAGAACGGTCTTGCGAATTAAATAACAACTCATGTTGTTAAACGTAGACTCGAATCCTACAATTGGTATCAGAGCCAGGTTCCAGTTCTTAGGCTCTATCCTTGATAAATTTAATTAAATAAATTTGTATGTTCATGGATGGATTTAAATTGTTGTGTATGTTTTATTCTCATGGCCTTCTCATTTTTTTTTTGGATATGTTTTTCACCACGAGAAAATTCGTGGTTAGATTTGATAGGGAAAATCATTGTAATATATTTAGATCTACTCTGTATTTTTTTTTTATTTCAAATCTGTAAAATTGGATCCGAAGAGAAGGACGAGAATTAAAGAACGAAAAACACAACATAGTGGCGATCGACGGTGGCGGCGCACGGCAAACCCTACGGTTTGGCCGTGCGCGGCTGGGCCGAAATCCTCCGCGCGTGCACGCTCATTCAGCCAGGCTGCAGGCAGCGGCTGGCCGTCGGGGCTGTGCAACAGACAAAGGCGAGCAGCAGGCGGTGGCTGTGGCAACGTGGGTGGCGGCGGCGTGCGGCTGCAACCCTAGGGTTGCGCCGTACGTGGCTGGGCTGCGCCTGCGTGCGTCGCGGCTTTTTTGGCTGCTTCCCTCGCTGCATGGTCGACCGGCGACGAGCGGCTGGGACGGCGGCAAGCTTGTGCCGGTGCGAGCCAGCCATAGGCGGCGGCTGCATGTCGACGGCGGCGGTGGGCTGTGTAGCAGTGGCCGAAACCCTAGTTTCAAACTAGGGTTTCTCTGCTAAGGTTTTGGTACAAGCCCGTTGACCCGATGGCAGTCCGTATTTCTGAAACCCTAATTCAGCCCAAGTGTTGCAGTTTCAGATTAAAGAGTGGGAGCCCAACTTGAAGATCTGTAATAAAAATTAAATCTTGTAATAGTTAGATTTAATTTATTTAGTTGTAATCGCATCTGAGGGGCCACCAGAAATTTTATTTGTTTATTTAATTATTTCTCATATGATGTGATTTATTATGTGCGCACTAGTAAATAATAGGAAAGCATGCCTATTTGCTTTAATTATTTACTTTTATAAGCATGTTGCAATTTAATTTTTGAGCATGTCTTATGTGATTTATTTTATGTTTTAAATTGTGTCTATAAATTCCTGAATCATATTAATTTATCATGGAATTTTGGTTTGACATAATTTATGGCATCATAAAATAATGTGTGCGGACGAAACCTTTAGAATTAAAAATACTAAGGTGGATTTTGGTTCTTTTCTAACCAAGATCATTAGACCTCCACAAATACAACCACTCATTGGAAGTAAGGCATTTCGAAGCGTAAACGTCTACTCCAGTAGCTTACGTTAGAAATAAATTACCAGTTCTAATGCGATGAGATTTCCAAATAAAATATTTATTTTAAGAAGAGAAGTGGGAGCCTCTGAGCAAACGTCTACTCCAGTAGCTTGCATTGAGATAACTTTCACAAGTCTCTAAGATTAATTTAAATGGGATAACAAAGGATGTTAAGGGCAGGACGCATGGGTCTAGTACGTATGTCGAATCGCCTTTTAATGTCCAGAGTTAGGCTTGTGGTTACTTTGGCTTAGATGTTGCCTGGAGTATAACTCTTTTGAGATGTCCCTGCTCCGGATAAGTGAACATGGTCTTGAGATCTCCAATATTAATTTCTTTTGCTTAAGATACCTGGCATGTTAAGAAATTAAAGGATCATTCTGGTCTGGTTGAGCGTTTGCTGTAAACGTCTGCTGGGGCAGCTTGCAGTGAATTAGCTTGTGCAATTAGAGGAAACAAATTGTATTGTTTTTATCTAAAGGTTACTATGCAAATTTGTTTCAATTGTTCTGTTGTATGTTCTTAATTTATTTTATATATTCATTTTCAGATATGTCTATTATTATTCGTATTTTGGCACAAAATCCCTTGAAGGGTTCGAATTTCCTGGAATGGAAATGGCTCATGGAGCGATGCATGTTTGCTACGCAGACTGTTTTTGTGTTACTTGTGCCTCGTCCAACTGTACCTCCAGTTGAGTCCTTAGGTTCCTCTAGGAGCTCTTTTGAAAAATGGATGACGAACAACGATAAGCTTTTATCAATGCTCAGGTCATCCATGATTGAGGAGCTCTAACTCAAGTATCAGTATTGTACTGATGCGGTTGAGATTTGGAGAGATCTAATCAGGACTTATGGTAGGCATGGACAGACTGCCAGTGCCGAGTTTATAATGTGAATTGTAAACTGTAAAATGGCAAAAGGTGGTAATGTTAGGGAGCATGTGCTGCACATGGATCACCTCAGAAGATTATGTATCTTAAATGGTGGAAATATGAATGATCAGTTATTCTCTGATGTCATATACGACTCCCTTCCAGAATCTTACTATGACTTCACTTCCATAGTCGAAGACAAGGTGTTCACTTTGGATCAGTTGATCAGTTTCTTGGAGGCTGCTCAACAGATCAATGATTCCTTGTCTGCTGTTGTGCTTGACTATCACTTTCCACTTCCAAGTGTAGAGGATGTAAGCATGAAGAATTCGACCAGTGATGGTTCTATAGAAAGATTTGGAGGCAAAGTTTACAAAAGAAAGGTCTGTTTTGCATGCAAAAGGAAAGGTCGTTGTAAAGTAAATTGTCCGTTGTTTGTCACCAAGGGACAAGGTACGTCATCTTCTGCACTAGTCGTTGAAACATGTTTAACATCAGTTTCTATCCATTCGTGGATAGTGGATACTGGAGCTACTGATCATGTTTGTTACTCTATGCAGGGGTTCGAGCTGACTAGAGAGCTTGAAGATGGCTAGGTTACCATCTCCATGGGAAATGCTGCTAGAGTCTCTGCTACAGCAATTGGAGATGTTACTTTATGTTTTGGGAAAATGTTTTAACACTAAGAGATGTTTTGTTTGTGCTGACTTTTCGGCGAAACTTGATTTCAGTTTGCAAACTTTTTTATGATGGATTTTCTGTTATTTTTGGTAGAGATGTTTCTATCATGAGAAATAACATTGTTATCTGTCATGGGTTACTGAAAGATTCTCTTTACGTTATTACATGTTCAAACAAACCGACAGTGAAAGAGGTCTAACCAACGGAAAAGAAAGTTTTCTTCAAGTGAGGATGTAACATATCTTTGGCACTTGAGACTCGGTCATGTCAATCTTAAAAGAATCAAGAAACTCGTTGACTGTGGAATTATGGATCCAATCCAGGTAGTTCCACATAGAGTTTGTGAGTCTTGTATAGAGGGGAAGATGACGAACAGACCTTTTAAGGCAAGTGAGTCCCGAGCAAATGATTTGTTGGACCTTATACACTCTGATCTGTGTGGACCTATGTCAACGCAAGCCCGCGGTGGGCACAGATACTTTGTCACCTTTATAGATGACTACTCTAGATATGGACGCGTTTATCTACTTCACTATAAGTCTGAATGCCTTGAGAAATTCAAAGAATTCAAGGCTGAGGTAGAGAAGAAGTTGAACAAGACCGTAAAGACACTGCGATCTGATCGTGGTGGGGAATACCTCAGCAATGAGTTTCTCCAGTATCTGGCAGATCAAGGGATTACTTCCCAGTGGACTGCACCTGGCACTCCTCAGCAGAATGGTGTAGCAGAGAGAAGAAACAGAACTCTGTTGGAAATGGTTAGATCAATGATGAGCTATGCCAGCTTACCAATTTCCTTTTGGGGATATGCACTAGAAACAGCAGCGTACTTACTTAACTTAGTACCTTCCAAGTCAGTTCCTAAAACTCCCGTCGAACTTTGGAATGGACATAAGCCCATTTTGTCAAAGATAAAAGTTTGGGGTTGTCCAGCATATGTGCTGAATAAGGAAGCTGATAAGTTAGAAGGAAGGTCTAAGTTAATGTTGTTTGTGGGCTATCCCAGGCAAACAAATGGTAGTTTTTTTTATGATCCACAAGATCAGAAAGTCATTGTAAGTACCAATGCAAGATTTCTGGAAGATGAATTCATAAGAAACCACAAGACCAAGAGCGAGATTGTACTTCAAGAAATTGAAGAAAACAATTCAAATCCATCAGGAGAACCCCGTGGCAGTCTGAGCATGCTTGGAATAGGTATGGAACCAACTGCACGGCCGCCTGTGTAAGATGGTGAATCACAATTAAATGCACCTAACACAGACACATTAAAGGGGCCTCGTCGTAGTGGGAGGTTGCCTCGGCAGAGAGCGGTATATGTTCGTGGGAGAGTCTTCTGACTTAATCCCTAAAGACGGACTGAATGATACCGACCCATGGACATACGATGAAGCTATGAGTGACAAGGATGCCGATCAATGGCATCAAGCCATGGATTCTGAAATAGAATCGATCACGGCTATGGATGTGTACTAGAAATCCTTACTTCCAGATGGTTTTCGAGCCATAGGCAGTAAGTGGGTATACAAGAGAAAGAAGGATTCGAATGGTAACATAATGACAATTAAGGCCAGGTTGGCGGCGAAAGGTTATAGTCAGAAGGAAGGTATTGACTATGATGAAACCTTCTCACCTGTTGCAATGTTAAAATCCATTTGAATACTTCTGTCCATAGCAGCACATATGGATCTTGAGATCTGGCAGATGGATGTCAAAACCGCGTTCTTGAACGGGTACCTTGAAGAAGGTCGTGACATCTACATGCAATAGCCAGAAGGGTATGTGCAGAAAGATCAAGAGCATCTTGTCTGGAAGCTTAAGAAGTCACTATATGGACTTAAACAAGCTTCAAGGTCATGGAACAAACATTTTGACGATGTGATCAAATCCTATGGATTTTCACAGTGCGAAAATGAGAGTTGTGTGTACCGTTTATGTGTCAGTGGAAGCGTGATTTTTCTTGCACTTTATGTAGATGACATTCTCCTATTCAGAAACGATGTGGAAGTGTTGTCAGGCATAAAAGGTTGGTTATCCGAGCAGTTTCAAATGAAAGATCTGGGAAATGCTGGTTACATCCTTGGGATCAAAGTCCTGCGTAATCGTAGGAAAAGGATGTTAAGCTTATCTCAGGGCTCTTACATTGATACTGTGTTGGCTCGTTTTAGCATGAAAAATTCCAAGAGAGGCTTGCTGCCTTATTGTCATGGAATACATCTTTCAAAGTCACAACGTCCTGTGACAGAGAAAGAGAAGAATGAGATGTCTTTAGTACCATATGCTTCTACAGTGGGAAGTCTCATGTATGCAATGTTTTATACTAGGCCAGATATCTGCTATGCTGTTGGCATGGAGGCAAGATATCAATCCAATCCCGGTCAGGCGCATTAGAATGCGATTAAACACATTCTCAATTATCTGAGAAGAACACGAGACTTGTGTCTTGTATATCAGTGTGAGAACTTGTGTCCTGTTGGGTACACGGATTCGGATTTCCATGCGGATCAAGATGAGAAGAGATCGACCTTTGGATATGTGTTTACCTTGGGAGGAGGAGCTGTATCTTGGAGGAGTGTGAAACAGAAATGTATCGCGGACTCTACCATGGAAGTTGAATATGTAGAAGCTTCAGAAGCTTCAAAAGAAGTTGTATGGTTCCGGAATTTCCTCCTAGAGCTGGATATTGTTCCGAGCTTGCCTAAAGCAATCACAATATATTGTGACAATACTGGTGTAGTGGCAAACTCGAAGGAACCCAGGTCTCACAAGGCTTCAAAACACATAGAAAGAAAATACCACATCATACGAGAAATCGTAACAGGAGGCTATGTGCAAATCCAAAAGATAGATACGAAAGAGAATCTAGCTGATCCATTTACAAAGGGCTTGCCTCAGAAGATCTACGAGGAACACGTTCGTGCTCTTGGACTGAAGATCTGAGACTGGACATCTTATGTCCCATTTTGTAATAGCTAGATTGAATAGACACACTTAATACTCTGTAAAAGTAATGGTATTATGCTTTGAGTATAAGTGGGAGATTGTTGGGATTGTATACAGAAAGCATAAATGATTAAGTGTTTGTATATTGGCCTTCATTTATGTGTTACATCAACAATTCTCGCTATCTGATAAATGTGAACATATAACGAACTATAATATCCTTTTATCTCGTAGATAGGGATGACCATATGGTGTGTAGGAGATCACAAAGGATCATATGGTTCGTTTGACCTAGCGAGATATAAACAGTATCACAGCTGAAACAGTCCCTAGATAGGCTGTTGTTTTAAGCTGCGGCACATCGGTTCATAAGTGGGCTTATCCTAGCTACTTGATGTGTCGGTACATGTTTATGTATTGATGGGATCAACAGTGGGATGTGCCATTCTCATTGACATATGAATGAGCTAGATCCCTAACATACTTCCTATGATCTTAAACCTTACTGAAGTATAAGGGGCACACACGGATTGACCACACTTTGATCTGTTATGGTGGCGAGTCTTACATGTACTCTTATACCTGCACTTTGGGTGTTGGAAATTTGTGTGGGGTCTGCTTAGGCTGGATGTATAGGTAAGCATATCCGTTTCAGGATGGTGACATTCCCTGATGAGCTCACAATGTTCTTTATGCTAAGTCCTGCAGGCTGAATGATTTGTTCAAGCATAAGAGAAAAGGAGTGAGTGGTATTAATCAGGTAATAAGATATTAATTAATTGTGGTTAATTGTCATAAACCAAATTAATTAATGAATGTCTAAAACCTTAAATATGTGGATCATGTTAGTTTAATGCAACTCGTTCCTAATAATGTGGTAATAAAGGGGCGAGTCAACATTGTTACCCTGGTGAAGGTTAAAACAATGTTTTATTAATTAATTATGTTCTGGGTTGAACAAGGAATAATTAATTAATAAAGAGGGCCCACTTTATTATATGCATTTGATCCCTGGTCTGGCCCACACACTGCTCAAGCCCAATTAGGGTTAGGGTTTCTCAAAACCCTAACACTATAAATAATCTTTCCCTCTCAGATCAGAAGTAGTACACAATACAGTATACAATTAATATTCAATTAGAATATTGAGTGAGAGAGGCAAGATTGGGCGATCAGAAGGAGGGATTTATTCTGATCAAATCCTCCGATTTTCTGATTCAACTTGGTGGATAATCGTCACCAGATTTCCAAGGAGCAAGAGAACAGATCAGAAGATCAGATCCGTAGGAACACAATAAAAGAAGGAGTTCCATTCCGCTTCAGATCTAACTTCATCGTTCATTCCCCGATCTAGATTTGTAGATCAAACGATTGAAGAAAGGTATTTCCCTTAATCCATCCTATACAATTAAGTTTGTAGGAGCATGCATAGGATTCGCATGGTTTATTTAATTGAATTTATTTTGTTGTTTGTTTTTTGTATTTGTTGGTACTTTGAGTTTGTTGGATTCTTGTAGGTGTCTAACATGGAGAATAGAAGTGGAGTTGACAAGGAAAGACTTGAGAATGTGCAAAGGCAAATGGAGGAGATGAGAGCCCTGATGATGCAAAGACAAAGACCGTGAAGGCCTATCCGAGATGTGTATGAGGAAATGTTTAAATGTAATAACCAATGGCCGGAAGAGCAAAGAGTTTATCAAACGGTATATGTTGTTAAGGAATCTCAAAAGAGTGATTTGTGGAAGAGTCAAATAGAGCTCATGCAAGAAAAACTTAATTTGTTGAAAAGATCTAGAAAAGAGCATGAAGAAAAGCAAGAAATGGAGGTGAAGAAAGAAGATGAATCGGCAAAGGAAAGAGAAGCAATACTTCAAATTGATGAGGTAAATGAGGATATCAAGGAGCCGGTACAAATCTTTGAATATATGGAGAAGGATGAGAGTGCGAGTATTGTGATGAGACCCGAGGAAATATTAGAAGATGGCAAAGAGGAGGAGGAAATCGAAGAAATCATTAGTGAAGAGATAATGGGTGTTCATCGAGAAGAGCTCGTGAAGGAAGGCGCCGAGGAGATGGTGAAGAACATTGAAGGAGGTAGAATTGAGGAGCTTTCACTTGAAGAGATTCCAACAAA
This sequence comes from Plectranthus barbatus, assembly GCA_026898455.1. NCBI lineage: Eukaryota > Viridiplantae > Streptophyta > Magnoliopsida > Lamiales > Lamiaceae > Plectranthus > Plectranthus barbatus. The sequence goes on from JAPKLW010000536.1 coordinate 272,362, forward strand.
ACCGGCATTGGAACATTTCATAGAAGAGGAAAAGCCGACAATAAGCAAAGAGAATGTGGATAGGTTGCAGCGGGGAAAGTCAACTTGGGAAGTAGGCAAGGTTGAGGAAAGAATGGTGAGTGCATTGGATGAATGGATCAATGAATTTCTTGAAGTGGGGATTAGTTTGTAAAATGGCTTAAGGATCATTTCAAAGAAGGAGCACTCATTCATGCAATTTGAGTTCGACAAGATAATCAATCCACCTTGGGGAGATGATAGGGGTGAAAGAAAAATTGCCTTGGACAAATTGCTCCCTAGTAAATTCAGATTAAAGGAGAAAGGTGTATTAAAAACCCACAAGATTTTTGAAAATGGGTGATGTGGTAAGGTCGTCTAGCTACCGACGTTAAGGAAGCGCTTGTTGGGAGGCAACCCAACCAATTTTATTGCTTTTGTTTAATTGCTTTTAGTTGCTTTGATTTTGAATAAATGTCTAGTTTGTTTGGTTTTGTATTTGTAGGAGGAACTACAAGATCGAGACAAGTGACGATGCACCGTCCACCATTTTTGCAAACTTAGTCTCAGTTGACTAAGTTTGGGTGGATGTGCCGGTAGCTGGTGCCTTGGTTTATTCTTCTCTATCTCCTATCCTTTATCTTGCAATTAGTTTAGGTTCTTGGATATTGTCCCTTTATTGGAGTTGATTTGATTTGGTTGTACCTATATTGATGTTCTACCTTGGATGAATGTTTTGGATGAATTTTTTCATGGGTTTGAGTTTGTTGGATGGATTAGTTTGTTGAACATTGCTTTTGATGGTATGTTTGGTGGAGCTAGTGGAAAAATGAACTATTTGTATAGATTTTGGATAGTGGAATGATGGTGGAAAAAGGTTTCTGAAGTGAATATGGTTGAGGATTGTTTGATTGTGATTGTGGAGAGAAACATTTATGAGTTGGGATTATTGAATACTTCCTATTATGCATGGTTTGTGGTTTGGATTATTGGTTTGGTTTGAATGGTGGAACTATTGGATATGATCTTATCATTGTTGATATTTGGTTTGTGGATAGTTTGGTGGATATGAGAGCTTTATTGGTTTTTTTATGCTCAAGTGTTTGGTGGTGTTTGTGTTGATATAGTAGGTACAAATAAGGTCTTGGAGAGCAGTTCGATCGTGTGTGCCGATGGGTAACGCTTTATATCGTTCCTTCTACCAATTAGATTCATTACATTGTTTTATGGCATGTAGATTGTGGTTAGGATGTTGTGTGCTTGTGTGTGTGTGATGAACCCGAACTAGACTTGAGGTTTGAATCATGATTTACTTGGTGAAGTTGGATGTTTATCTCAACCAATGATAGGGCAGAATCTAGTTGTCGAAGCATATCTTAAGTTTAACTTTTGAATTGTCGAGTTTTGTGTGTGGTAAATGCATAGGACTTGACAAAAAGCTGTGAGGTTTGAGCCATGATATTGTCACATCTTTATTGTTTGTGAGTGGCAAGATTTAGAGTACGAGATCTAGAACTTGCATCCGTTATCTATCTACTGGCATGAGTGTGTAACTAGAAAATGATCTTAGGCCATCGATTCTTAGTCCTACCTTTCACACCGGGAGTATAAGGTGGTTGTTATCATTATTTTGCCTTTCGTATCTTTGACCCCCGTGATTGAGCTTTATTGGTGAATCTTCTTTGATATAATTAGGATCAAGTTTGGGGGAAAGAGTGTATGAGGGTGAATACGGTGATGAGAGTTGGGTTGGGAATTGATTGAATTTGTATTGATGGGAAATGTTGAGGCATGAAAGATAAGAAATAAAGGATTGGTTTGAATCCTAGAAAATGTGGCACCAACGAAATTTTTGGTGTAAGTGTTTGAAAAATAAAAAAAGAGGGCACCGACAAATTAATGAATGATGGTGCATTTGAAAAATGATGAAAAAGAAAAGAAAAGAAAAAAGAAAAAAAAGTGTGTTATCAAATGAAAAAAGCCTCGGGGTTTGTAGTGGTTCGAAAATAACAAGTTTGGGGGGTTTTGGGAAATTGAGAAGTTTAGTCACTTTGGCCCAAAACCACCAACCTTTTAGTTAGCCACATTACAACCTATGAAAAGACCTTTATGATTCTAGAAACTAACTCGCTGTAGTATAGTGGTGAGAATGGATTCAAGCCTATGGAAATCAAGCTCGATATCTTGTGATTGAGTGAATCTCATCGTCCCTAAACACGTGATGGAGTGCTTTCGTTTCTTGTCTCCATTTTTTATGAGTGGTTCATTTCCTTAGCATTAACCTTGTTACAAAGTTAGGTGATAATCTCATTTTACTTGAACATGCTAAGATAATCTTGATGAGCTATGAGGTATTGCACGAGGTAGATTAACGGCTTTACTTTGTTTTGATTGACGACAATCAAAGGTTCAAGTTTGGGGGATTATGATATGTGCGTAAAATGACCTATTTTTCGATGTGTGCGCATGCATGTTTGTGGCCATTTTACCCTCATATCATATGCTTTTGTTGTTCTTTTGTCTTGTTTTCATGTTTGAAATGTTGTAGGACGTGTTTTGGGCATAAAACAACACTTTTGGATGAGTTTTGGAGGAAAATCGTCCAAGTATGAAGTCCGAGGAGGCTAAGTTCACTCGAGCGGTGCAAAAAGAGGAGTTTTGGGAGCTTCGAGGAGTTGCCCGGCCGAGCGGTGTGCAGGCTCGGCCGAGCTGCCCGACAGAGAGCTTGCTCGAGCGATCCGTGTGCAGGCTCGGCCGAGCCGTGGAACAGAGACCTCTCTCGGCCGAGCGAGGCAGGCTCGATTGAGCCAGGTCGGGCTTCCCATTTCCCCGCGAATCTTCTGGAGGCTCGGGCGAGCCAACTTGGGCTCGGGCAATCCGAGGCCCTGTTTGCTCATTATAAAAGGGGGGAAAACGGTTATTTTCACAACTAATTCATAACTTTTGATAATTTTGAATAACCGACTCCTAAATTCTCTCTACGATTCCCATTTCCATCTCTTCCAAAACCTCACCCAAGGTATCAAGGGGCTAATTCATCAACCCTTCGAGAAGAATTGAAGATCCAAGGGGGTAGATCAAGACCTAGCAAATCCAATTGGGGAAGATTTCACTTTCTACTCATCAATTGTAATGGATGTATTTAATTTCAATTTTGTATTGTTACAATTTAGAGGTATGTTGCTCTAATTCAATTTGGATGTTGATTTGAACAAGGATGCATGAATACTAGGTTTGATAATTGTTTGTTTACTTTCCTTTGAGGGATTGATTTGCACTTGAGCTTGTTTCTTACCTATTAGGTGTAGGTAATAGCCAGCCTTTAGGTAGTTGACGTGAACATTGCAGCCAACACGCGGACGGAATCGTCGTGATAAGTGTATAATCTTACAATTCTAGTTCCAATCCATGTGCGTTGCTAGTTTGTAGGGCGATAATTGACGATCGATTGGGAGTGAGCTAATAATTAATAACGTAGTTGTTTGCAATTTCTAGTTCATCTACCGCTAGTTATCCGTAGCAAGTGGCTAGCAAAATTAGAGTCGATTGCTCAACCTCCTCGGGATTAAAATGTGTTTACATCAATGATTAATCTAATTGGATTGCATCTACGTTTATTTCAACATCCTATCTACCTCATTTGAGTATTTGCTTGTCTTGGTTTACCAATTTGTGAAGAGATTTGTTTGAATGTTGATTGTTGGTTTAATTCATTGTTTGTTATATGTTGTTAGCATAGGTTTAAATTGACTGCCTAGTTTGATAGAAACCACTCAACGATTTTATGTTACATAGCTATTAGACTTTGCCATAGTATCCCGGTAATCTAGCGGGCGAAGGGAAGAAGGACCTGGATTTGATAAATTTTATTCTTGTGTAGCTAAGAGTTTAATTTTTATTGAACTTTTAGCCGCATCAGCATGAAGGGATTCGTGAACTGAATCACGAAGTCCGTTTGCCAAGGATCGTTAATTGGAATATCAAAATAAATTGCTATGCCTATGAAGAATCCTAGCATGCTCCTATATTATTATGTATAAGAAGGTTTATGCAGAATACCTGGATTGATGAAACCTGAAGAATGCGTGCGCGGAGATGCCCTTTGATCTTTCCCACGCACAAAGATTTAATTTCCAAACAGATTGAGGAAATTAATCTATGAAAATAATTATAATATTTTCGAAAAAACAAGGAGAGAGGGAGAAGAAAAATCCTCCTGATCTGATCTTCTGATCTGTATCCCAACTCGATCTGAAAATTTGGTAAAGATTCTCTATTAGATCCCTTGTCCGGTTGAGAAGCAGAATTTCCTCCTCGTTCTCAGATCTTAGTCGATCACCACAGCTCCCAAAACCTGGTTTGCTGTGTGCAACTTATGATCTTGTGGTGTGTTGAGATATGAGGAACTGAGACCCATTTATAGGAAATTACTGGACTCCTATTGGCCTTGAGTTTCATGGGCCAGACCAGGGACCAGAATGCAAATAGCAAATAAGGCCTATCAATTAATTAATTCCCATATTCAACCCAGAATATAATTAATTAATTAATATTGATTAATTCCACCAGAGAATTAATACTGTCCTACCTGTTTGCTACCACGTTTTGAGGTACGGGTTGCATGGGCTCGGTATATCCCCACATTTAAGGTTACAGACATTCGTTAATTAATTTAAGCTCTGACAAGCTATTTAATTAATTAACATCTTATATTCCTGAATCAATCCACTCAAACATTTTCACTTATGCTTGAACTTAATCAGCCTGCAAGACTTAGCATAACGAACCTTTTGAGCTGTTCAGGGAATGTCACCATCCTATACTGGATGTGGTTACCTAGTTCCAGTACCAAACAGTCATACAAAACTGCTACTACCCAAGATACAGATATACAAGCTCAACTAGAGCCTTTCACTGGAACTCAAAGTAATATACAATCTGCATATACTTCTGTACCTTCATTTAGGCTTAGGATCTCGTCAAGCCATAGAGATCTAGATTCTTTTAATGTCAGATAAAAGAATCAATCTCGAATTAAGTCCTTATCAATGTGTGCCCCACACCAGCATACCAAGCTTTCCAAGATAAGATGCTTATTACTGCGTAAGATGCAGCCTACACCGACAGTTTATCCTGGAACTGTCTCAGCTGTGATAACTATTTATATCTCGCTAGGTCAAACGATCCATACAATCTTCCGTGATCTTCTACACACCGTATGATCTCTTTATCGACGAGATAAGAGGATAATTGCGTTTGCGACACATGTTTGTTAATTCAAACAGGAGATGAACATACAACATTTATGATTCCCAGTATATTAACCAATTGACCTTGTACATAATATACCAATCATAATGCTTTCAGTATATAAATCCATCAATCTCCCAATTATACTCAAAGCATTATACAGGTGCTTTCCAGAGTATAATGAGTCTAAACTAATCTAGCTATTACATCAAACATTCTACGTGGATAGCTTTGCCCTCAGCCCAAGGTTACGTACATGCATCTCGTAGACCTTCTGAGGCAGAGCCTTTGTGAATGGATCCGCTAGATTATTTCTTGTATCAATCTTCTCTACTAGCACATCACCCCTTGCTACGATTTCTCGTATAATATGGTACTACCTTTCAATATGTTTTGTTGCTCTGTGAGTTCGTGGTTCCTTTGAATTAGCCACAGCTCCCGAATTATCACAGTATATCGTGATTGCCTTGGGCAGCTTAGGAATCACGTCCAACTCCAGAAGGAAGTTTCAAAACCATACCGCTTCTTTCGAAGCTTTAGAAGCTGCCACATATTCTGCTTCCATGGTGGAGTCCGCAATGCACTTCTGCTTTGCACTCCTCCATGATATGGCCCCACCTCCCAATGTAAACACATAGCCAGAGGTGGACTTCTTTTCATCTCAGTCTGCCTGGAAATCCGAATCAGTATAACCCACAGGGCACAACTCCTCACACCGATAGACGAGACAATAGTCTCTAGTCCTTTTCAAGTATTTGAGTATGTGCTTTACCGCGGTCCAATGCGCCTGTCCAGGGTTAGACTGGTATCTCGCTACCTTGCCTACTGCAAAGTAGATATCTGGCCTCGTACATAGCATTGTATACATGAGGCTCCCCACGGCTGATACATATGGCACGTTCCTAATTTAATCTTTCTACCTTTGTGTCACGGGACACTGATCCTTGGAAAGATATATGCCATGTCTGAAGGGTAACAGACCTTTCTTGGCAGTTTGCATGCTGAAACGGGCAATCAAAGTATCCACATATGATCCTTGAGACAAGGTCAGCATCCTCTTATTGCGCTCCCGCAATACTTTTACCCCTAGGATGTATCCTGCCTCCCCAAGGTCCTTCATATGAAACTGCTCAGATAACCACCCCTTTATGCCCGACAATACTTCCACATTGTCGCAAAATAGGAGAATATTTTCTACATAAAGTGCAAGGAACACCTCGCTTCCGCTGACACATAGAAGGTACACGCAACTCTCGTTTGAGCATTGTGAAAATCCATAGGATTTAATCACTTCATCAAAACGCAGATTCCATGACCGTGAAGCTTGTTTAAGTCCATACAGCGACTTCCTTAGCTTCCAGACAAAATGTTCTTCGCCCTTCTGCACATAACCTTCTGGCTGTTGCATATAGATGTCCCTACCTTCTTCAAGGTACCCGTTTAGAAATGTGGTTTTGACATCCATCTGCCAGATTTCTAGGTCCTTATGTACACGTCATAGTCTACACCTTCTTTCTGACTATAACCCTTTGCCACCAGCCTTGCTTTGAAAGCTGTAATGGATTCTATTTCAGAATCCATGGCGATCAGCCATTTGTCTGCATCCTTATCAGATACTGCCTTGTCATATGTCCAGGGATCGGTATCATCCAGTCCATTTTTCGGGATCAAGTCAGAAGACTCTCCCACGAACATGTACCTTTCGGGTTGGTAGATAACCCTCCCACTGCGACGAGGCATCTGAACCGTGTCAGTAGTTGGCACAGTACGCGTTGGTCTCATACCTTGCATTAGTGGCAGTGTTGGTATAGCCTCACCTGTTGTAGGTGGATTTACCATTACACTGGGCTTTCCTGAGGGAATTGCTTCTTTGTCCTCAAGCTCGTAGAGGACAATTTCACTCTTGGATCTGTGGTTTCTTACATATTTGTCCTCCAAGAATCTCGCGTTGGTACTGATAATGACTTTCTGATTCTCAGGACAATAGAAGTAATCACCTTTTGTTTGCCTGGGATATCCTACAAACAGCATCAGCTTACACATACTTTCTAACTTATCAGATTCCTTAGTCAGCACATATGTTGGACAACCCCAAACCCTCACTCTGTTCAAACTTGGCTTTCGCCTATACCAGAGATCCAGAGGTGTTTTAGGAACTGATTTAGAAGGTACCAGGTTAAGCAAATAGGCCGCTGTCTCCAAGGCATATCCCCAAAATGAAATTGGCAAGCTCGCATAACTCATCATCGACCTGACCATTTCTAAGAGAGTTCTATTTCTTCTTTCCGCTACACCATTTTGCTGAGGGGTTCCTGGTGCAGTCCACTGGGATGTAATCCCGTTATCTGACAAGTACTGCAAGAACTCGTTACTGAGGTATTCTCCACCACGATCTGATCGTAGTGTCTTGATAGTTTTACCTAGCTTCTTTTCTACCTCAGTCCTAAACTCTTTGAATTTCTCAAAGCATTCAGACTTATGGCGAAGCAAATAGACATATCCGAGTCTTGAGTAATCGTCAATGAATATGGCGAAGTACTCATAACCTCCACGAGCTTGCGTGGACATTGGTCCACATAAGTCAGAGTGGATCAATTCCAACACATTCTCTGCTCGAGACTGACTTGCCTTAAAAGGCCTGGTCATCATCTGTCCTTCTATACAGGACTCACAGATTTGATGCGGTACCACTTAGAAATAATCCAAAAGCCCATCGCATGCTAATCTTTTAATCCTCTTTAGATTGATGTGACCTAATCTCAAGTGCCAGAGATATGTTTGATCCTCATCGGAAGAAAACTTTCTCTTTAAATGATTATTATTATTGGATGAGTTTGCAACATTCACGGAAGATTTATGCATACAATCAATGATATAGAGAGAGTCAATCAGTTTGCCATGACAGATAACACCGTTATTACCAATGATAGAAACTCCACTATCAAAAATAACTGAATATCCATCTCAAAATAACTTGGAAACTGAAATTAAGTTTCGCTGAAAAACCGGCACATATAAAACATCTCTCAAAATCAAAACATTGTTTTCAAAGCATAAAGTAAAATCTCCAATGGCTACTGCTGAGACTCCCTCTCCGCTTCCCATTGAGATGGTAATCTCGTCATGTATCAGCTGCCATGTCGGCCTAAACCCCTGCAAAGTATAACAAACATGATCCGTAGCTCCAGTATCCACTACCCAAGAATGGGTAAAAACTGATGCTAAACATGTTTCCGTTATAAATGCACATGACGTACGTTGTCTACCCGTGCTAGGCACTAGACAATTTACTTCACTTCGCTTGCGTTTGCATGGCCTGGTGATAATTTCTGCCTCATCTATTTTATCCAAATTCTTAAGCATTTCTTTTGCTTCAGCAAGTGCCTTGTCAAGAGCTGACAAAGTTGGAGCAAACTCAAATGCCATCATGTCAGATTTCTCTCGCAACAGGGCCCTGAGTAACTCATGAAGAGGAAACTCGCTCCTGGCACCGAGAGATTTGATGAAATCACCATAAAAATCAGATAGAGAATGCAGGACAATGTTTATTTCTGCCCGCTTATTAATTTGTCCACCTCTCTTTCTGTACTTTCTCATGATTCTCATCATACTGATGAAGTGCAGAACTAACGAACTCTCCTCAGTCATTTTCTTGCAAACCAGGTCCTTCACAAGATCATAACTGATAGTTCGTCTCACCTTCCCATATACTTTCACAAGGTCCCTCCATATCTCTACAGCAGTTCTGAACTTCTTGTACTTGAGCTTTAATTCTCTAGACAGACTCTTCATGATGAGTCTGTGGGCAAACTCATCAGAAGCTACCCATCTGTCATAGAACTCTCGCTCATAACCAGTACAGTTCCTATATTGAGGAGAAAGTGGGTCCATGTAAAGTACATAGACATGTTTTGCAGTACAGAGTATTTCCATGAAGCAAAACTTCCATTCAGGAAAATTGGGACCGGTTAAAGGTTTTAGTGCTAAGAGGTTTACAGTATGAATAGACATGTTCGAAAATAATAAATTAAAGCAGAAATTAAAACATAGTCGCAAACTATTGAAACAATTAAATATTGAAACCTTATGATAAAGCAATATTAATGTTTCCTCCAATTTGCCTAAGTATTACTATTGCAAGCTACACATGTGGACGTTTACAGCAAAACACTTAACCAGACTGCATCTTTCAATTCCAATCCATGCCCGGGTTCCTTAGACAAATGGAATTAATAATTGGAGACTAACTTAAGACCATATTATCCTACTGAGTAGGGACATCACAAATGAGCTATACTCTGGATAATATCTAAGCTAGCTTACCACCAAAGCCAACCCTCCCATATAAGAATCTATTAGAACACACCCGATCCCTATAATAAGGTTGTCTCATTTAATTGAATCCCTAGAGAACTTATGAAAATTCAATACGCAAGCTACACATGTAGACGTTTACGCACGAACTCCCACTTCTCACATGAAATAAATGTTTGTTTTAAGAAATCCTATCTATTAGAACTTGTGAATAATAAATTAAGTAAGCTACACATGTAGACGTTTACCTAATAAATTACCACATCCAATAAAGGATCGCTTTGTGGAGGTCTTACTAAATTATGAGCTTAGTAATTTTTAGTTCATAAGGTTCAATTGCACAGATTATTTTATGTAGCCATAATTATAACATTGCTAAAATTCTATCATGCATGGCATGAACCCCAAATTTATAGTTATAATTAATTACATAAAATAAATCACATAGCATGCTTTAAAGCTATAAATAAAAGCAGTAAACGTGCTCCTATTATCAACAACATGCTTGTATGTTGCGCAATTAAATTAAACACGTATATCATGCGAAGACAGATAATAAAACAAATAAAAAATGTCCTCGTGGCCCCATGATATGAAATAAAATTAATTCTAACTATTACAAGTTGAAATTTATAATACAGATCTTCGACTGGGCTCCCACTACTTGGACTGAGATCTGAACTCATTTTCCAAATTTGGGCCTCCAAGATTTGATTTATCAGAAAATTGGACAACTGGGCCAGTTAACCAAATCGCGGACCTAGGCACACATTGCAAGCCCAATAGCCCGCGAGAACTTGACCCGATGAGTCACCACGGCAAACTACCGCCGCCGGTGACTCGCCGCCGCTGTGAGGGCTCTTAGAATCACGCAACAGCCATGCACGTACGTGTTGGAATTGTATACATAAAAGCATTATGATTGGTATATTGGGAAACGTTATGTTTGATATACTTGTAATCATTAATGACTTGCAAATAACAACTCATGTTTGAATTAACAATCATACGATGCGAACAAACACATCCAGTTATCTCGTCGATAGGGAGATCATACGGTGTGTAAGAGATCACAGAAGATCGTATAAATCGTTCGACCTAGCGAGATATAAACAGTTATCACAGCTGAGACAGTTTCTGGTTTGGCTGTCGGTTTAGGCTGCGGCACACAAGTCCATAAGCGGTTTATCTTGACTGTTTTGTGTGACCGGTACATCTCAATGTATTGATAGGATCAACAGTGAGATGAACCATTCTACTTGACATATGAATGAGTAAAGATCTCGGTAACTTGGTCGGATCTAAAGTCTATTGAAAGCTGAGGGGCACACATGGGTTGACTGTCACTTTGACTTGCTATGGTGGAGAGTCTTACATGTACTCGTATATCTGCATCTTGGGTGATGGCAGTTTGTGTGGGGTTTCCTCAGGCTGGATTTAGATAACCATATCCGTTTCGGGATGGTGACATTCCCTGGGAAGCTCACGAAGTTAGTTATGCTAAGTCCTGCAGGCTGAATCATTAATTCAAGCATAAGCGATAAGGGTTGAGTGGTACTACTCAGGAATAATAAGAGATTAATTAATTACAGCTAATTGTCATACGCTGAATTAATTAATGAATGTCTGAAACCTTAAATTTGGGGATTAACTAAGTCAATGCAACCCGTTCCTAATAACGTGGTAATAAAGGAATAGGTCAGCATTAATTCTCTGGTGGCATGAATTAATGTTTATTAATTAATTATGTTCTGGGTTGAACATGGAATTAATTAATAGGAGGCCCACTTTATTATTTGCATTTGATCCCTGGTCTGGCCCAACACTGCTCAGAGCCCATTAGGGTTTATTAAACCCTAATAGCCCATTCTCAGATCTATATAAATAGATGAATCTCTCACTTGCCCACATAAGAAAAAGTTTGATTTTCAAATCAAAAACCCTAGAGAGATTGTGAGAGAGTGGGCGGCTGTAAATCCTCACCAGATTTTCGGATCGAGCAAGGGAACAGATCAGAAGATCAGATCTGTAGGAACACCATCGTTTTGATCGATTCCAGATTCAGATCTGCACCATCTTCATTGCCATCATCGATCTAGATCTGTAGATCAGACCTTAGAGTCTCAGGTATTCCTTTGAATCTACGAATTAAATTAAATAGGAGCATGCATAGGGCATTCACTCTTTGTCATGACATTTATTTTGATATCCATAAATCGAATCCGGAGTTTTAATAAATGGCGATTCATGTCGCCTATTGTAGACTCAGTTCCTACAATTGGTATCAGAGCCAGGTTCGTATTTTATGGCTCTATCGGAAAATAAATTTGACAAACAGTTTATGCATGTTATTTAATTTATCGTGGATGGATTTAAAATTGTCGTGGATGGTTTTTGTTCTCGTGGCCCCTCTCTATTTCTTTGGTTTTAATCGCGAGAAAATCCACGATTAGATTGATAGGAAAATTTGTAATAGATCTAGATCTGTTGTAATTTTCATTCAATTTGTAACCAGAATACATGGAGAACAAGAACAATGACAAGGCTCAGCAGCAGTTTCCGGCGTCAGGCAGCAGCCGCGCGCCGCCGGCGCGCGGCGGTGGACGGCGGCGGCGCCCATCGGCCTGCCAGGCAGTGGCCGCGCGCAGGAGGCGCGCGGCGGTTCTCTGCAGCAGCAGCCGCGCGCGATGGCGCGCGGCGGTCGTCTTCTTCGCAGCATCAGCCCACAGCGTGTCTCTTCTTCCTCTCGCCAGCAGTGGAACTGGCTCTTGCCGGCGTGGAGATATGCGGAGGCGCGAGGGTCGTGCGCAGGCGCACACGGTGGTGGGCGACAAGCAGCCGCGCGCAGGAGGCGCACGGCAGTGGCTTCTGTTTAGATTAGTCGCGCTTCCGGTGTCTGCTGTGAACGGAGGCGGTGCACGCAGGGCCGGAGTCCGGTGTTGCGTGCGGGGTTGAGGGTTTGCGAGGCGATGTTCGCGCGGCGGCTGACGGCGTTGGGGAGCGGCAGTGGTCGTGGGGCTGTGTCTGTTCTCCGGCGGCGGCGGTTGTTGGTGAAGAAGGTGGCGGCACTGAGCAGTCAGAGCGGCTAGGGTTTAGGCCGCGCGGGCCGGGTCGCGGGCCCGGCGGCGGCCCTTAGGGCTGGAGTTAGGGTTTTTTTTTACATATTGAAACCCTAATTTGTTGTCTAAACCCTAATGTGATGTGGGTTGGCCCAAGATCAAAATTTAATTATTTTGGATGGGCCAGATAACCCTGGTTCACAAATTTCTAGCCCAAACTGCTGTATTTTTATTCCAGCCCAAAGTTGCAGATTTCAAATTAAAGAGTGGGAGCCCAGTTTGAAGATCTGTATTTATATAAAGCCTTGTAATAGATAGGTTTAATTTTATTTCCCATGTAATTGCATCAAGGGGCCACGAGAAATTTTATTTGTTTATTTAATTAATTTCTCGTATGATGTGATTTATTATGTGCGCACTAGTAAATAATAGGAAAGCATGTTACTGCTTTATTATTTACTGTTCAAAGCATGTTTTATGTGATTTATTTTATGTATTAAATTATGTCTATAAATTCCGGAATCATGTTGGGAAATATGATGGAATTTTAGATGTGACATAATTTATGGATCATAAAATAATTTGTGCGCATAAGAACCTTTTGAAAGAAAAAGACTAAGCAATATTTTTTAATTAAAATCAACAAGACCTCCACAATGCGGTCTCTTATTAGAAGTGGGCAGTGAAGTGAGTAGACGTCTACACGACCGTAGCCTGCGTGCTTTATTTGTTCATAAGTTCTAATATATGAGATTTCTAAATAAAACATTTAAACATGTGAGAAGTGGACAGTGAAGTGAGTAGACGTCTACACGACCGTAGCCTGCTTACTTTATTTGTTCATAAGTTCTCTAGAATTGTTTTAAATGAGATAACAAAGGTTGTAAGAGGCATGCGTCATGGGTCTAGTACGTATGACAAATCGTCCTTTTAACTTCCGGAGTTAGAATTGTGGTCAAATGCTTAGATGTTGCCTGAGTACTAACTCATGAATGAAGTCCCTGCTCAGATAGGTTGAACATGGTCTTAGTTTTTTTATCTCCGATTATTTATTTCATTTGCCGGCGAATACCTGGCATTGATTGAAATTAAAGACTAGAACTTCAAAGAGCAGTCTGGTTAGGTGGTCTGCTGTAAACGTCTTCGAAAGGAGCTTGCAGTAGATGCACCTAGGCAATTGGGGGAAACAATTGTATTGGTTTATCAAAAGGTTACAATGCATATTTGTTTCAATGTTCTGCATGTATGTACTTACTTTAATCAATTATTGTTTTCAGATATGTCTATGAATAATGTCATAAATATCTTGGCACAAAATCAATTAACTGGTCCGAATTTCCTGGAATGGAAGCGCAACTTGGATTATATCCTAGTTGCAGAGGAACATAAATATGTTCTTAACACTCCGTGTCCAGCTGTCCCTACTGCTGAGTCAACTGATGTGGAGCGGAACCTCTATGACAAGTGGGTCAAGTCTAATAATGTAGTCAAATGCTACATGATGACCACTATGTCTAAGGTGCTCCAGCAACAACATCAGCACTATGACAAAGCAGCTGAGATTATGGATAGTCTCACAGTTACTTATGGGGAATCGGATAGAGCTGTCAGATTTAAACTCATGAGGGAAATCGTGAGTTGTAAAATGACTGATGGTAGCTCAGTGACGGAGCACGTTGTTTCCATGACTCATCTCATGGATGAACTGACGTTGCATGGAGGAGGTATTGACGGGGAAGCCCAGGTCGATATCATACTCAACTCACTTCCGAAGTCTTTTGATAACTTTAGGCTGAATGTTGTCATGAGTAAAAGGGAGTATACTCTCAATGAGTTACTTAATGATCTCATGGCGGCTGAATCAGTCATGCAACCTAAAAAGGCAGTCTTGGTTTCTTCCGCTAATCGCCCTGCTTCATCGAAAGGTGCTAAAGGGGTGATTGGAAAGAAATTCAAGAAGACAGCCTTTGGAAGCAAAAGTTCTGGGAAAAAGAAGACTGTGACACCGGGGAAGAAGGGCAAGTGTTTTCGTTGTGGCAAAACTGGTCACTAGAAGAAGGATTGTCTGACCAAGCGGGTTGGACAAGGTACGTCATCAGCACTTGTAACGGAAACATGTTTAGCATCTGTTTCTACCCATTCGTGGGTAGTGGATACTGGAGCTACTGATCATGTTTGTTACACTTTGCAGGGATTCAAGCCGACAAGGCAGCTAAATGATGACGAGGTGACGATCTCCATGGGTAATGCTGCTCGTGTGTCTGCAGTAGCAGTTGGAGATGTTACATTATGCTTTCAAGACAATGTTTTGATTTTAAGAGATGTTTTGTATGTGCCGGATTTTCGGCGGAACCTTATTTCTGTTTCCAGTTTAATAAATGATGTATTTTCAGTTATTTTTTATAGTCATGTTACTATCAATGGCAATAACGGTGTTATCTGTCGTGGGATACAGAAAGACTCTCTTTATATCATAACTTGTTTGCATAAATCTTCCGTGAATGCTGCATATAACTCATTTAATCATAAGAAGAGAAAGTTTTCATCTTCTGATGAGGATCTTACATATCTATGGCATCTGAGACTAGGTCACATCAATCTAAAGAGGATCAAGAGACTCGTGGATGATGGAACGTTGGATTCAATCCAGGTAGTTCCACATCGAGCTTGTGAATCCTGTATAGAGGGAAAGATGACGACCAGACCTTTCAAGGCAAGTCTGTCTTGAGCAAGTGATATGTTGGAACTGATCCACTCTGATTTATGTGGACCTATGTCCACGCAAGCTCGTGGAGGATTTAAGTATTCGTCACTTTTATTGACGATTACTCGAGATACGGGTATGTTTACTTACTTCACTATAAGTCTGAATGCCTTGAGAAATTCAAGGAATTCAAGGCGGAAGTAGAGAAGAAGTTAAACAAGACCATTAAGTCATTACGATCTGAGCGTGGTGGTGAGTATCTCAGTGATGAGTTCTTGCAGTTTTTATCAGAGCATGAGATTATATCCCAATGGACCGCACCAGGCACTCCTCAGCAGAATGGTGTGGCGGAAAGAAGAAATAGGACTCTTCTTGAAATGGTTAGATCTATGATGAGTTATGCAAACTTGCCTGTTTTGTTTTGGGGCCATGCGTTACTAACAGCGGCGTATCTGCTGAACCTGGTACCTTCTAAGTCAGTTCCTAAAACACCCTCGGAACTCTGGCATGGGCGAAAGCCCAGTGTGTCAAAGATAAGAGTGTAGGGCTGTCCGGCATATGTTTTGTCGAAGGAACCTGATAAGTTAGAAGGTAGGTCCAAGCTAATGCTGCTTGTGGGATGCCCCAGACAAACGAAGGGTGGTTATTTCTACTATCTTGAGGATCAGAAGATCGTTGTTAGCACCAACGCAAGATTCTTAGAGGACGAGTTTGTGAAAAACCACAAATCTAAAAGTAATATCATTTTCCAAGAAATTGGAGACGATGATGTGCTTTCATTGGGAAAACCCCGTGGCAGATTGAGTGTACCTCTCGAAGGTATGGAACCAATTGCACGGTCGCCAGTGCAAGGATTTGATCCACAAGTAACTGCACCAACTGCTAACGCAGTACCAGTGCTCCATCGTAGTGGGAGGGTACCTCACCAACCCGAGCGGTATATGTTCGTGGGAGAGTCTTCGGACTTGATCCCGGAAGACAGACTAGATGATACCGACCCATGGACATACGACGAAGCAGTAAATGACAAAGATGCTGAAAAATGGCATAAAGCAATGGATTCAGAAATTGAATCAATTTACTCTATGGACGTATACCAGAAGTCTGCGCTACCTGATGGCTTTCGGGTGGGTATACAAACGGAAAAAAGGTTCGAAAGGAGAGATAACGGCTTTTAAAGCCAGGTTGGTGGCGAGGGGTTATAGTCAAAAGGAGGGCATTGACTATGATGAGACCTTCTCACCAGTAGCCATGCTCAAATCCATTCGAATTCTTCTATCCATAGCAGCACATATGGACCTAGAAATCTGGCAGATGGATGTCAAAACCGCATTTTTTAAACGGGTACCTTGAGGAAGGTCGTGACATCTATATGCAGCAGCTAGAAGGTATGTGGAGGATGGTGAAGAGCATCTTGTCTGAAAGCTAAAGAAGTCCTTGTATGGACTTAAACAAGCTTCACGGTCATGGAACAAACGTTTCGATTATGTGATTAAATCCTATGGATTTTCACAGTGCGAAACCGAAAGTTGTGTGTACCGATTATGCGTCAACGGAAGCGTGGTATTCTTTGCACTTTATGTAGATGACATTCTTCTATTCGGCAACGATGTAAAGGTGTTGTCAGACATAAAGAGATGGTTATCCGAATAGTTTCAAATGAAAGACCTAGGAGACGCTGGATACATCCTTGGGATTAAAGTCTTGCGTGATCGCAAGAAAAGGATGTTAAGCTTGTCTCAGGCCGCTTATATTGATACTGTGATTGTCCGTCTTAGCATGCAAAATGCTAAGAAAGGATTTAGATTTCCAGGCGGATCAGGATGAGAAGAGATCAACCTCGGGCTATGTGTTTACCTTGGGAGGTGGAGCTGTATCATGGAGGAGTGCGAAACAGAAATGTATCGCGGACTCCACCATGGAAGCTGAGTATGTGGCAGCTTCAGAGGCTTCTATAGAAGCAATATGGCTCCGGAACTACCTTCAAGAGTTAGATATTGTTCTGAGTTTGCCCAAGACTATCACGGTATATTGTGATAATGCTGGTGCAGTAGCAAACTCTAAGGAACCAAGAACTCACAAGGCGTCTAAACACATAGAGAGAAAGTACCACATCATACGAGAAATTGTAGCGAGGGTCGATGTGCTAATAGATAAGATGAACATTGAGGATAATCTAGCAGATCCATTTACAAAGGGCTTACCTCAGAAGGCATACGAGGGTCACGTTCGTAGCCTAGGACTGAGGTAGATGCCAGCCACCTGGTGACCAAATGTAATAGCTAGATTAGAATAGACACATGTTATACTCTGGAAAGTAATGGTATAATGCTTTGAGTATAAGTGGGAGATTGTTGGAATTGTATACATAAAAGCATTATGATTGGTATATTGGGAAACATTATGTTTGATATACTGGTAATAATTAATGACTTGCAATAAACAACTCCTGTCTGAATTAACAATCATACGATGCGAACAAACACATCCAGTTATCTCGTCGATAGGGAGATCATACGGTGTGTAAGAGATCACAGAAGATCGTATAGATCGTTCGACCTAGCGAGATATAAATAGTTATCACAGCTGAGACAGTTTCTGGTTTGGCTGTCGATTTAGGCTGCGGCACACAAGTCCATAAGTGGTTTATCTTGACTGCTTTGTGTGACCGGTACATCTCAATGTATTGATAGGATCAATAGTGAGATGAACCATTCTACTTGACATATGAATGAGTAAAGATCTCGGTAACTTGGTCGGATCTAAAGTCTATTGAAAGCTGAGGGGCACACATGGATTGACTGTCACTTTGACTTGCTATGGTGGAGAGTCTTACATGTACTCGTATATCTGCATCTTGGGTGATGGCAGTTTGTGTGGGGTTTCCTCAGGCTGGATTTAGATAACTATATCCGTTTCAGGATGGTGACATTCCCTGGGAAGTTCACGAAGTTCGTTATGCTAAGTCCTGCAGGCTGAATCATTGATTCAAGCATAAGGGATAAGGGTTGAGTGGTACTACTCAGGAATAATAAGAGATTAATTAA
>JAPKLW010000536.1:300581-463887 GCA_026898455.1 Plectranthus barbatus
GCCCTCTGCAGTGGTCTGTACACTTGCAGACGCAGCGCGTCGCAAAACGCGCTGTCATAAGGAGACCCCTGAGCAGGCGGCTGCGACTCCGAAAGCACATGGATAGCAGAAGGGTTGTCCTTTATCCTCCAAGCCTCTATCTGAAAGATTGAAGGGAATAAATGAAAAGAAGAGGAAGAGGAAAGCAGATCAAAGGGCTAAAGAGCAGAAAATTTATAAGCAAAAGCTCGAGCAGATAATGTTCGAAGCTCGTGATCAAATTTTCGAGAACATTAAGAGGGCTGCCGATGAACGTGTCGAGGCAAAGAGGGCTGCTCAGCTCTTGAAGCGGGCGGCACGGGAGGCTTCCCAGCAAGCTATCAAAGCAGAGAAGCAGAAGAAGCGCAAAGCTAAGAAAGGTGGACGGATTACTGTCACCATTCCGAAGGTTGATGCTAGTGGATCTATTGTGCCCGAGGAAGAACCAATGTCCGATAAAGAGCTTGATCAACTCTTACAATCTGGAGCTTTCAATATGCCGGAACAGACCAAAGGAAAGAGTGTGCAATTTCGTGAACCGAATGAAGAGCCAAGCAGCAGCAGTTCTGATGATGAAATGCCACCCAGAGATAAGGAAGAAGGTCCTTCCGGAGCAGGTCAACAAGCAGATGATGAGGCTGAGAGTGCTAAGGAACCGCACGTTGAGCAGACTGCTAACGTTGCTGAAGTACAGGGAGCTGAGTAGATTGCTAGCATCTCTGAAAGGATTGAAAGCACGCAAGGAGAGGAGATGGCCAGCAAAGAGACTCCAGTAAGATATGAAGATGCTTACTCTGAATCAGATTCTGATGGTGAGTCTGAGGACGTATACGATGCGCGCTTCCTAAGGAAGATCAACAGAGGCACCGACAATCAGCTGCGCGTACCCTTCGATGGTCTTCCAGGGCCCCGATTCAAGCTGAGAAGGATTGCTCAATGGTGTGCTCCTGTTCATATTAAGGAGGCGAGTGGAGATGTACTTTCGATGCTGTCTGAGATTGAAGAATTCATTTCGGCAGAAGTTGAAAGAGACTTAGCCTATGTCTTCTATGGTAAGCTCGATAAGACGACAGAGCAAGGGAAGATTTTAGCTGAGGAGCTGAGGAGGTGGAAATTCATTGACTATGTGACGCATCAATTGTGCTTTGAGGAAAGGATGTTGGTCACCACTGCTCGAGGCTTAAATTTCTGGAGGAAGGAAGAGTCGTGGGTGAATGATTGGGTTGATCAAGTAGCCGGATCTAAGCAGTACTTAGACAAGCAAGTCATTTCTAGACTGCAGGCGATCCATGCTCATAGACTATTCTCCAACTCCAAGTCATTGCCGCCATCATCTTTTGCCCCTAACGGTTACTCAGATGCCCAGATCGAGCTCTCAAATCGCCAAGCTAGGGCGGCTACTGAGTACCGTCGTTGTCAAGCAGAATATGAGGCCCCGAAGAAAGCAAGGATGGAAGCCAGATAGGCCGAAATGATTGCTGAGCGTGAGGCTGCTGAGCTCACTCGAAAATACTGAATAATTGTCCTGTTTTTGGGCCTGGATATTCTTAGCATCATAAGAGCTGCCCAAGCCGAGGAAGCTCATGATGCTGAAACTGCTCAAATCCTAGATGCTACTCAGCGGATGCTGAATGAGGAAGAATGCTATGTGGCTGCTCAGGCTCAGATTGCTAATGATGCTGAAATTGATCAAATCATGGAGGGTGCTAAGTTGCTAATGGATGAAGAGTCGCGCTACTCTGCTGCTCAACAAGCAAATGCTGAAGCCTTGGAGATAGCACAGCCGAGCCAGGAAGGAACTACAATTACTGAAGGTCTGGACATCGTGTTAGCAACCACATCTTCTGCATTTGAAGCTACGCCTGTAAGTTCCTATGACTTCCAATCTTACGTGGATTCAGCCGTACAAAAAGCAATTCGAAGTGCTCTATCTTCTCTGAATGAGCGTGTTGAGATGAAGAAGGCTGAAATAGGGAAGGTGATTGATGAGGTCAGGACCAAAGTGTCAGACGTCTACACTGAGGTTGCTGAGGTGAGGTTAGATGTTTCTTCTGTGAAACAGAATGTGGAGGTCTTGACAACGGAGGTCGTTGACTCCCAGCAGCAGATGATGCAAACTGTTCAATCATTTTCTTCTACCTTTTTTGCTGCAATCAAAGAGGGGGAAGAAAGGAGACTTGCTGAAGCCGAGCAGACGAAGAAGGAGGAAGAAGCTCTGGCTGCTGCTGAGGAGGAAAGGAGGTTAGAAGTTGAAGAAATTAAGAAAAAGGAGGAAGAGCTCAAGAAGATAGAGCTCGAGCTGAAGATTAAGAAATTGGAGATGGACAATGAGAAGCTTGCGAAAAAGATCGAGCGGGATGCAGCAGAACAAGAAGCGAGCAAGGCTTATGTTGAAAAATTCATGCAGATGACGATGAGCAAGTTCGATGAGCTTGATAAGATGAAGTCTGCTCCTGACTCTTGATCTTACACTTCTTACCTTAACTTCTTATCTTAGCATTCTTTTTTTATATTCCTTTTCATTTGTAATTGTAATGCTCAAATCAAATGAATGAAAATGGAATCAGACTTAGACAATTCCTTATTGTCGATTTCTGAGTTTTTATTGCGTACTAAAGTTGATATACACTTTAGTGTATTCAACTAAATTTACATAAGTTTGCTTTAGATTGGTTGTGAATGCCTGCTAATTCATTTGGATGCTATAATTTCTAGCTGACTCCTTGCAACATTTACGTATATCTTAATCAAGAAATATTCCCAGCACATTTTTGAGGGGGAATTATCTAAAACCAATCCCTACTACAATTAAGATGGATTAACTCTGAGTTAGATGACTAGCTTAGCATAGCTCTGTACTTAGAAAATTTTTGTAAAACTTTGATATTTTTCCTCTTAATTCAGCAAGTGATAGTAAGCTTTGATCGCACCAAAAAGGGGGAAATTGTTGGGAAATTATTCCTAAATCTCCCTTAGGATCATATTGTAAAAGGTTTTGTTGGATCAAATCTCAGTAGATTGGTCGATCAAATGCTGAATTCTAGTATAGTCTAGCAACTCTTGTAATGTCCAGTATAGGCTAAGTATCGAGTTGTAATAGATTAGATTGCTAGAATCATTCCTAGCAGATTGTGGCCGCTAGAGATATTAGCAGACAATGAAGACTGCTAGAGATAATAGTGGTCAAGTGCTAAGGAGGGGATTGCTAAGGAGATAACAATCCTATGTCAAAGGAAGAGACTGCTAGAATCATATACTCAGCAGTCAGAAGAGCAAGTAGCAGACTGCTAAGAGAAGATAGCATTTGCCAAAAATATAGTATAGCGGAATGCTGAAGGAGTCAGCATTCGCTAGCATGTAGCAGATTGCTAAAGGCAATATCAATCCAAAGTCAAAGGAATCAAGCGCTAAACATGAGCAACTGCTGAGCAGTCAGCAGTCCGACACATTGTCTAGCAGATTGCTAGGAAGGCTTAGCAGATCGTTCCGAGAAGTCTTAGCAAGGCGAGAGAGCTAACAACAACTTCTACACTACCTTTCTGACAAACGTACACACAAAGGACAAAACTTTCCCGAAGTAGGTCAGAAAGTATTGTACGACGCCGGAAAGGACGGATAAAGTTGAACCACTCTTGGACGAAGGAATCGTTGTGTCTAACGGGTATAGAGATTCAAAGTTTGAATCTCCAGATATAAAAGACAAGTCCAGAAGTGAGAGACGAAAACTGCTTCCATTACTCACGAGCTAAAGAATCTCAACCACATCTGAAAAAGCATTAACAACGAGATTCCTTTGACAAAAAAGAGTGAGAAAGTAGTCAGTTGAGAGAACGAGATAAAAGAGTATTCAAAGCTCTCAACAACTAGGAGTGCCTTCCATTGAATATCTGACACTGCCTTTAAGAGATTCTTTGATTTCGGTCGAGAATCCAATCATTGGGATACCTTCCATCCTAGGAAGCATCCAACAGTCACATCTCTGAAAAGGGATTGACTCCGACGGGCATATTGCCGAAAACAGACAAGTTCAGGAGAGAACTGATACGTGCGTAAAATGACCCATATTTCGATGTGTGCGCATGCTTGTTTGTGGCTATTTTACTCCCGTATCATATGTTTTTATCGTATTTTGGTTGTGTTTTCGTGTTTTTATGTTTTGAATGTTGTAGGATAGATTTTGGGCATAAACGAGCATTTTTGGTGGAGTTTTGGAGGAAAATCGCACGTGTTTGGAGTTTGGAGGCGTCGACCGGCCGAGCAGAGCAGGACTGGCCGAGCCAGGCTGGACGGAGAGCTCGACCGGCCGAGCGGAGCAGGACCGGCCAAGCGAGGTCGGACAGAGGGCTCGACCGGCCGAGCCAATTTGGACCGGCCGAGCCAAGCCAACAGACAGGTGGCTCGGTCGAGCCACTTCGACCGGGCGAGCCTGGCCGGGTTTTTCCAGCATTTTGGCAGTTTCCAGCTTCGACCGGGCGATCCGAGGCCCTGTTTGCTTGCTTATAAAAGGGGAAAATTCAGTTATTTGGAGAGCTTTTTGTCATTTTTTTCATTAGATCTAGTTAGGAATTTCCCTAGATTCCAATTTCCATCACAATTTCATCTCAATCCTAGAGTATCAAGGAGCTTAATTCATCAATCCTTGGAGGAGAATTGAAGATCCAAGGGGGTAGATCAAGACATACAAATCCAATTGGGGAAGATTCCAATCTCTACTTGTCAATTGTAATGGATGTATTTGATTTCAACTTTGTATTGTTACAATTGAGAGGTATGATGTTCTAATTCAATTTGGATGTTGATTTGAATAAGGATGCATGAAGATTAGGCTTGATAATTGTTTGTTTACTTTCCTTTGAGAGTTTGAATTGCACTAGAACTTGTTCCTTACCTCTTAGGTGTAGGTAATAGCCAACTTAGAAGGTAGTTGACGTGAACGCTGCAGCCAACACGCGGGCGGAATCGTCATGAATAGTGTAGATTCATACAATTTTAGTTCCAATCCATGTGCGGTGCTAGGTCGTAGGGCAATAATTGACGATCTATTTGGAGTGGTCTAGGGCTTAATAACGTGACTGTTTGCAAGTCTTAGTATCATCAACCGTTAGCTCGCCGTGACAAGGGGTTAACGAGTGTAGGGTCGATTGCTCAATCTCCTAGGGATTAAAATGTGTTTACATCAATGATTAACCTAATTGGATTGCATCTACGTTCATTTCAACATCCTATCTTCCTAATTTGAGTATTTGCTTGTCTTGGTTTACCGATTTGTGGAAAGAATTGATTGAAAGTTGATTCTAGTTTAATTGATTGTTTGTGATATGATGTTAGCATAGATTGAAATTGATTGCCTAGTTGATAGAATCTACTCAACGATTATATTTTGTCTAGCTATAGGACTTTGCTATAGTATCTCGGTATTCTAGCGGGCGAAGGGAAGAAGGACCTGGATTTGACAAATTTTATTCTTGTGTAGCTAGGAGTCAAATTTTGATTGAACTTTTAGCCGCATCAAGAACTTTAAAAGCTCCACCTAGCAGCGAAGGACAAGTTTTACCAAGGTTCGCCCTTGACTTGGCCGGAGCCGCAGCTGACTGAGAAGAACGAAGTAACGAAGGATAGCTTTGCTGTGGCCGGCTCGAAAGCTCACCGCCTACAACAAGTGTTCGGCGAATCATTGTATTTCGTATACTTTCTTAGTGAAATTCTTAGCATTTCGGCTTATAAGGAGTGGACGTAGATCTATTGGATCAAATCACTATAAATATTGCGCGTTTTTACTGTTTTATTGCCTACTGTTTACTATTCCGATTTGAAACCTAGCAACCCAAGTTGTTAGTGTATAATTGTAAGAAACTCTAAGTTCAAGCTCAGCTAAACAACCTTGATAAAGAACTTAAGTGTGCAAGTGAACGTTTATATTCCGCTGCATTTCGTATGTGTTTGTTGTTCGTATTCACCACGATGACTCTAATCTCGGGACCAACAGTAATGTTCCGTCATTTGATGAAGACTCGTATTTGTTCAATTGAAATGAATTATGAACTTCATTTGTGAATTAACGCTCGATATTGAATCATGAGCTATTAAATTAGCGTTTGACCACTTGTTCGTCAAACCAAATTGTTAAATCATTCTTTCATATCCTTATCCGGTGGCTCAACTTGAGAAGTCCAAGATCTATTTAGAGTCTAGAACTGTTTTGATGTGTCAGATTATAGATAATCTATTATCCCTTGAGGATTTACTTGTATCCCTATGTCATAGGAAAGGGCAATGAAAGGATTGACAGCTAGAGCAATCACCTGTAACCACACCAACTAAGGTGGACTTTCTTTTACCCCTATATTGTGAGCCAAAATAAAATAAAAATGATGTTTTCTTTTCAAAGAAATCACCAATGAATTAAAAATGTTTTGTTTTAACTGTTTTGTCATTGACTATTGTTTTGTGTTTGCTATCTGTCCTCTTTGTAGGGGAACCCCACTCAGAGAAGAACATTACACGTGGGAACGTGAATATTGACTACGCGTATTGCGAGTCTCTAACGATCATGCCCGGTTGGTATGAAAAGATGCCACATGTAAGTGCATTGTGACGCTATCATGATAAGGGGTCGCGCCCTACATGGACTAGCGTTGTGACTGTGGTTGGCGGCCACCTCCCAGTCATATATTTTTGCAGATAGTTTAACTGTGTAAAATAGCATGCTCGTTCATAAAATGTCCTGGTGCCATGAGAGAATTTCTTAGTTAAAACTCCATGTGCCACCCTCTATAAAAGGCATGACAAAATTTTATATATATATATATATATATATTCGGGTATGTGCTCACTAAGTACAATTTGTACTTAGCCCCTTGCATTATTTCTAAAATGCACAGGTTAAAAAGAAGATTTGAAGCAAGAGTACGAGGTAGCAGAGGAGTGGAGCTGAAGACTCATCTTTTGTAATAGTTAGATGCGAAAGTGTGTATCTTCACGTACATACTTCCTTGATAACTTTCCGCTGCTAGACTCAATGTCTTTTGTTAGACTTTTGTTGTTATTAAACTTGTTAAACTCCGATATTTGTTCACTTGAGAAGCCAAGATCCCTTCTTGAGCAGGCACCTTTATGATTTTTTGCTTAACTTGGGATCAATGCGATGATTTCTATCATATTAGTGGAACTCTTCTTATTGATTGATATCCCAAATACATATCTCGTACCCGATGTGCCTCAATTCTCTTATTTATGTCTTGTTTATAAATTGGGGCGTAATATATTTTTAACAATGATTATTTCTTTTTGTTCTTAAATAATGAGTTCGTTTATTTTAAATAATATAATTTATTTTTTAATAATTTGTATTTGAGAATTTTTGTGCTAAATAATTTATTTTATAATAATTTTTTATTGGAAGCATACCAATCACTCATTTTTCATTTTCTTTTGCTTCTAAATGGAAATTCATTGAAATTGTGTGTCCCTTATCCCGAGTATAATAGTAAAAGCACTCTACTTATGATTAAGAGATTTTGTTTTTAATGAAGTTGTGTTCTCTTTTCCCCAAAATTGAATAAATACATGTGAAAAGAAACCTAAGGTTGAGAGGATTCCATATCTGAAAAAGTAACAGAAAATTTTATTTTTTTTATTTTTTTAAATGAAGAAACAATCGAATAAGGGTGAAAAGAACGGGATTCCCTTTTGTTTTGTAAGCGAAAATTAGACTATTTCTCCCCCGGATAATTCTTCCTCCATTTCTCACTCCATCTTCGAAGTGTCATTATTCTTAATGCTTTCGTATAAGTATCCTTATATACTTTACTGTTTGTCTGTTTACTGGATTTGTCTATTTATTGGTGCCACTTCTCACTCTTCTGACTTTTCTTCATCTATGCATCTCAACACACAGATATTTGTTCATCTTCTTCCTCAACAATCGTTTTCATTTTAATACAGATTTGTGGGTTATTTTGGATGATTGAAGTATCTGAAAGGCTTTGCTTTTATGGAGATATCCAATTCCGAAGCTGCGAATTTGGATTCCGCCGCACCAAGCAATGGAGGGGGAACTGCCCAAATCCTCCAGTTTCCTTCCCTGCGGTTCCTGCAGTCCCCCATTTCATCCCTAATCGAATACTCCGGCGTACTCCGGGTCCGACCCGAATATCGTTACTCCGAAACGCTCTCGCTCATACCACAGAGAAATCCCGGTGGCGTAAATGCTCAAAACCCGGGCTATTCGGACTCAGCTGACAGCGGCAGGGATGAAGCTGGTGGGAGTCCCATTAGTAATTCTGCCAGTAGCAGTAACAGTGGGGAGGTTTCGATTCGGATTATTGGGGAACAGCTGGTTAGAGCTGCGAATAATGTGAACAACGATGTGAATGCGGTGGGATTGGATGTGGAGGAGTCTACAGTTGGAGCCGATGACGTTAATGGTAATGGGGAGGTTAACGGTGTTGAAGATAATAACAATAGGGAAGGATCGTCGTATCAGAGATATGACATACAGCAGGCAGCGAGGTGGATTGAGCAGATTCTTCCGTTTTCGTTGCTGTTGTTGGTTGTTTTTATCCGACAGCACTTGCAAGGTATCTCCAGTGTTGTTACTTGACTTTTTGATTGATATTATGTAAAGTTTGTGCTTTCATTTCATCTGAGAGGATTTTAGTTTTTGTTTTCTGAGGCTTGTTATAAAGGTTCTTATGTTAATGATGATGGGCTAAAGTCGATATATCATGAATGAATTCACAGTATTTTAATCCAGGATATGTTATTCTGAATGCTGAAATGGTAGTTGTATTGTTCGTGGTAGCCAAGGGTATTATCAATTATTAGTGGTATCTTTTTGGTAGATAGAAATCTATGATATGAATTCTTTTCACTTTATAATGTCAGCATGTAGGATTGTTTTGAGATGCATTGACTGATTGGTTTGGTTCTTGATGGCTAAGAAAGAAATCATTGGTCGGATGTCCTTCAAACGTATCTCGATAATCATGGTTCCATGTACATTTTTTTTTACTAATTTGATCGACAAGCTTGTTAAACATTTCCAGTTAATGCCTTTTCTTTTCTCCTTTCATGCATCGCATCACGTCAGATTCAAGAACACCTTCCATTCTGTGAATAAATGGTTCTTATGAGGTAGCTGATATGCTTTACACTGCAAGATTCTGTGTATTTATCAGAAACTTGAATTTGTAATCAGCTAATGTTACCAATTAGCCAAACTCAGTTTTCAACTTCTATGAAATATAAATTTGGTCTTCTGCTTTGGCTCATATGTGCTGTCCTTTTCTTGTTATCATCCAAAACTTCCTGTTCCATCAACCCCTTGACTTTTTGAAGACTGGTTTTCAGGTTTTGTTGTTACTATATATTCCACTGCCATCTTATTGAAATCCAATGACATTCTTCGGAAGCAAACTGCTCTAAAGGTGTGATTGCTATTATTTGAGTTAATCTTACTAAAGCCTCCCTTTTCTGTGAAAGCACGTAGTAAATTCAATCAAGAACTTAAACTTGCTAATGCAGGGAGAAAGGAAGATTAGTGTCCTAGTTGGTTATTTGTGCTTCTTTGTGCTTCATATATCTGGAATCTACTGGTGGCATCGAAGGGATGATATTTTTTACCCATTGCTCATGATTCCTCCTAAGGCAATCCCACCTTTCTGGCATGCTATTTTTATCATCCTGGTTAATGGTATGCTTTTCCATTGGTTATTGTTCTCTCTCTCTCTCTCTCTTGCATGCGCTCATCCCCCCAACACACACACACACACACGCACGCTCGCGTGCATATACTGGCTCATCTGACTACTATGATAGATTGTACAAAAAGTAATTCATTTAAAATTTACTTGTTCTTGAAATCATATTTTTCAGTCATTTGACATAGTTGTTGAATCATTTAGGAAGTGTTTGAATACGCGATATGACTCTAGGCATTTCAAGAATTGTCTGTCTAAATTGATTGTGGTTCTATAACTTTGCCTTTTGTTGGACTAGTGAAGGCATGTTATTGAGAATATGTTGGAATATTAGCTTTATGGTTTCTTGTATTCTGATAATATCATAATACTGGCATAATCTTCTTTGGCCACTGTCAATAGTGCAAGCGAATTACAATATGCTATCATTGGCACAAGTTTCACTCCTGACATTCTTCTTTGAGGAGAGGAGACATGCACAAGTGGCTCATAACACCTCTCTTCTCACATTTTCTTTAATGAATTTGTATTTTGTAACTGTCAGACATAATGTCGCGGCAGGCAGCAATGGTTGTGAAGTTGGTCCTCCTGTTGTATTATAAAAATGGTCGAGGTCACAATTTTCGTAGGCAGGTAACATAATTGTGAAGCAGATATTTTGTATTTCATCTATGTCATGTAATAGTTTTTAATCTAGCAATGCATCTCTAATTTGTTGAGGGGTCTAACGCTAATGTTACCATGATTCAGGGGCAAATGTTGACTCTAGTCGAATATACACTGCTTCTATACCGTGCTTTATTGCCAACCCCTGTATGGTATAGGTTCTTCTTGAACAAAATGTACGGGAGTCTCTTTTCATCGCTAACAACAGGACTATATTTAACTTTCAAGCTTACGTCAATTGTCGAGAAAGTAAGTTGCAACTCTTTTCCTAATCATCAACATTTGTCTGTGTGTTGAACTTACCAACATTTGATCTCTCTCTCTCTCAGGTTCAATCTTTCTTTGCTGCCCTGAAGGCATTATCCCGAAAGGAAATCCATTATGGGTCTTATGCAACATCAGAACAGGTCAAAGTTACAATTAATATTACTGCCGGTTTAAGCGTACTAGATTTTTCAATTCTTGATTAATAGAGAAAGCAGAACCCAGTAAATATTGCAGAAAATAACTACTTTACATATTGTCTTTTATTTCAAAGATGAGAAAAGATAAAAGGAGATAATAAATGTGGCTAATTTTTGAGAAGTCGGCTTTTAAGATATTTCATTTCATGCTCCATCCCATTTCATCAACCTGTGAAGTGGGTACTGGAGAATCCATATCCCATTTGTCTATTGGCAAACCCTCAATTTTGTTTCTGTGATAATTATATGTTGTCTGCTGATAGAAGCAGAACCCAAATCACGTACAAGACGTGCCCAAGCGAATAAACGCTCCCAAAATAATAATTTTATTGCTTAATGAAAAATCAACCCTAATGGGGATTTAAATACCCCAAAACCATATCTAAAATATCTTAAAGATATCTTTCCTAAATCAAATCAAATCAAATCAAACTAGGAAATAAATAACTTATCCTAAAATAACTCTACCAAATCTAAGAAAATAAATAACTTAAATTAAAATAACTAAATAATCAGAATAAACCTACGCCCACGAAAGTAGGCTCATGCCCGTTCCCGCCTACAAGGGTGGAAGTCCCCTTCTTCGAGTTAATCTCACGATTCTGCTTCATATCAATTCCAACCCCCTTCAAAACAACCTTGTCCTCAAGGTTGAAGTTAGGAAAATGAAGCGATCTCTTTGTTATGTTGTGTAACATCTGCACACCATTCTTATTGATTATATCAACCAGAATACTCCCAGATTTTGTCTTTAAAAGTGCAACCAAGATTATTGAAAGATCTCGCTTAATTTGAATGGCTTCACCGTGCCCACTAGTCCCCGATGCACCTTTTCTAAACAACAGCTTCAAGTAACCTCTTGAGGCCTCTTTTCGCTTGCTTATTCCCCATTCAGAATCCAGCACCCATTCAGAATCCAGCAACTCATTCGATTTCCCCTCAACTGATTCCACATGACTGGTAAGGGGATGGCCTGATTACTTCTTCGATTTGTGGCATACTGCATTTGTCTTATCCTCATCTGCAATTCCTTTGCCATTCACAATGTTAGATGTAAACTTCCCTTTCCTAATTGACAGTGATGAGTAACGAGTCTTGGCAAAAGTCTTGAACTTCGCAAATTCCTCCTTTCCTCCCATAGTGTAATGCTTCAGCTTTTCCTTAAATTCAACTGCCTCAAGCTGCAATTCTCCTCGTATTGCAGTTGTAGACATTTTCGATTCATTATAGAAGCGTCTGCCTCCTCCATCGCGCCGCTGTCTGATTCCCCAGCATGTCGCAGCCCCCTGCCTTGCCACCACTGCGGCTGCCACCTTCCCAGGTGGAATAGTGTGCAATTGGAATCGCAGCTCTGCATGAGCGACCCATCCCATAAGCTCCACCCCGCTGAACACCGACAAGGACATCTGGCCCCCCATCGCACTCTCCCCGTCCAGATGCCACTTTGCTTCACCTGCGCCCTTCAGCCTAGTCTCGTCTCGTTGCGTGTTCGTTCCCCAAGCATCCAGGGGCTGACCGCTGCCAGCTAACCACTCACCCCCAGCCGCGCCCAACTATTGCGGCTCCTGCCCACACATCTGTCCTCTCTCCGATTCGTGTTGTCCGTGCCTAGATTTGTGCGTCCCACGCCCACGCCGCCAGCAGTCGCCGCTGCTGCGCCACTTGCACCACCCGTGCGCCCGCCGCTGCTCGTGCACAGTGCGCCTTCTGCACGTGCACACGTGCAGTCTCCGGCATTCAGCGCACTGTTTCCTGCGCACGCACCCGCCGCTGCTGTGTCGCACGTGCCGCTTGCGCCCAGACCTGCACAACCGTCGCTGACGCTGCCCACATTCGTCACTGTTGCACTGCTCGCGCCCAGGATGTCGTTTATGCACGTGCAACTGCCTTTGTTTCCCCGATAGCCTGCATTCCTGTCGCGGCTCCTGCACCTGCAGCGATGACTGCTGCGCCGCTGTCTCCTCCCAACCGTGCCCAGGATGTCGTTTATGCATGTGCAATTGCCGTTGTTGTTTCCCTGACAGCCTGTGTTCCTGCCGCAGCTCCTGCACCTGCGACGGCGACTGCTGCGCCGTCGTCTCCTCCTTACCCGTGCCCAGGCCCTCAGCGCCTTTCGCGCTTCCAGCCTTCGCAACGCCTCCTGCGCCCAACGTGCTGCTCATAACTGATGCACCATGCGCCTGTGCTGCACCTCCAGCACGTGCACCCTCCTCTTTGGACTTCCCGGCAGTCACCGCGCCTCCAGTCGCGGAACCCCGGTCTCGCGATCCAAGGATCGCTTCAGATAGAGCGGCAATTCTTGCCGTAATATCTGCCAATTGCGCACCCTGTGCTTTCAATTTCTCCATTGCCATCGCATGGGCTGATTTCCGCCTATCCTGTTGATCGCTCGTAGAGCTTGTCATTCCGGCGAGAACAGGATCCGGCAGGTCGGACCAATTGATAGAAGCAGAACCCAAATCACGTACAAGACGTGCCCAAGCGAATAAACGCTCCCAAAATAATAATTTTATTGCTTAATGAAAAATCAAACCTAATGGGGATTTAAATACCCCAAAACTATATCTAAAATATCTTAAAGATATCTTTCCTAAATCAAATCAAACTAGGAAATAAATAACTTATCCTAAAATAACTCTACCAAATCTAAGAAAATAAATAACTTAAATTAAAATAACTAAATAATCAGAATAAACTAATAAATAATCAGAATAAACCTACGCCCTCGAAAGTAGGCTCATGCCCGTTCCCGCCTACAAGGGTGGAAGTCCCCTTCTTCGAGTTAATCTCACGATTCTGCTTCATATCATCTGCTCTTGATTTTTAGAGAAACTCATCCTGTTCCCTATGTGTCTGAGTTTAAGCATATATGAAAATTGCATTTTGCGCTTGAAAACCTTATTATTTCATTTACTCTATAGGTAAATGCTGCTGGAGATCTATGTGCTATATGCCAGGAGAAGATGCATGCACCCATTTTGTTGCGCTGCAAGCATATTTTCTGTGAAGATTGTGTTTCAGAATGGTTTGTTTTCTTTTACATATTCACTTACACACCTGATTGTATATTCCCTTCGAATAGTTTTTTTGTCTTTTTTCTCAGTCGCTTGTGATTTCCATCTGCATTCTATAGTTGATTTTGCTAATTTATATTTTCTAGAAACTGATGTCTTTATAATTTATATATATATATATATATGTGTATAGGGGTGCATTATAGTGGCAACCACCTCTTAGATGTGATATAAGACCACTTTGGATCATTAGATTACATAATGGACGATCTAGATTTTGAATTTTTTTTCAAAATTTTGCTGCAGTATTTAGTTAAAAATTTTGTATATATATATATATATATATGTATGTATATCTTGTTATTAGACTTTAGTTTGTTCTCACAGCATGTTTCGCATTGCAATAAAACCGTCCTATGTTTTTTTGAACTTGTAATTTCTCTGAGCGTGCCAGTTTGTTGATTAATGGAGACTTAAATGTAGTATGTGGCACAAATGTGTTTTGTTTTGTTGTTATTTTTTTTGATTTTATTACTGATTGATTCATCAAATATATTTTCGACCATATTATTATATCTGTGAACTCATTATCGCTGCTTCTTTCAGGTTTGAACGAGAGAGAACTTGCCCTTTATGCAGAGCACTAGTTCGACCAGCTGATCTTCAATCCTACGGGGATGGATCAACTAACCTGTTTTTCCAGTTGTTTTGATGGCGTAGCTGTCTTCCATGAAAGGATCTTCTCTAATCTGCTCAGCCACCAAAACTCTGTAATGAACAGAATAAAAGAAAACTGCACAGGCATTGGCTATTGGCTATGCATTGACGATCAAATCTGGAAACAACCAGCGACATACTTATATAAGGTATATTTATAAATAGGTTTGCGGAAACGTGTGAAAAGTGTAGTATAAGGGGGGTTCCATCTTCACATAATGTTTGCTCTTTTTCTTGTTTGGTTTTTTACATCAATTAATGATGAAAATATATGGTATGTTGTATTCTTCAGTAACAAGTTCGCTTTCAGTTCCCCTTCAAATGAGACCAGCAATGGAACGGGCCTTCACTTTTTTCTTTGAGCATCTTTCTTTTCTTTTTATCCTCTTCACCAATTATTGAGTTCCTTAATTTATTCTTCCACCATATAATCTCCTCATTATTTATTTCTCTTTTTTAAATTGGGGTATGCTATTTAAAAAGAAGAGGATGTTTTCATTCTAACAGGAATTCGTAACCAATTAGTCTAGATAATGTGTTTAACCACTTGTTTTTTAAGATCCGCGTCTAGATAATGTGTTTAACCACTTGTTTTTTAAGATCCGCATAAAATCTCACCCATTTAAAATTTTCAGTTTGGTAAGATTTTACGTGGATCTTATGTTAATGATACCTTTTCTTGGTTAGTTTTGTGCATTTGGATGATCCAAGATATTCCTTGATAGTGAAATCGTGATAATGCATTATATATCTCAACCCAAGTGATCATTTTTTATTTATGAACACTAGTTACATTGGAACAAAATTATATGATTAAAATGAATTTGACAAGTTTCAAATAGATTATTTCTTAATTATATTCTAAAAGCCCCAAACATTACCAAATTTAGGCATTGACAGTGGTCAATCACATGAATAGGAATCAAGACAATTATTTTCCGGCCAATCTCTTTAATCCAAGTCTAGTTTGTGATTAAATAATTAGGTTTGGTAAAAAAACTATTTAAATGATTAACAAATCCATTAATCAATAATAATAAGTCAACACATAGGTTATTTAACCGAGGGTAATTATGTTTATCTATCCCATACTTTTACAATTTATAGAATTCTATCTATCCCACTATTTCAATTTTATAGAATTCTATCCTATATTATTTTCTATTATGTAATTCTATCTCAATTTGTCACATTATACATTAATTGCCATATCATTCTTCCACATTAGCTATTAGGGCTGATGTGACGGATGATGTGGAATTTAATTATTTTTAAATTGATAAAAAAATAAAATATATTTTTATAAGTTAGTTTTTTTAATTAAAATAGATTTTTTATTTTTTATTTGGGAAATAGAAAAGTTGATGAACCCAACACATATTAAACGTAATTACAATTATTAAATAAATATTAATTAATTTTTATTATAAAATCAAATTTTAATCAATATTTAGCAATATAATTGAATTACAATAATCATAAGTCTTATATATAAATAATAAATTAAATTTAAAATATTAATTTTATTATATAATAATCATTATTATTTTAATTAACTATTTTTTTGTCAAGCAATTATAAATGGCACATATCTAAGTCTGTTAATTTTATAATACACTCGATAAATCTATTTGAAATTGAGTATGTTTGTATAAGTTGAAATACATAAAATTATAAATTATAAATAGTTAACGCTCCATCATTTTAAAAAAATGTCTGAATAAAATGCATGGCACCATCACAGAATTTTGACCTTTTATACTTTTAGTTATATATTAATATTTTTTTATTAAGCTTTCATCGAAGACAAATAATACAACTCAAAATAGGTAGATACTTAAATTGATTAAGTATTTTACTTCAGAAAAGAATAAGAATTGATTTTAGATTCCGCCAAACATTTTGACAATTTAAATAAGAATTGGCGGCCGGGCAATTTATCCAATTTTATTATATAATTACTATATAATAATAATTATTTAAAATAATATTTTAGATTATATTTATTTTTATATATAAGATTTATGATTATTGTAATTCAGTTATTTTGCTAAACATTGGTTAAAATTGATTCATAATAACAATTAATGAATAATATATTTAATACTTGTATTTAAATTTGAAATGTGTTGAGTTTCATCAACTTTTTGATTTCCTAAATTTAAAAAAAAAAGATCAATTTGAATTAAAAAACTAACTTACAAAAAAAATTATTAAAAATATAAATTAAAAAATAACTAAATACCACATCATCTATACATGCCAACCCTAGTAGCTAATGTGGAAGAAAGAATGATATGGCAATTAATATATGATGTGACAAATTGGGATGTAATTACATAATAAAAAATAATGTAGAATAAAATTCCATAAAATTGAATGAGTGGGATAGAATTCCTTAAATTATAAAAGTGTGGGATAAATAAACATTATTATCCTTTAACCTATTAGGCTAAACACTCTTATCATTAAATTTAAATAAAATTAAAATTTTATACTAACAAAATCAAACTCCAATGCTGGAATGATGTTATTTATCTACATCGGAATGGGTGATTCTAAATGCAGCCACAATTTTGCTAAACATAGCCCTTTGAAAAATTAATAATTTAAGTTATATTATACAATTACAATTTTAACCTTGTAACCCCCAATTCAAAATTTAATTAAAATCAAAACTTAAAAACGTAGCCACATGATCCATTAAACCAAAACTCAAAACTTAAAAACGTAGCCCCCATCTCCATTAAACTAAAACCCAAATTTGCAAGTTCGAATGACAAAAAAGTTCAGCACATAGGAAGAAGAAGAAATCAGAGAGTTAGTAGCAGCAATCAGCACCACCCCTGTGCCATTCCAACAGCTTTTCCACCAAATCCAGCAACATTACGGCAAAAGATTAGATTCCCAACACCACAATTTGTCGTCGTTGCCTCCTCCACTGCCGCAGCCCAAGAAACGGTTCTACCTCTTCATAAACGGAACCTGCCTCCGAACATGCGACATTGCGTGAGAAAATGGGGTAGAACACCAATCTGCGGCAGAGATTAGGCGAGTGAAGTATCGTCGGGAGGTTGTGGAGGTCCAAGACGGTCACATTTTCCCTTCAACAGGCCGGAAGGACCGCCACAGCAAAGTCTGCACCGCCAAATCAATGACCTTGCGACTGTCGTTCCCGCCTCGCCGCCCACACCGCCATTTAGTTTTACGACGTTCATGACTATCTCGGCTACGACGTTCAGAAAGCCCAAACAATGATTGATAAGCTCGCCCAGCTCCCTGCCTAGCATCCCACTGCCAATGCTGCCAAAGAAGTTGATTTACAATCTGAAGGCTCCAACAAAAAATAGAGCGACATTTTGAATTCTAATATTCCCAGCCCATCAGGTAAAAGGGTGGCAGCCGCAATGGTGGGAGATGAAGACGAGCAACAAATTATCCACTGCAAAAACATCTCCAACAATCTCAATGCTCAAAAATCGAGCTTCTTGCCTCCGTTTTTGGACTCCAATGTAATTACTGATACAATCAAGTCTTTTTTCCAGTGAGTGCTTCCGGAGATACGAGCTCTTCCGGCTTGGCTGCAGGAGGCGACATTAATGTGAAAATTATTTTTAATGGGGATTTTAGTTAAACATAGATGGGGCTACGTATTTGAATTTTTTATTTGAATTTTTTAATTAAATTTTAAATTAGGGATTATAAGGTCAAAATTGTAATTGTATATTGTAATTCAAATTTTTATTTTTCAAGGGGCTATGTTTAGCAAAAATGTGGCTGCATTTAGAATCACCCCATCGGAATTTATAGAGAGAGAGTTTGCTTAGCACATGATACTGCACACAAGCTATATATTTATAATGTCCTATATTCATCTTTCATCTTCGGCCGAATAAAAAGATTTTAAAAGTACAAGCATAAAAATCAAAATATACATAATTGAATTTTGAATTCAAAGTAAAAAATGATAGCCTATATATAGGCCTTGCATAACTTACGGTGCATCGTGCACTTGTAGGGGCCTAATCACCCATTATTTGTAGGGATATGCAATATGTATCTTGCAAATAGAGTTCTTCCTCTGATTTTTTTTCCTCATGACTTATGATTGAGAGGATGATTCATCCTTATCTTTTTTCCGGATGGAGTCCACAGATGTATCTTTGATAGTCTAAAAAACATTTTCAATCTCAATATCATTGGGATCTTGTGCATCTTGTACGTATGCTAACGACATTGTCGAATCTGATCTCTAATCTTCTTCAAATAGAGAAAGAAGATCTTTCTTCATTTCATCAATATATGTTGCAATCATCTGTTCTTTAGTCAAATAAGCTAATTTCATCCTCAGCTTTGTGTGATATAATCAAAGGGTGAAGGAGTATTGATTATCTTCTATTTTTCTTGATAAATTTAGATTTTATCCTCTATGAGCTTTAGATTATCATTGCCAAACAATTGTTGGGTATTCAGGTCAGTTCTCATCATCTTATCCCATAATTTTGTGTGAGAAATTTTAAGAAGACAGGAGTTTTAGGATCTGTATAACTGAATTCAGGAGTCCATTTTTAGATCCATTGGATAGAAAACTCAATAAAAAAAAAAGTAAGAAGCAATTCCCTCTATGTACAACATAGACTCTTGTTTCTTTTGAGGGTGAGGTGACAAATTTACCCATTTCTCAAAGGAAGATAAGGAGAATGTATGAGATATGACCAAAACAATTAAATTAGTGTATGGACTAGTGAGGAATTTTCTCATGAAAAATATTTGAAAATATATTGATAAACCAATAATGTTTATGTCCATCTTCTTCATATGCAAATACCATTATGATGATGGGTTTTGTATACTGAAAGCATTTATTATAATGAGTATACGACAGTTTATTTCTCCTATCTGTCAAACAATCTTACATGTATGTAACAATGGTATCCTCTTGTCTCACCGATAGGAATGATCATACGGCGTGTTGAAGATCGCAAAAGACAGTATGATCACTTGACCTAGTGAGACATAAACCTAATCAGAGCCGAGACAGCGTATGAGGATACATTTGTTCGGATGGCTGCGGCATTGTCGGAATAAGTAGTCTGTCTTGGTTACTTGACATGCTGGTACGCAGCCCGCAGGGGTGGCTTATTGATGGACCACAGTGAGATGTATTCGTCTGTCTGACATCAGTGAATACAAGATCTCGTTATTGATTGAGTCCAAACCCTAACGAAGGTTCAGGGGTTTGCATGGGTTGATTGTTTCTTTGACTTGCCATGGTGGAGAGCCTGAGTAACGTGCTCGTATATCCGCATCTTGGGTAACAACAGTTTGTGTAGTACCGCCTGAGACTGGGTTTAGGTAATCATATCCGAGTAATAGGAAGGGGACATTCCCTGAGGAGCTCAATGACATTCATCGTGCCAAAGTCCTGCAGGCTGATTAAGTTCAGGCACGAGTGAAAAGGATTGAGTGGTACCACTCAGGAATTATAAGATATTAATTAATTGTAGTTAGAGCTTGTCAGAGGCTCCGATTAATTAATGAATGTCCGGTAACCTTAAATATGGTGATTCTCAATTAATGCAGCCAGTTCTTTGCAGAAGAACATATGTTCGTTTTGCAAGTATTTCGTCCCGAAGTTCCAACTGCTGAATCCAGTCAAATGGATATAGACTTTTATAACAAGTGGGAAAAATCAAACAATGTAGTCAAGTGCTACATGATGACCACTATGTCGAAAGTCTTACAGCAGCAGCATCAGTTCCATAGGGATGCCTATGACATCATGACGAGTCTGGAGGCGACCTATGGGGAAACTGATAGAGCCATCAGATTCAATCTCATGAGGGAAATCGTGAGTAAGATGATGACTGATGGCACCTCAGTGAGAGAGCACGTAGTTACCATGACTCATCTCATGGATGAACTGACTGTGCATGGTGGAGGTATCGACGCTGAGGCTAAAGTCGATATCGTACTGAACTCTCTACCCAAGTCCTTTGAGAGTTTTAGACTAAATGTTGTCATGAACAATAAAGAGTATACTCTTAATGAGTTACTCAATGACTTGATGGCAGCAGAATCAGTCATGAACCCTCAGAAGGTTGCCTTGGCTACTTCTGGTAATCTCTCTGCTGTACCAAAAGGTATGAAGCGGAAGAGGGATTAAGAAGTGGGCTAAGAAGATACCTATGAAGGATGGTGGGGCTGGGAAAAAGCCTAAGGTGGCGACTGATAGGGACAGGTGCTTCAGGTGTGGTAAGAAAGGACATTGGAGGAAAGATTGTCAAGCCAACAAAGCTAGACAAGGTATGCCATTTTGCATGTATAACTGCAAGCATGATTAGAGTCTATTGTTTCTCTTCCAGAGCTGTAAGCGCTGACTTGTTGATCATGTTGTTGTACTTTGCAGGGGACCGTTCCGACAAGGCTGGTGAGTGATGGCAAGAAGATACCAAACTGGATGAAGGCAACGTTTTATGACGAAGCTTCATGGAGTTTTCTTTTCTTTATGTTTTGATGAACTAAGTACGTTTAAGAGTTTGTTTGTGGGCCGTGATTTATTGGCAAGACAAATTTTATCAACTTTCTATGGATGTTTGCTATTTATGATTTCAATCATTGGCGATAACAATGTCATTCATTATGTAATGTTGATTTATACTCTTTATGTTACTTCGATCAAATATGTCCTTTATATTGCATGTAATTCATCCGTAATTGATAATCCCAGAAAGAGAAGACCTACTTCTTCCGATGAGGATCTTACATATCTCTGGCACTTGAGACTGGGTCACATCAGCTTGAAGCGGATTCAGCGACTTGCAGATGACGGTACATTGGACTTTGTCCGGGCTATACCTTATCAAGTCTGCGAATCCTGCATCGAGGGCAAGATGTCAACTAGGCCTTTCAAGGCTAGTCAGTCTCGAGCAGAGGAAGTGTTGGAGTTGATCCATTCTGACTTATGTGGACCGATGTCCACGCAGGCTCGTGGAGGGTACGAGTACTTCGTCACTTTCATTGATGATTACTCAAGGTACGGATATGTTTACCTGCTTCGCTACCTGCTTCGCTACAAGTCTGAATGCTTTGAGAAATTCAAGGAGTTCAAGGCTGACGTAGAAAAGAAGGTCGGGAAAATTATCAAGTCGCTGCGATCTGACTGTGGTGGCGAATACCTCGGTAATGAGTTCCTGTATTATTTGTCAGATAATGGGATTACATCCCAATGGACTGCATCGGGTACTCCCCAGCAAAACGGTTTAGCTGAAAGAAGAAATAGGACTCTTCTAGAGATGGTAAGATCAATGATGAGTTATGCAAACTTACCAATTTCGTTTTGGGGCTACACATTGGAAAAGCTTACGTGTTAAATGTGGTGCCTTCTAAATCAGTTCCTAAGACGCCTTCTGAGCTCTTCCTTAGTTGCAAACCAAGTTTGTGCAAGTTTAGAGTATGGGGCTGTCCAGCACACGTACTGTCGAAGGAACCTGATAAGTTAGAAAGCAGGTCAAAAGTAATGCTATTCATAGGGTATCCCAGGCAAACGAAAGGTGGTTACTTTTACTGTCCTGAGAGTCAGAGAGTCGTTGTTAGCACCAACACAAGATTCTTGGAGGACGAGTATGTGAGTAATCTCAAGTCAAGGAGTGATATCGTTCTTCGAGAAATTGAAAACGAGAATGTGTTTCCAAGGGAAGGGGAACGTGTAGCTGTGGGTGCATCTGTGAGAGGTTCAACACCACAGATACGTTCTTCAGTGCAAGGTGCAGAACCACAAGTTACTGCACCTACTACTGACACGGCACCGATGCCTCGTCGTAGTGGGAGAGTTATTTTCCAGCCAGAAAGGTACATTTTCGTGGGTGAGTCTTCAGACTTGAGCCCAGAAGACGAACATGAGGACTTTGACCCACTGACTTACGAAGAGGCAGTGCAGGACAAGGATGTTGAAAAATAGCATGTCGCCATGGATTCCAAAATTGAATCCATAACTGCTATGGATGTATACCAGAAAACTGATTTGCCGGATGGCTTTAGGGAAATAGGGTGCAAATGGGTATACAAGAGAAAGAAAGGAGCAGATGGAAAGATCACGACTTTTAAAGCCAGGCTGGTGGCAAAGGGTTATAGTCAGAAAGAGGGCATTAACTATGATGAAACCTTTTCATCCGTAGCCATGCTCAAATCCATCCGGATACTCCTTGCCATAGCTACGCATATGGACCTCGAGATCTGGCAGATGGATGTCAAAACCGCTTTTCTAAACGGTTACCTTGAAGAAGGTAGGGACATCTATATGCAGCAACCCGAGGGTTACATACGCAAGGGCGAAGAACATCTTGTCTGGAAGCTTAGGAAGTCCTTGTATGGACTTAAGCAAGCTTCGAGGTTGTGGAACTTACGTTTTAACGATGTGATTAAATCCTATGGATTTGCACAGTTGGAAAACAAAAGTTGCGTTTACCGACTTTGTGTCAGTGGGAGCGTGGTTTTCCTTGCACTTTACCTTGATGACATACTCCTATTAGGAAACAACGAGGGAGTGATGTCGGAAATCAAGGTTTGGTTATCTGAACAGTTCCAAATGAAGGATTTGGGAGAAGCTGGCTACATTATTGGGATTAAGGTCTTACGAGATCGTTAGAGAAGAATGTTGAGCTTATCCCAGACATCCTATGTGGATACTGTGATAGCCCGGTTCAGCATGCAACTCGGCAAGAAATTCTTGCTACCTTTCAGACATGGCATTCATATTTCTAGTGGGCAGTGTCCTGAGACACAGCGGGAGAAAGATGAGATGAGTCTTGTACCATACGCCTCGGTGGTGGGTAGCCTCATGTATGCGATGCTATGTACCAGGCCAAATATCTGTTATGCCGTTGGCATGGTAGCAAGATATCAGTCTAACCTTGGACAGGCGCATTAGACTGCGGTAAAGCACATCCTCAAGTATTTGAAGAGAACCAGGAATCACTGCCTAGTTTATCAAAGTGAGGATTTGTGCCCTGTGGGTTATACAGACTTGGATTTCTAAGGGGATCAGGATGAGAAGAAATCGACCTCAGGATATGTGTTTACCCTGGGAGGTGGAGCTGTATCTTGGAGGAGCTCAAAGCAGAAATGCATTGCTGACTCCACCATGGAGGCGGAATATGTTGCGGCCTTCGACGCCTCGAAAGAGGGGGTATGGCTCAGGAACTACCTTTTAGAGTTGGACGTGATTCCGAGTTTGCCAAGGAGCATCATAATTTATTGTGATAACTCTGGTGCAGTGGCGAACTCAAAGGAACCGCGGTCTCAAAGGGCAAGCAAACACATAGAGAGAAAGTACCATATCATACGATAAATCGTATCGAGAGGCGATGTGCTGATCAAGAAGATTGACACTAAGGACAACCTTGTTGATCCATTTAAATAGAGCTTGCTGCAGAAAGTTTACGAAAGACATATTCGTGAGCTGGGTCTGAGGTGGATGCTGACCACTGACAGTGGTTAAAGAGATAGTAAGCTAGATAGACGGACTGTATACTCTGTAATAGCTTAGTTATGCTTTGAGTATAAGTGGGAGATTGATGGGTTTTGTATACTGAAAGCATTTATTATAATGAGTATACGACGATTTATTTCTCATATCTTTCAAACAATCTTACATGTATGTAACAATGGTATCCTCTTGTCTCACCGATAGGAATGATCATACGGCGTGTTGTAGATCACAGAAGACAGTATGATCACTTGACCTAGTGAGACATAAACCTAATCACAGTCGAGACAGCGTATGAGGATACATATGTCCCGATGGCTGCGGCATTTTCTGAATAAGTAGTCTGTCTTGGTTACTTGACATGCTGGTACGCAGGGGTGGCGTATTGATGGACCGCAGTGAGATGTATTCGTCTGTCTGACATCAGCGAATACAAGATCTCGTTATTGATAGAGTGCAAACCCTAACGAAGGTTCAGGGGTTTGCACGGGTTGATTGTTGCTTTGACTTGCCATGGTGGAGAGCCTGAGTAACGTGCTCGTATATCCGCATCTTGGGTAACAACAGTTCGTGTAGTACCGCCTGAGACTGGGTTTAGGTAACCATATCTGAGTAATAAGATGGGGACATTCCCTGAGGAGCTCAATGACATTCATCGTGCCAAGGTCCTGCAGGCTGATTAAGTTCAGGCACGAGTGATAAGGATTGAGTGGTACTACTGAGGAATTATAAGATATTAATTAATTGTAGTTAGATCTTGTCAGAGGCCCCAATTAATTAATGAATGTCCGGTAACCTTAAATATGGGGATTCTCAATTAATGCAGCCCGTTCTCATAACGTGGTAATAAATGGGTAGGTCAGTATTAATTTTGTGGTGAAAAAGAATTAATATTAATTAATTAATTGTATCCTGGGTTGTGGACATGAGAATTAATTAATTTATAGGCTCACTTTATTATTTTCATTAGGTCCCAGAACTGGCCCAATTAAATAAGCTGAAAAAAGGCCCAGTAGCCCATTAGGGATAAAACTCTGGGTCTATAAATAGACCACTCTCTCTGGAAACCCTAGCAACTTTTGAATACATTCAAATCAGTGAAACCCTAGAGGCAGAGAGAGAGAGGGCGGTGCCTGTAGTGGGGAGGAGAAGGATTTTCCTGCTCCGCCCTACAACACAGATCTGTGGAGTCCTCACCAGTAGCAGATCTGAACAGCATTGAGACATGATCGACTGTAAAAATACAGCAACAAATAAATTTATAATAACCCGAAGGCTAGTCGAACCCACAGGGATAGTGCAACGAAGTCATCTCATGTACTGGACATAGTTTATCAATTCGCTGTTTGAGTGAACCAATTTTGAAAAGGGTTTTTGTTTGTGAATTTAAAAATAACAATTGAAAGAAATTAAAGAGTTTTGAAAACAATAAAGAGAAACACAGATCCTAGGGCAGATAATCTAATCATCAACATGTAAATATCAATCAACTCAGCAATGGGGAAAACATAGATTTTTGTGGATCAAATTCCTTGGTCAGACAATTAAATCCTACATTATTAATTAGTGACTATCTCCTCTCGGTCTCAAGAACACCAAATTAATCAATCTCATAATTATCTAATTATTCCTATGTAGGTTTCTTCCTTTTGAGACAGAAAACATACATATTTAATTCTCTCTTCCTATTAACAATCTTCATCTCTCGATCCTTCGATTAGTTAAATTTAAACCTAAATCTCAATTCACCTCTCGGTCCTTCTTTTAATCTACACTATTAAATTAAATCAGAGAATCAAACCATGCCACAGAGTTGATATCAATTAACATGCATCAGAAAAGAAATCATAACCCTAGAACCTGTTTAGGGTTCTAGCCACAAATCATGACTAGAATAAAAGAAAGCATTAAATTAATTGACTTACAAATAAAGAGGAACCTTGAATGTCTTGTAAAAACTCCAAAGCTCAATTATTCTAAGTGTAATAATGCATAAAGGAAGTCTGATTTTCGTGCCTAAGAGTTCAT
The DNA here is from genome assembly GCA_026898455.1 of Plectranthus barbatus. Taxonomy (NCBI): domain Eukaryota; kingdom Viridiplantae; phylum Streptophyta; class Magnoliopsida; order Lamiales; family Lamiaceae; genus Plectranthus; species Plectranthus barbatus. The sequence goes on from JAPKLW010000536.1 coordinate 326,677, forward strand.
ATTTATAGAGGGAGGAAAAGACCTAATTTGAGTATTGGGTAAAAATAGCCAAAAACTGCCAAAACAGCCTTTTCGGGCCTCTGTGTCGATCGACCGACGGAAATCCTGTCGATCGACACAACCTTTTGTGTCAAAATCCGGGCTGAATTTGTGTGGTTTCTACACTTTAGTCCTCTGTCTTGATCGACAGAAATCCTGTCGATCGACAGGAATGCACGCGTCGATCCCTTTCTGCGCAGTCTCACGGTTTTGGCCATAACTTTTGCTACCGAACTCCGATTGACACGATTCCAGTTGCATTGGAAAGCTAATTAAAAGATATTTCTCTTTCCATGCTCCATTAGCTCAGATTCCATGTGTTGAAGAATTCGTGACTGTTCCTTTGAACATCATCTGCTTTTGGTACGGGTTTCCAATGAATTTGGCCTAAAACCTGTAAAAATCAAACATCAAAGGCATAAAACTCTCCAAAATAGACTCATGCACAATAATAAGTAAAAACATAACAAAATGTACTTGAAACACTGAAGAAAAATATAGATAAGTGGGTAATAATACGAGCTTATCAGGTTACAGCCCTGAAGATCTGATCTGGAGAACAAAATTCTTCCTTCTGTTTTTCTTTATTTTCGATTTAATTTAGAAATTCAATCTCTAATTTCTATTTCTGCAGATTAAATCGAATCACATGGTTGAATTAAAGTTGGATATTCAAACGCGAAAGATCGGATCAGACTCTACGGAATAACGATAATCTCTCAATCCACGAATCGAATTAAATTCATAGGAGCATGCTAGGTTTTATTGTGAATTTTGGTTGTGTGCAATATCCATGAATCGATCCAGTTCACTTGAATTTTGTGATCCGGTTCACTGAAAAATCCCTACATATGAATGCATCACAATTATCCCAATAGTTATAATAAACTATGGATTTTGAGTAAGTTAACTTCTTTTCTCTTTGGGGAGAAATTCCCCATTCTTCCAGGGATATAACGTTTTTAATAATTATCTTGCTGAAATTATAAATTACTTCCGAAAATTGTGATATTTCACAGGAGCAACATTGTTCCAGATATTGTTCATAAAAATATCCGAATTATCCATAAATCTCTGCATTAGTTTCCATGGATCATTTTTCCACTTTAAATCTTTTCCATTAATAAGAAATATGGCATCTTTGAATTTAATAGTTTAGAATACAATATTATTGAATTATGATTCTTCATCGCCAATAATTTTGGCATAAGAGGGAAAAATATTACTTTCCTCTATTTGTTAACTTCCAAAAAATGTTTGATACTTAGCATTTCGGGATAAATCAGCAACTATCAAATTTTATTTTCCATGTTGAGCTGTAAGCTCAGGAGTTGGTCCTCAACCACCTTTTCTATATAAAAGGAAGTTCCTCTACCTCTTAGACTCATATATGAGTCATTGAAGATACTCAAGGGTTAGAAAATAGATTTTTTTTTACGAATAATTTCAATATCAAAGCTAAATGCATCTGCCATCTAGCAAATATTTGTTAAGAATCATCATGTTTAAAATCTTTCAGAAACAAAAATTTTGCAAAACTACTATTCATCCCGAAATCAGAGTACAAAACTGTGCAGCGGACGGTTTGTGTATGTAGCGGAAGTATAAAATGACAGTTGCACTGGTTCGCTTAAACAGAGTATAATCAATATTGTGTGTAGAAAGCTTAAGCTTAGGTCTTTGTTTACCATAAGTTAGTTTCACAGTATAAAATCTTCAATACTTGGACAAGCATTGAAGGTTTCAAAAGTCAGTTTGTGAAACAAAAAAATAGAGCAAGTATGAATGAAAGTAGTAAACAACACACACAATTTATAATGGTTCGGACATCAATATCTTACATCCACTCTTCCTACCCAAGGTCTAGATCATTCACTAAGTAAATACAAACCTCCTTACGATCTATGCAGTCTGTCGGCAACTCCATCCTCCGGTCAGCTGTGGCACTCGTCTAGGAACTTCTTGCAGACTCAGTCTTCAGGTTGAAGTGGAGACGCACCCCGCAGCCTCCTTCCTGGTGGTTGGATGTTTACTAATTCTTCCCAGAATGGTTGGATGTTTACTCGTTCTTCCCATAACTCAGGTGGTTGGCATACGCCCGTGAGAATCAGAATCCCAGACTAGAAAACTGACTGCTATGAATATATCTCAGAAAGAAATATTCACTAAGAAGAGCTTCGGCTTAAAGCATCAGCCTCGTGCTAGGAGAAGTTAGCATGGTGGGTAACTTGAGTTGGAGACTCAAGTCTCGGGTTAGGAAACACAAAAAGTCAGAGAGTTTAGGAGAGAGAGATGACCTGAAAAATGCCCTGTGTCTTCGTAAGACTTTCAGATTTTGAATTCTGTTCAGGTATCCTTTTAAGGTTGAGAGGGAAGGCCTTTATATAGCGGAGGACCCTTTACATTTTGAATTTCTATCCGTTAGACACATAAATCCAGATGTTAGACTCATAGATTATATTGTCCAATTATAGCCCATGCCTTAGGTCTCCTTTCTGCTCTGCTTTGCTGCGTCAGTGTACTATACACTAACTTTATGTCAGACTCTTTTCAACTCGAGGAATCCCAGTTTGGATAACCTCGTACTGACTTGGGCATATATGAATGCCTGAGTCTGACTGAGCTTCGACAACTTTCAAATTGCTCAATATTTAAAGGTAGAGACTCTTATACTGACTTTTCAAGGTCAGTACAACTTAGCCCTCATACTGATTTCCCAAGGTCAGTATGGTAAACCCTCATACTGACTGTCCACAGTCAGTATGGAAAACGCCCTCAGACTAATTTCTCCAGATCAGTATGGAAAACCCTTAAACTGACTTCTCCTTAGTCAGTTCGGGAAAGCCCTCATACTGACTCCTCCTGGTCAGTATGGATGGTCCTTAAACTGAGTGCTCTAACATAATTTTGGGTTAAGGCTAGGCATGATGATAGTCAGTTCTCGAGAATTCACCTTTGCTTGGTCTTCAACTTAAGTTCTATTACCACTCGATCGATCCTATACAAGGATTATAATTTAGAACTCTAGAAACTGAAAAACTGACTAAGATGGCTTACAATCTTTAACCCACCAAAATAACAAAAAGTAAAGGATTTATCTAACCAAAATTATAATAATTTCCCCATTTTTGGTGTGGTCAAAGCCATCTAGAACCTTAGGCGATGAGGTGTGGATTAACTTTAGAGTTTTTACAGTTTTGACAATTTGTCGCATAAACTCAGAAAAGTTCCCCCTCTATGTCAACTTTTTACTTAAGATATTCTTCTTAAAAACTTGGAGAGATATTGTACAATTGATTCTAGTCAGTTTAGAGCAATTTAAATCTTAAGAAGGGGAGAGAGTCAGAAGCCTGCTGATTACACTGGATTGTGTAAGTTCAGCGTTTGAAGAATGAAGACCTTTGTTGGACAAAATGAGATTGTCATTGTTGATCCTCGAACATCCGCGTTTGGATATCTCAAGGAGAAGTCCTATGGCCCACATCTTCGCAAGAACTTAGGTGTGGGTTGTTCGACAAACTTTCATGCAGGCTTTTGAGCTTCTGTTATAGTCGTGCCAATTATTACAGTCTTTGGGCAACGAACAATCACGTCAATTATTTTTGTAACTGTGACCTAGCTCATCATTGAATATTATTGCCTGGATTAAATGTGGCATATGTAATAAGTAGGAAAATACGGAAAAGATGCATATTCAATCATCAAGTACCTTCTTGAGAAAAGAAAATTTTCGGTAATCAACAATTGGCACCGTCTGTGGGAACATGAGAAAGGGAATCAGATGAGTGATAGCAACCATCGAGAATCTGAAGCATCAAAGGGTCGAAGGATGGCTGAATTCGAAAGAAATATAAAGAGGATGCAAGAAGAAATAGACATGCTGAGGGAAGAGAATCACAGGACTACTTTGGAAGCTAAAAGACTTCGTGGGCAGCTAGCCCAATTTTACGAGCAATACAACGACAAAGAGAGTTGAACGGGTAATGACGAGTCCCACCCAGACCACACTCACCGCTCCATAAGCAGATCTCGGAATACCCATCGATCCTCATGCGCAACTCGTTCAGATTCAGGGAACAGTCAAGACAATGGCAAGATAGCCGCTCTGGAAAAAAGGCTCGACGATATGGTGAAAATATGCGCCGTTATTCTTGGTGCACTTGTTCAACCGCCCGCGATCACACCCAAAGGCTACAGTGACACCCTGTTCGCAGGCAGGATAGCCAGTGTCAAGCTCCCATCTCGTTTTGTAGTTCAGTTGGTCAAGTCGTATGATGGAACCACGGACCCAAAAGAGTTCATAACGTTATAAAGGTTCAAGATGCACACGGCGTCCATTTCAGAAGATCTGAAGGAAGCATGTATGTGTAAAAGCTTTGCTGCGTGCCTGGAAGGGCCCGCCATGCAATGGTTCATGCATATCCCGAGTGGTAGCATAGCCTCATTTGCCGAACTACATCACAAGTTCATCGAACAATTTTCATCTAGCCGCCGAGCGCCACGCAGGTCCGACGATCTCTACCAGGTGGTACAATGTGAGGGAGAATCATGGTTGCACGAAATAGAGGCAATCCCGTCCTTCTTCCACCAAGTGGTGAAGTTCCCTATGCCATGAAGGGTGCGCGTGATCCATGGTGAACAACACGCGACGAGGGACTGTTACGCGCTTACCCTTCGAACGGTTGGTACACTCAAGGAGGTTGAAGGGGTTGAGGAGGTATCGCTTGATCCCCTCGACACATTCCAAGGCCACTACCTTCACATTCAGCCACAAGGATATGCCAGGGATCAGCTCGGGAGTGATCGCTCACCGACTGCAGGTGGATCGCAGTGTAAAGCCGGTGATGCAGAAAAAGAAGAGGTTTTCACCAGAATGGAACGTGGTCAAGCGGAAGAGGTAAAGAACTTGCTGGAGGTGGGGTTCGTGCGAGAGGTAAGATATCCGGAATGTTTGGCCAACATTGTAGTGGCCAAAAAGAAAAATGGGAAAACCAGGGTTTATGTGGACTACATGAACCTCAACAAGACATGCCGAAAAGATCCTTTTCCCTTGCCGCATATAGATAGACTCGTCGACGCCACCGCCAGGCACCGAATGATGACATTTATGGATGACTTTTTAGGGTACAACCAGATACCCATGTATGAGAGGGATCAGGAAAAGACGGCCTTCGTGACTGATCGAGGCATCTATTGTTACAAAGTGATGTTGTTCGGGTTGAAGAACACTGAATCAACGTACCAGAGGTTAATGAATAGGATGTTCGTCAAATAGATAGGGCATACGATATAGGTATACATTAACGACATGTTGGTGAAATCAGAGAGAGAGGAAGACCACCTAATTCATATGGTCGAGGCATTCAACGTACTTGATGCATATCAAATGAAGTTAATCCCGATGAAGTGCTTGTTCGGCATTTCGTCCGATAAGTTTTTGGGCTACTTTGTTAGTAGAAGAGGAATTGAGGCAGATCCGCTGCAGATTTGAGCCATTCAAGGCATTATCCCACCTTTGAATGTAAAGGATCTGCAAATGATTTTCGGAAAGCTCTCTTTTGTTAGTAGGTTCATCTCCCGATATTCCAATCGTACGAGTAAATTCTTCCAAGCAATAAGAAAGTCTAAGAGTATCGAATGGACAGAGGAGTGCGATGAAGCATTGAAGCAACTGATATTGTATCTGACGACGCCTCCCGTGATGTCTAAACCAAAAGAGGGGGAACCATTGCAGCTTTATCTAGTGGTCACTGAGCATGCGGTTAGTGGTGTCCTGGTGCGGGACAAGGATGGGTTGCAGCCCCCTGTTTATTATGTGAGCAAGTCATTGCTCGACGCAGATGTACAATATTTAGCGTTAGAGAAGTTAGTCCTAGCATTAGTCGTGTCTTCACGAAAGCATCAGCCATATTTTGAATGTCATGTGATCGTAGTTGTCTTAAGCTTCCCGGTTCAAAACATTCTAGCCAAGCCAGATTTGTCAGGACGGTTAATGAAGTGGGCGATTGAGTTGGGCGGTTATGGCCTGAAATTCCTCCCCAGGACGACGATAAAGAGTCAGATCTTAGCAGAATTTGTTGCGGAGTATACGCCAGAGCTCCATGTGCAGGCAGAGGTCGAAGTCTCGTCAAAGAACGTCGATCCTACAGAACTCTGGGAACTATCAGTCAACAAATCCATCAATTCAAAAGGGGCAGGAGCAGGGATACTGCTCGTATCTCCCCAGCAGATAATATTTGAAAGAGCCATTCATTTTTGGTTTAAGGCGACAAATAACGAGGCTGAGTATGAAGCTTTGATAGCTGGATTACACGTAGTGACCACTTTACAGATCAGAAAGGTGCATGTCAAAATGGATTCTCGACTCATTGCTGGGAAATGATGGCATACTACGACGTTGCAAAGGAGTTGTTGAAGTTGTTCGACAAAGTTTTATTGAGGAACCCACTGAGGGAGGAAAATGGGCACGGTGATGCCTTGGCAGGGTTCGTAATGACCACATGCTCGAGCAGTGCAAGATTGGTACCGGTAATCACCGCATTGTGGCCCACCACAAGGGTTGAAGAAAATTTAGAGAGCCGTCGGGAGGTATTGCCCATAGAAGAAGGTCCACCTTCGTGGATGATGCCGTTCATCGAATATCTTCGGAATGGGACGTTGCTGGAGTCTCGGGTAGAGTCGGTTCGGCTGGTATGATGGGCCTCACGATTTACGCTCCTAGATCATGAATTGTACAAGAGGTCATTCGAGGGGCCATTACTGAGATGCTTCGGCGAACATGAAGCCCGGGTTATGCTCGAGGAGGTGCATTCGGGAAGCTGTGGAAATCACGCCGGGCCAAGAAGCCTGGTGCATCGGCTGATTTTTGCTGGTTTATTCTGGCCAACGTTAAGGAAGGATGCCAAGGACTTGGCTATGAAATGCAAAATATGTCAGATATTTGCAGGTATGACTCATTCAAAGGCGGAGGTATTTCATGCCAATTTGCCAGTTTGGCCATTCCATAGATGAGGGCTCGATATAGTTGGAAAACTTCCAAAGGTACTGGGGGGCAAGGAATACATCTTGATGGCAACAAATTCCTTCACCAAATGGGTCGAAGCCGCGCCCTTAGCTCGAATCAAGGATAATGAGATAATCTCGTTCGTATGGAAGCACCTGGTCTGCCGTTTCAGCCTACCAAGAGAGATAATCACTGACAATGGGAGGTAGTTCACAAGTGGAAGGTTCAGAGAATATTGCACAAAGTTGGGAATCCTATTACTTTTCTCGACCCCCAGTACCACGAGGCCAATGGCTTAGCGAAGTCGACGAACAAAACCATTATCGGAACCCTAAAGAAGAAGCTGGGCGCGGCCAAAGGGGGTTGGGTTCAGGAATTACTGGGGGTCCTTTGGTCCTACCGAACTACAGCTAGGTCATCTACGGGGGAGACTCCATTCTCACTAGCGTATGGTTTGGAGGCAGTGACTCCTATTGAAGTTATCCAGGGGAGCCCTCAGGTTGAGTTCTTTGACAAGAACAGTAATGGGCGGAAGTTGTTCGAAGCTTTGGAATGCATCGACGAAACAAGGGTAGAGGCGTCAAGGAGAATGTTAATAAGGCAGCGGGCCGTAGATAAGTTTTACAACAAGTCGGTCCATCTGAGGTCCTTTCAAGTCAGGGAATGGGTCCTACGACAAGTATTTCAGAATACCAAGGCTCTAAACGTGGGAAAGTTGACACCAAGCTGGGGAAGACCTTACGTCATCTCAGGAGTCGTTGCGAATGGAGCTTACCGGTTGAGGGAAAGGATGTTCCGAATGCCTGGAACGTGAAATACTTAAAGAAGTTTTATTTCTGAAGGAGTTTGGGTGACTTTTTAGGATAGGGGACGATAAGATGTTAACCAAGCATGTATCAGGGTAAAGAGAAGTTAAGTAATTGTACCAAACCAGAATATCATTTATATAAAATGTAATTTCATGCACTACGACTACAAAATAGGCAAATAAAATCTTGTCTGATATCTTTTTGTTTTACATGATATTTTGTCTGGTTTCTTCGTTGGCCTTCTTTGAGCCGTCCTCCTCTTTGTTGCCTTCCTCTTCCTTCTCTCTGTCGGAGGCACCTTCAGGGACCAGGAAACCGAGGTCCAGGTCAGGGTATTTTTGCAACACAAGCTTTTGGAGCTGGTAGCAGACCAAGTTGTGCATGGCCTCCATTACGAGGGCACCAACAGGAGTGTCAAGCAGCTCGAACAAATCCAGGCCCTTGCCTTCTTCCATAGTTTGACGGTGGGCCTCCTCGGACTCTTTCTATTTTGACTCCGCAGCATCTCGGGAAATCTCCAGGGCCTTGACTGCCCCCTCCAGCTCGACAATTCGTGGGTCAGCTTGTTTCTGGGAGGCCTCAAGGCTGCCGATTTTGGAATTGAGATCACCTATCTCCTGCACGAGGCTGCTGTTCAGGAGCTGGAACTTTGACAAATCAGCCACAACCTTAGCATGAAGGGCAGCAAGTTCCGCCAGCTCCCCCTTGATTTTGGCATAGGAGGAGCCTGTTTCAAGAGCTTGCTGCCTCCAGGCGTGCTCGAACATAACAGCCTCAAGATAGTTACTCCTCAACCCCACGAAGCCCTGGACGAAATGAACCCATAAGAATTCGCATTTCGGAACAAAGTAAAGGAGGCGAATTGGCAGGGAAGGAAAGAGAGGGAGGAATGCAACCTAGAATCATCTATAAAAAATGTGAGAATGTCTGGCCAATGGTCGTATTGGGGCATTCCAGGGGGGACCGATGAGTACCATGCGGACGAACTCAATGAGTTCTTCGTCGGCTGCTGGGTCCCTTTGGGACGATGCGGGAGGCACATCCCCATGGGCTTTGATGAGTCTGGTTGCCCCGGTGTTGTTGTTGTGCTAGTAGCTATTATAATTATACGCAAGTGCACGTATGTCTAAATAAGCAATACAGATCTAAGTCCAGATATCGTACCCAAGGGAGTGAAAGTGAGTCGTGCACATCATATTGCTTGTAAATTTAAGTGAATTTGTAACTTCTCTAAACTAAAATAACAAGAAAGCATATAGAATAAAACCAAACATTGCTAGAGTAAGTAAAAATGTTTCTTCCCACAAAATAATCATAAACTAATCAGATATGGATTTAAATCGATGGTAAAATATACTCAGGTTATTGACTATTGATTATCTTCTCCCCTATATGCTGTAGCATTGTTCAGGAATCAACTCTGATTCTCGCAACCAGACTTTCCTATGTCTAGGCTGCTGTCACAACTCTAGATCTATGTTTTCTTGCTAGCCTTCATATGTCAATGACAGGTTTTGCTTTCCAACAACTAATTCAGAACAGGGGTTCTTGCAAGTCTTAAATCCTATGCATCTCTACACTAGGAATCAAGATTGATCACGACTTCCTCATCCTAGATCTCCTCTCGGTCTCACTAGGTGATATTTCTACCTGCCACTATCGTGTTTAGGAAACCAAACAAATTAAAGTCGAGATCAAACACCATATTTAATATGAGAATAACTTCAACATATATTCAAGAAGATAAACTAGTCAACAACCCGAGCTTGAAAGGTTTAGCTCATGCTTACAAAAGATAAATAGAAAATAAGATTTAAGTTCATGTCTCCAACCATTAACTACGTAGAAATATTAAATAAACTGAAAATAAAGATAAACTGTTCAGGTTTGTTGCAACATCCACTTCGCTTCTCACGAATTCTCAGTTCTTCCTCCTGATCCAACTCTCACAATGATTCCCTCTCTCTTGCAATCCGTGCCCTTGCTATCTGGTCTCTCTATTCTTTGAAAATATTCTTTTGTCTCCTTTCATCTTCATCTCAACTCTACACGTGACTTCTCATTCTGCCTTCTAGCTCTGACAGTTCTACTGGTTGACACCTATCCTGCTTTTGTGACAGAATTTGAAAAGTGCTGAGATCCTGTCTGCTGTGGTCCCAAATAATTCCCACTAGAGTTTTGGCTATGTTGTTCCTATGCTGCGACATTGTATTTATCCTTCATGCTTCAGCTATGCACTCGCATAGAAACACATGTGATACTATTCAAACAATTCATTCGCAAAAACTCATAAGTGACACAAAACACGCATTTAATCCTAAACTTAATAACTTGACCAATTTACCTATATTTTCCTAATTATCCTATAAAACAAGACTATTCTAAGACATAATCAATTAAGTTCGAAACAAATTAATAACTATTTAAGAGAGTTATCATCCCCCAAACTTAAGATGTTGCTTGTCCCCAAGCAACAAAGACTCAAACAAAACAAAGAGAACTTAATTTACATACTCTTGTCTTGGAGCTTTCAGTTCACACCAAAGAAATAAAGAATAAAAATTTCATTCACGACTCATAAGTGATCAAGCTTCAACCACCACAATTTAATAAGTTTAATTGAAGTAACCTAAGCTAGCTTGAAAATCAAAGTTGCAAAACATTTCAGCAAGATAGCTAACAAATGCTTCAAGTTTAAACTTAACTTCAATTTCAGCCCTCATGATCATTGATGCCACTATTTTCGACTACCTTTAAACTTTAGCACATTCTCCACTAATAGAAATTGTATCACATTAAGATCAAAAGGTCTTTATGAGCTTCTAATGTAAGGCTGTGGCTAGGGTATGAAAATTATGGAAAAAGTGACTAATGAATTTGAGAGGCATGCTATTGGTCTTTCACTTAGATTTTATTCTTGAAATTGCAGAAGAAGAGCTATAACTGATTTCAGACTCATAAATTTTTCTAGATGGTTATTTGTTCCATCTAATTGTCCACTTTCTTCTTCTTCTTCTTCTTCTTCTCTCTCTCTCTTTTATATATATATATATATATATATATATATATATATATATAGTAGTGATCATATGAGAATAGTTTATAGTATGAGAAATGAGAATAAATCTCAGCCTTTGATTTTGTGATTTCAACGCTCATGATCTATTTCACTCTGTGTGCAGTTTTCCTCGATTATCCTGCAGTTTTGCAAAATTAAGGTTATTTTTGTAATTTTAGTTTTTTTTTAAAATCTGAAATAGTATCTCATTAGATTTTTTATTCCTTTCTTCGCGCGATTTGATTTCTTCTTCTTTCTTCGTTCGATTTAATTTATATTTCTTTTTTCGATCAGGATTTTTTTCTTTGTTTCTGGATTTTACATTCGTGTTCGGTCTCGACTTTATTTATTGTGCATGAATATAGTTTAAAAAAAATTGTTTTATTCAGATCGACATTCATTTTTACTATTATATTGTGCATCTTTAGTGTTAACTTTGTGCATTTTTGTATCTTACAGGTTAATTTATTCAAAAGTGTGTATTCAAATCGACGTTCATTTTTACTATTATATTGTGCATTTTTAGTGTTAACTTTGTGCATTTTTGTATCTTACGGGTTTATTTATTCCAAAGTGTGTTGATGAGATGAAGCATTTTAAGGACAATTTTTCAAACTGTTGATGTTGGTATTGAGTTTTATAGAGACTACGCTCGTGTTGCTGTTTTGAAGAAGAAGATGTTTAATTTTTTTTTAATTCGTATTTATGTAAAAATGAAGTAAATCGGGTTAAAAATGAAGTAAATTGGGCTAAAAATGAAGTAAATCGGGCTGAAAATGCAGGTTGCTATTTGTGTTTGAGTTTTTTTTACAGTTTTAGCCTTTAAAGGCTAAAACTGCAGGGTATTGGGGCAAAAATGCCGCGTTTTTCAATTTGCTGAGAATGAATCCTGTTCGTCGATTTGATGAGATGGACGCGCGAGATCTATTCTTATTTCTCATAGTAACTCCTATAAACATGCTACTTATAGGCTGCAACATAGTCTATTTACAAACAAGCTCTCAGGCTTCTACATACTCAATCTATTTCAGCTCAACCCTTTCATTATTTTCTATCCTCTAAATGGAAGAACCTAAACAAGCCTGCCTCTCAAATCAGGGTGAGTGTATGGATAAATAGCTCACATCCTTTATGGTCAGAATCAACAAAAAGGCTCAAGGCTCAAATCAAGGTGCAAAAGTAATTGATGCAAGATGAAAGAAATTTCTGCAAGCACAAAAATGAACAGACGACCTAAATCATTTCCTAATGTAATACTCATTCGAATTTCGTCTCAAATGGCTAGCATTTTTTAGGTAGATGGCATCTCACATGTTCTTTTTCTAAACAAAACTAAAGTACCATTTAAACTAAAGCATTTAGCATATCAGGTTTTCAAAAACAAGATGACCACAAACTTTGTTCTTCAAGCTAGACTATCATCCTAATATATAACTTGAAAATCTTGGGGGCTGACTCTCGATCAACTCACTCATCACTAATGAAATTTTAAGGGAGATAGAGTACTCGCACACCCACATCATGAAGCTGAGATAAGATAATAGACCTACAATCAATACTTCATAAACTTTCTTACTCCACCATCTAAAACATATTAAACATCCATCCAAAACAAAAAAAAAACCAAACATAACCAAACAAACTAATGCTACGGGTCCACACAGTCACCCAAAACATCAACACAAGCAACAAATTAAAAACAGAGTTTTTGTTCAAAAGGTAAAGTTTAGAATTGACCACAACCCTCAAGTGGACTTCTTCTTCTTCCCAACAACAGACGTCCCTTTTTCAGCCTTCTTGCGCCTCACTTCCTTCACCAACTCTTCGATTTGAAATTGCATTTCCATCATCATGGTGTGGAGATCCTCAAATTCCTTCGGAAGCTGGGTGCTCTGTTTGGAGATATCTTGCAGCTCGGCCTGCAAAACCTGTACAGAGTTCTGGATAGCTGATGAGGGTTCCACTCCCTCTTTCTTCTGGGAGTTCTCATGCCTCTGGCGCAGATATTCAACATTGAAATAAGTCCTTATCGTCTTGCGCGGTTCTTCATCATGAAATGGAACTCCAGCTTTCTTGCATAGCTCAGATATCAAAGAGGGGCAGAAGAGAGGTTCTCGTTCCCCGTAGGAAGAGTAGCCGACAACATCAACCAAGAAAGGTGCGAAGTTGATTGGATCACCCTTCAGGATGGCAACAATCATGAGGATGCGGTCCTGACCAATGTTGGTGTTGTGAGTGGTCGTGCTGATCCTATTCTTTAGAAATTATAACCACGAATTCGCCTTAAAATGCAGGAACTTGGAGAGCACATATTTGTTATCCTTTGCCTCATCATTCCATTTAGCTCCTGGAAGTCCCACCACCTTCAGGGCTTCATCCGATTGCTCCTTCGTAGGTGCAAAACATATCTCCATGAATTCATCTGGGTCTGGCGCATGAGTCCCAAAGACCTCGTGAATTACTTCAGCATTCAATCTCACTTCCTTTCCTCGAACCACAACGACTATCTCAGGCTTCTCAGTGGAGGGTTGTTCACAATTGGCATAAAATTCTTTGACCAAGGCAATAATGGGAAAAGGCGGTGGAAGCACAAAGCTTTCCCAGCCCTGATGTTCAATCTACCTCACCAAATCCGCAGGCAGCACCTTCAAATTTTTGAAGCCTCTCTCATTCAGAAGCTGCCGCTCCATCACAAACTTCATCCTTTCCCTGTGTAACTTGGAGGAGAATTTGGGGAGGTTGTCAATTTTGTCATGAGTCAGGGCCTTCCTTCTTCCACTTTCTTCTTGCCTTCCTTGACTTTTTCTTTTTGACTCAGTTTTCTTCCCTTCTGGGATTTGCTGGTTGTCCCTTCTTCTTTCACAGCAACAACTTTTTTCTTCTCCCTGTCTTGGGGTTTCTTGGAATTGGTTCTTGCTCACTTTCGGACACTTTCTCCTTCCTTTTCCTTTTGTTGACCTTCTTCGGTTGTTGTTTTGGTTCCTCTTGTTCTTCTGCCGAATTATCCTCATCTTCATCAGGTTCTTCCTCCTCGGCTTCTGACTTTTCTGTCTCTTCTTCCAACTCCTGTTCTTCTGATGCTGCAACATTGCCTTTGCTTTCTAAATTCTATTCTCCCTCAGATTCTGTCTTTGCTTCCTCACTCTCTCGGCTTGCATCTTCTTCCTTTTCCGCATCATTACTCTCTTCGTTCTCAGAATTTTTCTCTTCAGCTTGTTTCTTATCCTGAACCTTCTTTTGCCTGGATTCTTTTGTCGGGGTAATTGCTTTCTTAGGTTGGGCTTTGGAGACCGGCTTCTTCTGCTCTTTCTTGGCTGAACTTAACTTATTCCTCTTTTTGTTTGAGGAGTACGGTGTAGATTTCTTGCTTCCCGCTGATTTTTCTTTTTCTCCTTCGGTCACTCGCAACTTCTCAGCGGCATCCACCAACTTTTGCAAATGGTCTGCCTTTGTCTTTTTCGATTTCTCAGACTGCACTCCCTTCTTCAAAATGGGTGCCTCCTCCTCTGGTACTTCCATCGGATTGTCCATGCTTGTCTGCGGGAGTTTAGCATTTCTACTAGCCATAGTTGCTAGAGCCGTTCGGCCGGATCTTCGCACTAGTTTTTCTAGCTCCTTTCCCTTTTTCTCGAAACTCAGGGTTGGACTCTACTCCGCTAATCCAGGCCTTCTTTTTGCAAGGTTTTTGGTTTTCATCGTTGATGCTTCTGTACTCAACCCAAAGCAGAAAATAAGCGCATGATAACTTTACATAAACAATGCACAAATAAATCACCCCTTTTCAACGAAGATAACCTATCTCACAACAAATCATCCAAGTAAAGAAAATACCCTCCCCCAAACTTTATGCTTCAGTATATCATTCAGAAAGTTTGGTCCACAGATTCAACAAAAATGGTGGGTTTAAGCGATTTTCTTTACTTGAATAAAATTTTTAAACAGCCCTAAAAACAAAATACCCTTTTGCAGTCCCGCATGCGTAAAGCATAACAAATTTTGGCCTTAAAAATCGACTACCCATCACAATGTTGTAACCTCACATACTTTCCAGACATGAAATTCACAGGGACCATCAGACAAACTTTAGAGAAACATGTTCTTCAACAAGAATTCCAGAAAATTCAAATTTAAAAGTCATCGCTGGCTGCATGTTTCCCCATGTTTTCTCCCAATTTACTTTCACAATGCCAACAAACAATGAGAGAAAAAGAGTACTTACAGTGGCTATTTAATCTCACAACTCTTCAACCTTTCTCTCTCTGCTTTGTCTTTTTCTTCTTTCGAATGCTAAAATGGTGAAGTCTCTTTTTGGGTTGCAGAGATATTTAAGCAGGAAATATATAAAAATAGTAAAACCCTTTCGACTTCCTTTAAAACGACGCATTAAAATAATTCAAAAATTAACTGTCATACAAAACCTGCCAAAAAGTGCACCCGCCTCCAATGACATCAGCGACGGTTAATCAACGGTTACTTCCCTTCCACGTGTCCTCCTCTGCCACTGTAATTCAAATTTAAAATGTTAAAGATGATTTTTCTCTCCTTCGTCCCTTTTTTTCTTTAATTTAATATAATTAAAAAAAACGGATTACACACTATTTAAAACAGCAAATTAAATCTAGATTTTTATCTAATAATTAACATATATCCACATGCAATATTAAAATCATGCTATTTACATGCTGTAGCAACAAGAAGTAAGTATTACTAAATTGTTAATAAAGTAAAATAAAAAAATAACTTGCAGTAAATTAAAATACTACTCCCTGAACCAATCCAATTGTTTCTTCTTGAAGTTTTTCTTGTTGGCTCAGGGGTCCTGATGCTTAAGGCTCTTCAAAGGAGATGGAAGCCTTCTGTCTGTCTATGCTTCCTCCATGATATTGCTTCACTCTACCCTCGTTTACTTTGAATATTTCTCTAGTATCCCCATTCTTTAAATTAACTGCTCCATGTGGGTACACTCTAACTACTGTGAAAGGTCCTGACCACCGAGATTTCAGCTTCCCTGGAAACAGCCACAAAATGGAGTTGAACAATAGAACTTGATGTCCTTCTTCAAGCTTCCTCTCTGAAATCTTGTTGTCATGCCACTTCTTGACCTTCTCCTTGTATAATTTGGCATTTTCATATGATTGCAACCTTAGTTCATCAAGCTCATTCAATTTCAGCATTCTCTTTGCACCACTACACTTTGGATCCAAGTTCAACCTCCTTGTTGCCTAATATGCTTTATGTTCCAACACCAAAGGTAAGTGACATGCCTTCCCAAAGACAATCCTGTAAGGTGACATCCCCAAAGGAGTTTTATATGTAGCCCTGTAGGCCTATAGTGAATCATCTAGATGTTTGGACCAATCCTTTCTGGTAACATTCAGTACTTTTTCAATGACACTCTTCACTTCCCTGTTGGAAAGTTCTGCAAACCCATTAGTCTGTGGATGGTAGGCTGTAGAAACTCTGTGGGTGACATTATACTTAGCCAACATTGCAGACAGACTCTTATTGATGAAGTGAGTGCCTTCATCACTGATTAAAGCCCTTGGTATGCCAAATTTGGTAAAAATGTTCTTGTGGAGGGATTTCATTACAGTAGCTGAATCATTGCGGACACAAGCACATGCATCAACCCACCTAGACACATAATCCACTGCCAGTAAAATGTATTCATTCCCAAAAGACATTGGTAAGGGACCTATAAAATCCATTCCCCAAACATCAAACAATTCTACCTCCATTGTGTTGTTCAGTGGCATTGCATTTCTAACAGGCAAGTTTCCCACCCTCTGACATCTATCACAATTCTTCACAAATGAAAATGAATATTTAAAGATAGAAGGCCAAAAGAAACCTGACTGTAGAACCGTTGCAGCTGTTCTCTGTCCACTATCATGTCCTATGTATGCTGCAGCATGACACTCTGCCAAAATTGCTTGCACATCTTTCTCTGGTACACATCTCCTGAAAATTTGATCTGATCCCTGTCTGTACAGCATTGGATCATCCCAGTAGTAGTACTTTGTATCATGAAGAAACTTTTTCAACTGCTGCCCCTTGATCCCATAAGGCTTCCTCCCAGTTGCCAAATAGTTGGTTATGTTTGCATACCATGGGGCTTCCTCTTCACATCTCATCAACTGCTCATTTGGAAATTTATCATTTACCTGCTCAATCTCTTCTTCTCCATTGAGGTTTTCAAACTTAGAAAGATGATCTTCTACTTAGTTCTCCGTTCCCTTCTTGTCTTTGATTTCTATATCAAACTCTTGTAGCAACAAGATCCACCTAATCAACCTTGGTTTGGCATTTTTCTTGCCCATTAAATACTTGATTGCTAAGTGGTCTGTATAGACAATTACCTTGGAACCCACCAGATGCGACCTGAATTTGTCAAAAGCAAACACCACAACTAGCAGCTCTCTCTCTGTGGTTGTATAATCTCTCTGAGCTCCATCAAGGGTTCGACTTGCATAATAGATCACTTTGAATATCTTTTCTCTTCTCTACCCCAAAGCCACTCCTAGAGCATAATTACTGGCATAACACATCAATTCGAATGGAGAATCCCAATCCGGTGGTTGCATAATTGGTGCAGAAATCAAAGCAGACTTCAGCTTCAGGAATGCTTCCATACATTGTGGAGAGAACTCGAATTTCCTGTCTTTCTCAAGCAATTCAGATAAAGGTTTTGCAATTTTTGCAAATTCTGATATAAACCTTCTGTAAAACCTTGCATGCCCCAGAAAACTTCTAACTGCCTTGACTGAGTTTGGTACAACCATCTTCTCTATTACTTTAATCTTGGCTGGATCTACTTCCATTCCAGCTTTTTATATCTTGTGTCCCAAAACTACTCCCTGCTGCACCATGAAACAACATTTTTCCCAGTTTAGTACCAACTGTGACTTTTCACACAGTTTCAAGACCTGTTCTAAATTCCCCAGGCATGCCTCAAAATCTTCCCTAAACACTAAGAAGTCATCCATGAAGATTTCCAACCCATTATCTATCATCTCTGAAAAGATGGCAATCATACAACGCTTGAAATGTTGCTGGTGCATTGCACAATCCGAAAGGCATTCTTCTGAAAGCAAATGTTCCATAGGGACATGTAAAGGTGGTTAAAATTTGATGCTCTGGAGCTATTGCTATCTGATGATACCCTGAATATCCATCCAAAAAGCAGTAAAACTCCTGTCCAGCCAACTTATCTAACATCTGATCTACAAAGGGTAAAGGAAAGTGATCCTTCTTTGTTGCATCATTCACCTTTCTGTAGTCAATGCAGATTCTCCATCCAGTTACTGTCCTGATAGCGATCATCTTGTTGTTCTCATTCTGTACCACGGTTACTCCTATTTTCTTAGGATCACTTTGCACAGGACTCACCCAAGAACTATTAGATATGGGAAAAATGATCCCTGCATCGAACCACTTGATAACCTCTTTCTTCACCACTTCTTTCATATTAGGGTTCAACCTCCTCTGTAGTTGAATAAAATTTTTGCTCCCTTCCTCTATCAAAATCTTGTGCATACAAATTGTAGGACTTATCCCTTTGATATCATATATAGTCCATCCTATTTCCGGCTTGTGCATTTTTAATAATTCCTGCAAACTTTGCTCATTTTCTTCCTTCAGATTTGCTGCTATGATAACTGGCAATGTATCTGACTCACCCAAGTAGGCATACTTCAAGTGAGCAGGTAAAGGTTTTAGGGTTAACTCTGGGGGTTCCTCCATAGAAGACTTTGACTCCTTTATTTCTCTAGATAACAGGTCCAATGGCTCAAATGGCTGCCTCACTCCCCCAAACTTTTGCCTGCAGCTTCACTTGATAATTCCTCAGCATCATCTCTCTCCACATGGCTTTCCTCAAAGAACTCTTCTTTTACTGACTCTACAACTCCCACAGAAAAACAATCTTCAGAATCATCATAAACCTTCATGGCATTGAACAAGTTAAAAGTAGTTTGTTCGTCTTGTACTCTCATAATTAACTCTCCTTTTTCTACATCAATCAGTATTCTTCCTGTAGCAAGGAATGGTCTCCCCAGGATAATAGGTACTTCCCTTTTTGCTTCATAGTCCAGAATGATAAAATCTGCTGGGAATATAAACTTATCAACCCTTATGAGCAAATCTTCAATCTTCTCTTCAGGATGTACAATGGATCTTTCAGCTAATTACAAAGAAATAGTGATAGGTCTAGCCCCTCCAATGCCTAATTTTTGAAAAATTGATAATGACATCAAATTCACACTTGCACCCAGGTCACATAGGGCTCTGCCCACATTTCGGCCTCCAATAGAACAAGGAATGGTAAAACTCCCTGGATGTTTTAGCTTAGTTGGGATCTGTCTTCGTAAATATCGTCATACTTCCTCAAACAATGAGACTGTTTCGAACTCCTTCAACCATTTTTTCTTTGACAGGATGTCCTTCAAGAACTTCACATAGGTTGGCATCTGCTCAAGTGTTGGGATTATATGCTGAAAGCATATATGATTAAGTGTTTTGTACACTGGTCTTCATATATGTGTTGCCACAACAATACTCGCTGTCTGATGAAACAAACATACAACGAACCGTAATATCCTATTATATCTCCTATAGGGATGATCATATGGTGTATAGGAGATCATAGAGGATCATATGAGTCGTTCGACCTAACGAGATATAAACAATATCACAGCTGAGACTGTCCCTGGATAGGCTGTCGGTCTAAGCTGCGGCACATTGGTTCATAAGTGGGCTTATCCTAGCTACTTGATGTGTCGGTACATGGTTATGTATTGATGGGATCAACAGTGGGATGTGCCATTCTCATTGACATACGAATGAGCCAGATCCCTAGCATACTTCCTATGATCTTAAACCTAACTGAAGGATAAGGGGCACACACAGATTGACCACACTTTGATTTACCATGGTGGCGAGTCCTACATGTACTCTTATACCCGTATTTTGGTTGTTGGCAATTTGTGTGTGGCCTGCTTAGTCTGGACGTTTAGGTAAGCATATCCGTTTCAAGATGGTGACATTCCCTGAGGAGCTCACAAGGTTCATTATGCTAAACCCTGCAGGTTGAATTATTTAATTCAGGCATAAGTGAAAAAGAGTGAGTGGTATTACTCAGAAAATAAGAGATTATTTAATTATGACTAATTGTCATAAGCCAAATTAATTAATGAATGTCTAAAACCTTAAATATGTGGATCATGTTAGTTTTGTGCAACCCGTTCCTAATAACGTGGTAATAAAGGGGCGAGTCAGCATTGTTATCGTGGTGAAGGTTAAAACAATGTTTTAGTAATTAATTATGTTCTGGGTTGAACAAGGAAGGGTTAATTAATAAAGAGGGCCCACTTTATTATTTGCATCTGGTCCCTGGTCTGGCCCATGAACTGCTCACAGCCCATTAGGGTTAGGGTTTCTCAAAACCCTAACACTATATAAAGGCCTTCTCTCTATCAAATCACTAGAGACTGTTCAGTATATTGAAAATTGATAGAGAGTGGCGGCGGCGATCCGGTGGGAGAAACTGATCGATTTCTCCAGATCTCGGATTCAACTTGGTAGATAATCCTCACCAGATTTCCAAGGAGCAAGGGAACAGATCAGAAGATCAGATCTGTAGGAACAACTGTTCATCGCCGGCGTTCAGATTCAGATCCAGATCTATTTCACCGTTATTGGCTCCGATCTAGATCTGTAGATAAAACAGTGAAATCAGGTATTCTCTTAATCTATCCTCTACAATTAATATTGTAGGAGCATGCTTAGGATCGCATGGTTTATTTAATTGAAATTTATTCCTGGTACCCTAAGAACGATCCTTGGCAAGAATTTAATTAATGGCAACTCGTGTTGTCCATCGTAGACTCAAACCCTACATCAAGTGCTTCCACCAATGGTACATTGATGTGGATTTGTTTCAACATTTCTAGACTCTTCTTGAACTGCTCCTCATCTTTCTGCTTCTTCAATCCAGTTGGATATGGTGGCGGTGGTGCATAATCATACTCCTCTAAACCATATTTCCTCTTAGCTTTGACAGTATTCCCTTCAGGCATTTCTGCTGGTTTCTCTACAGGATCTTCTTCTATCCTCAACTCAGATGACACATCTTTCTCCTCCTGCAACTTCTCTTTTTATAGGTTTTCCTTGGTTACTGCATTCCCCGATGATGATCCTTCTCCTTTTTCCAAATTCTCAGTACGTCTTTCTTCAAACTGCTTTCCACTTCTCAGTGTAACTACTTTACACTGCTCCTTTCCATTCATTCGATTTTTAGAGTAATTGGGCAGTGATCCTGGTGGTCTTCTTCTCAACTCATTGGCTAACTGCCCCATTTGTACTTCCAAACTCCTTAAAGAAGATGCTTGGCTTTGAATGAGAGCATCTTGATTTTTAAGCCGTACTTCATTCGGAGTCATGAATTCCTTCATCATTTCCTCCATAGTTTTCTCTTGTTTAGGAGGTGGAGCTTCCAGACTTTGCTGTTGATTAAAGCCTCCCTTGTTATAATGTTGTTCCCTTGCTGCAGCATTTTGATGCCCTTGTCCAGACTAGGAAAAGTTTGGATGATTTCTCCATCCAATGTTGTAAGTATTTGAATATGGGTTATTAGTCTGATGATGATGATTTCTGTTCCCCATATAAAAAATCGATGTTGGGTTTGATGGTTATTCCTCAAATTGGTGCGCTTCCCCACAATAAATACAATCCAACCCCATTGAGGTATCTGCAGGCATTGTGGCTGCTTTGATTGGACTAGGGTTTTTCTCAATGCTCTTCATGGTTGCTCCTAGTGCCTCCATCTGCGCAGTCAAAACTTTCATTGGATCAACTTCTAGCACCCCTGCTACCTTAGGAGTGGAGATAGCTGCTTTGCCCAAAAGTAATTATTGGCAGCTACTTTGTCCAAAATCTCACAAGCTTCATTGTATGTCTTATCCAGCAATGCCCCACCAACTATGGCATCTATCATCATCATTGAGTTGCCAGTTAGCCCATTGTAAAAAATCTCCATTTGGATACAATGGGGTATCCCATGATTTGGGCACCTTCTCAGCAGTTATTTAAATCTTTCCCATGCTTCACTAATAGATTCATCCTCCTGCTTAAAAGCCATGATTGCATTCCTGCATCAGGCATCTCTAGTTGGAGGGAAATACTTCAGTAGAAAAGTCTCTGTCAACTTGTTCCAAGTAGTTACAGATCCAGGTGGTAGATTAGTGAGCCAAGTTTTAGCACTATCCCGTAAAGAGAAACGAAGCAACCACATTCTTAAGGCCTCAGGTGTGACTCCTTGTAACTTGAAGTTATCACAGATTTCCAAGAAGGACTTCAGAAACAAATGCAGATCCTCTGTGGCCTGTCCCCCAAACTACCCCAAACTCTGCAGCATTTGAAACATCACTGGTTTTAACTCAAAGTGCTGTGCTTGAACTTCCGGTCTCAAAACCCCTGGATCAAACTCCAAGAACCTTGGTGCTGTATAAGTTCTGATTATCCTATCTCTGTCATCATCACGATTATTCAACTCTCTTTCCTGCTCCTGTCTTCCAGGATTTAATTCAGCCATCTTTTTAGCCTTTTGCTTTCTTCTGTTCTTTCTGAAAGTTCTTTCAATCTCTGGATCATATAAGAATATTTCCCTAATTGTCTCCTCACTCATGCACTATCAGCTTTCCCTACAATTACAAAAAATATTTAGTTTCCTATAACTTCAGTCAACCAACTGCGCATGAAAGTTCAAACAATAAAATAGTATTCAGACTCAATATCAATCACTCCCCGACAACGGCGCCAAAAATTTGTTGTTGTGCTAGTAGCTATTATAATTATACACAAGTGCACGTATGTCTAAACAAGTAATACAGATCTAAGTCCAGATATCGTACCCAAGGGAGTGAAAGTGAGTCGTGCACATAATATTGCTTGTAAATTTAAGTGAATCTGTAACTTCTCTAAACTAAAATAACAAGAAAGCATATAGAATAAAACCAAACAGTGCTAGAGTAAGTAACAATGTTTCTTCCCAAAAAATAATCATAAACTAATCAGATATGGTTTTAAATCGATGATAAAATATACTCGAGTTATCGACTATTGATTATCTTCTCTCCTATATGCTGTAGCATTGTTCAGGCATCAACTCTGATTCTTGCAACCACACTTTCCTATGTCTAGTCTGTTGTCACAGCTCTAGATCTATGTTTTCTTGCTAGTTTTCATATGTCTATGACAAGTTTTGCTTTCCAACAACTATTTCAGAACAGGGGTTCTTGCAAGTCTTAAATCCTATGCATCTCTACACTAGGAATCAAGATTGATCACGACTTCCTCATCCTAGATCTCCTCTCGGTCTCACTAGGTGATATTTCTACCTGCCACTATTGTGTTTAGGCAAACAAACAAATCAAATTCGAGATCAAACACCAAATTTAATACGAGAACAACTTCAACATATATTCAAGAAGAAAAACTAGTCAACAACCCGAGATTGAAAGGTTTAGCTCATGCTTACAAAAGATAAATAGCAAATAACATTTAAGTTCATGTCTCCAACCATTAACTACGTAGAAATATTAAATAAACTAAAAATAAAGATAAACTGTTCAGGTTTGTTGCAGCATCCACTTCGCTTCTCACGAACTCTCAGTTCTTCCTCCGGATCCAACTCTCACAATGATTCCCTCTCTCTTGCAATACGTGCCCTTGCTATTTGGTCTCTCTCTTCTTTGAAAATATCTCTTTTGTCTCCTTTCAGCTTCATCTCAACTCTACACGTGGCCTCTCAATCTGCCTTCCAGCTCTGACAGTTCTCCTGGTTGACACCTGTCCTGCTTTTGGGACATGATCTGAAAAGTGTTGTGGTCTAAATAATTCCCACTAGAGTTTTGGCTATGCTGTTCCTATGTTGCGACATTGTATTTATCCTTCATGCTTCAACTATGCACTCGGATAGATACACCTGTTATAATATTCAAACAATTCCTTTACAAAAACTCATAAGTGACACAAAACACACATTTAATCCTAAACTTAATAACTTGACTAATTTACCTATATTTTCCTAATTATCCTATAAAACAAGACTATTCTAAGACATAATCAATTAAGTTCGAAACAAAATAATAACTCTTTAAGAGAGTTATCTGTTGTCCATCAGGTTGGCATCCTCCGTGGCCAAATCATCGGCTGTAGGGTTTGAGTCTACGATGGACAACATGAGTTTCCATTAATTAAATTCTTGCCAAGGATCGTTATTAGGATACCAGGAATAAATTTCAATTAAATAAACCATGCGAACCTATGCATGCTCCCACAAAATTAATTACAGAGGATGGAATTTAGGAATACCTGATCTTCACCGTTTGATCTACAGATCTAGATCGGAGAATAAAACGATGAAGTAAACTTAGATCTTAGATAGAACGCAGCGATGGACAGTTGTTCCTACAGATCTGATCTTCTGATCTATTCCCTTGCTCCTTGGAAATCTGGTGAGGATTATCTACCAAGTTGGATCCGAGATTTGGAGAAATCGATCAATTTCTCCCTCTGGATAGCCACCGCTGTTCTCTCTCTCTCTATTTTCAATATACTGAAAAAACACTACTGATCTGATAGAGAGAAGGCCTATATATAGTATTAGGGTTTTGAGAAACCCTAACCCTAATGGGCTTTGAGTAGTTCATGGGCCAGACCTGGGACCAGATGCAAATAATAAAGTTGGCTCTCTTTATTAATTAGTCCTTTCTTGTTCAACCCAGAACATAATTAATTAATAAAACAGTGTTTTAACCTTCACCACGGTGACAATGTTGACTCGCCCCTTTATTACCAGATTATTAAGAACGGGTTGCACCAAACTAACATGATCCACATATTTTAGGTTTTAGACATTCATTAATTAATTTGACTTATGACACTCAACCATAATTAATTAATCTCTGATTTCCTGAGTAATACCACTCACTCCTTTTCACTTATGCCTGAATTAAATAATTCAACCTGCAGGGTTTAGCATAATGAACCTTGTGAGCTCCTCAGGGAATGTCACCATCCTGAAACGGATATGCTTACCTAAACGTCCAGCCTAAGCAGGCCACACACAAATTGCCAACACCCAAAATATGGGTTAAGAGTGTAAGACTCGCCACTCGAGTAAATCAAAGTGTGGTCAATCTGTGTGTGCCCCTTATCCTTCAGTTAGGTTTAAGATCATAGGAAGTATGTTAGGGATCTGGCTCATTCGTATGTCAATGTGAATGGCACATCCCACTGTTGATCCCATCAATATATAACTATGTACCGACACATCAAGTAGCTAGGATAAGCTCACTTATGAACCGATGTGCCGCAGCTTAGACCGACAGCCTATCCAAGGACTGTCTCAGCCATGATACTGTTTATATCTCGCTAGGTCAAACGACTCATATGATCCTCTGTGATCTCCTACACACCATATGGTCATCCCTATAGGCGAGATACTAGGATATTATGGTTTGTTGTATGTTTGTTTCATCAGACAACGAGCATTGTTGCAGTAACATATATGAAGACCAGTGTACAAAACACTTAATCATAAATGCTTTCAGTATACAATCCCAACAATCGCCCACTTATACTTAAAGCATAATACCATTGCTTTATCAAAGTATTAAGTGTGTCCACACTGTCAATCACTCCCACTGCATTCACGTTACCTCTTGTCACGATTTCTCGTATGATGTGATACCATACATCCTATGTGTTTCACCACCTTGTGAGTCTTGGGTTCCCTTGATTTTGTCGTTGCACCAACATGATCTCAATTCCATGTGATTTAGGCAAACTCAGAACACACACCTCTAGAGGATAACACCAGAGTTATACTGCTTCTTGCGAAGCTAATGAAGATGTCAAAGACACAGCCTTCATACCAGAATCCACAACACACTTATGTGTTAGATTACGATAACTCCTCCTCCAAGGCCAACACATAGTAAGAGGTCGATTTCCTTTCCTTATGATCCTTCTGGATATCCGATGCTATTCAACTTACAAGGCTCATTCATTAACCAATGTGCCTATCCAGAGTTGAACTGATATCTGTTTAACATGCTTATAGCAGTACAGATATCTAACTTCGTTCATTTACAATATAGAAAGATAACAATCTTTCTTGCTATGAATGACTCACCATATAATCAATTTAAGCGACTTGAGATACCTGAACATCTTTTTCTTGTGACAACACAAGACTTTAATTCAAAAGATGTTCCAAGATCTCATAAGTCCTACTTCTGAAACTGTTCGGATAACCATCCTTTATGCCTAATAATATCTCCACATCGTTTCCGAATGTGAAAATACCATCTACATAATGTTCAAGGAAAACCACGCTTCCGCTGACACATAACTGGTACATGAAACTCTCATTCTCGATAGACAATATCGAAATGTCTGTTTCATGACTTTGAAGCACCTTTAAGTTCATACTTGAACTTCCTTGGCTTCCAGACATGATGCTTTTCACTGCACATAACTTATCTGGTTATTGCATACAGATGTTGTCACCTTTTATCAAGGTACCCGTTTATAAAATATGGATGACGTCATCTATCTTCCAGATATTTAGATTCATATGTGCTGTTATGGTTAAAAGAATTCGATTGGGTTTAATAATTGCAATCAGTGAGAATGTCTTGTTGTGAAAATCTCCACAAGAAAAATAATCGAATGGTAACCTAGTATATTCGAGTGTCTAGGTTAGTGAGCAAGATATGTTTCACATCAATCAGTTGCCTATAGCTGGAAAGTTATTTGGCAATAACTGATCCTGATACACAACCATAACCTTTACTGATTCATTTCTGAATCCATGAGTTGACGTCATTAAACTGCATCTTTTGTCTTAACAGCTTCGATGCTCCTTTTACGTTGTCAGTTAATGGTGTATTAATTTGTGGTTTATCACCTTACGTTGTCAAAATAGCAAAGAGGTCACTGTTAAAAGAATTCGATCAGACAACGGGACTGAATTTTGCAATGGGATTTTAATGGATTTTGCGCCGAAGCTGGAATCGGGCATGAGAAATCCACTGCCAGGACCCCCCAGCAGAATGGTCTAGTAGAGAGAAGGAACATAACTTTTTCGCCTAAGTCTGATGAAGTTGTGTTCCTTGGATATGGACATCCTTCTCATAAGGGCTATAGAGTGTTAAACAAGACGACTCAAGTTGTGGAAATAACATACAATTTTTTTTTGATGAGTCTACTCTAGTGCGCATGTTTTTAAGAGAGAAAAAGGATGCAAATTATGAGGCTAATGATGTCCATGATCAATCTATCTTGAATTCTTTTGAAAATATGAGGATTGGTCCGACTAAGTCAATGATTGATTGTAATCCAACTAAGTCGCATTCAGCAGGTGACTAAACTGCTGAACCATCCGATGATGCTAATGATCGTGCTGAGGCCACCAAACAAAATTTATCTTAATGATAATTTGGAGATTCTGGGATCACTTGAAGACGAAGATGAAGAAATTCCAGATCAAGGACGAGTTGCTGAAGGAAGCTTGGGCGTTGCTGAGGAGATCGTTAAGGACGATGCTGAGATCCAGAATGCTAAAGTCCAGAATGATGAGATTCCTGTTGCTGAGATGCCGAATGCTAAGGTACAGAATTCTGAACCTCAAGTAATTGCTGAGGAGAATGTTTTAGCAGAAACAATTCAGCAGGCGAAGCTAGAAATGCAACCCCAGCAACCAGCGATCCAAGACCAAGATGGCTACGAGATCACCCCTAGATGCTGTCATTGATGACGTCAATGATCCAGTCAGGATGCGACAAGGAAATGCGATGCTAGCATGTTATATATCGCATGAAGAGCCCACAAAGGTTGAAGATGCTCTACAATCTCAAGATTGGGTGAATGCTATGCATGATGAGCTAGCAGAGTTCACACGCAATCATGTCTGGGATCTTGTAGACAGACCCGAGCATCAAAGTGTTATTGGAACAAAGTAGGTGTTCAAGAACAAGAAGGATGAATCTGGAACAGTCATCTGAAATAAATCGCGTCTAGTAGCCAAAGGATACAAGCAATGCGAGGGAATTGATTATGATGAGACATTTGCTCCAGTAGCCCGACTGGAAGAAATAAGGTTGTTTCTCGCATATGCTGCCCATAATGAGTTTTCAGTCCTACAAATGGACGTGAAAAGTGTTTTTCTAAATGGTTAGCTCAAAGATGAAGTTTACGTTGAGCAAACACCAGGCTTCGAACAAGGAAATAAGGTATATAGGCTAAGGAAAGCATTGTATGGTTTGAAGTAGGCACCGAGGGCGTGGTATGGAACTCTGTCTAAGTTCCTGCTGGATATTGGATTCATGAAAGGGAAGATCGATCAGACTCTCTTTCACGTCAAGGATGAAGGAAGTATTTTTCTTGTGCGAATATAGGTTGATGACATTATCTTTGGCTCTAAGAATCCATTGCTATGTGAGATGTTCTCCTAGCTCAGGCAAAGTAACTTCCAAATGAGCATGATGGGGAAGATGTCTTATTTTCTGGGACTTCAAGTTCAACAATCAAGCGAAGGGATTTTTATACATCTGAGGAAGTATACAAGAGATCTGATTGCTAAGTATAGTCCAGAGAAGACAAATAGCTAGAGGATCCTCATAAGCACGAGCTGCCAGATTTCTCTAGATGAAGGAGGAGAACCTGTGAATCCTACTCTTTACATAGGTATTATCGGGTCCTCACTATACCTTACAGCTAGCAGACCAAATATTTCCTATGCCGTAGGAGTCTGCGCGCGATATCAAGCAAATCCTAAGAAGTCGCATTTGGATGTTGCTAAGCGGATCATCTGATACCTTAAGTGCATCGAAGGTCTAGGAATTTGGTACCCAAGGTCTGATGGGTTAGCACTCAGTGGTTATTCAAACTCAGACTTTGGAGGGTGCAAGATTGATCGGAAGAGCACGAGTGGCATCTGCCAATTCCTTGGTTACAAGCTAATAAGTTGTTTTAGCAAGAAGCAGCACTCTGTGGCAACGTCAACAACAGAAGCAGAATATGTAGCAGCCGCAAGTTGTTGTGCGCAAGTATTGTGGATTCGACAGCAATTACAAGATTATGATATTGCTCCAGAATGTGTGCCGATCTACTGCGACAACAATAGTGCTAGGTGCATTACTAAGAATCCTGTTCATCATTACAGGACGAAGCATATTGACATCCAACATCATTTCATCAGAGATCATCAAGAGAAGAATGATATCGATTTTCAATACATATGCACCGAAGATCAGCTTGCTGATATCTTCACTAAGCCGCTTGCTGAGGCCAGATTTAAAGAGTTATGTCTGAAATTAGGCCTCATGGAGTTAGAAAAGGATGGGGATGAATGAGTTCAACCTCTCATTCTTTCTAGTTTTCTGATTTCTTGGATCTTCTGGATGAAGGAGATAAACATATCCAAGCTTACGTTTTTGAGATGCTGAGTTTTTTGTTGCTGAGATATTGCTGCTAAGCAATTGGATGCTGTGTCCTAGCTCTTAGGAGATCCTAAGTGGTTTTCGTGCAACAAGTGGAATGCTGAGTCCAAGCTCTTAGCAATTGCTAAGGAGTGTATAATATTATAATAAGTAGATTAGACGTTTGCTAGTGAGTGAATGCTGAGTCCAAGCTCTCAGCGTTTCGTCAGAATGCTATAATTATTATACTCAACAAGTGGTGTCAACAATCAATTTTCGGATGCTAGAATATTTTAATGCTAGGATTTAGATGCTGAGTCCATCCTCTCAGCAGATTGTTCGCTTGCTAAGGATCCAATGCTAGCAGATTGCTGAGCCCAAGCTCTCAGAAATCTCAGAAAGTCAAAGTGAGAACTTTTTGAATTTCAAATCCACTAAGTGTATGTGACACGGCGCATTTAATGCGTGCAACTGGCTACAAAAAATCAGGAGACGACACATCAAAAGTACTCGAAAGTTTTGGGGCGTGGGTTACCATACGAAGAGTCTCAGATCTCCTGAACCGTCGATTGAATCTGAAACGGTGATACCCCAACTGTCAGATCCTACACTCAGAAGGTATATTAATCGTACTTCATCGAATTTGCAAACCTTCTACACTCTGAATTTTTTAATCCCTAGCTTTCGAAAATTCTCAAAACACTCTCGAAATTCTTTTGAATCTTTTAAATTTCTCAAGCATGTCTCAAAACCCTGAATCTTCCTCTTCTACCCCAAAGCCTACTCACCCTGAAAACCCTCCTAAGTTGATCTTAAGTCCTATCGATGGCACACCTGTACATGAAAGGCATGTACCGGGTTTTACGATGATTGTGAAGAAAGAGGATATCAATTATTTAATTCCTTATGCTCGTTTGGTTACACTTGCCCGCAAGAAGGAGCAATCTGGGCTCTCTAATGCTCATAAGAGAGCAGCCCTGATTATGAAGGACAGGATCTTGTACACACCTCTTGCTGCTGTACAATTTCCAGACTGGGTAATGAATACATTGGCCATAGAGGAGGTAGTTCAATATTTATCGACTGAATCATTAAGGATTCACCCTCACATGGTTTTGGATTTTTATGCCAGGGCCGTGATAGCAGATGATCACGAGTCCTTCACAACCTCTATTTTTGGGACTTCGATTATTGTCACGACTGAGGTCCTTGCAAAGATGTTCGGTCTTTGCAACTCAGGCGAACGCATCACCACCTACAATGTTGTAAATACCGATGAGATGAAGGCTAGATGGGGAGAATGGAAAAGGCCCGAAGTGATAGAGGACGCCAAGCATCCATGGAAGGTTGCTACTCCTACAAATCAGTTCACGGAGGATTATAGACTCCTAGCTGATTTGGTCATTAAGATGTTCTAATGTGATGCCGGGTCGTATTCAGAACTATCCACAAAGAAATATGATGTGATGATGGCGATAGTAGATGGAGTCCAAGGGAATTGGGCGCAGTTCTTCTTCGAGCGGTGGTTGGACCACGCGAAGAAGAATGTGAAGATCAAGCAGGAATGGATTTTCACATCCAATATGAATTTTAGGTTGAAAATAAGTAAGCTTATTGAAACCATCTTTCAGAAGGATGAGCTCGACAGGGGCAGGCGTTGATCACCACAGACTTCATTCCCCTAACGAAGAAGGCGCCGCACCCTGCTGATATGTCCCGCCCAATCATACTGAAGGGGAATTCCAATGTTGACCCCAACATTCCTACTTCTCCTGATGACGTGCATCCATCAGAGATGGTAGTCCAACAGTTGGAGCAGGCAATCCCCATGACTACTGAGGAGATTGATGCTGCCAAGAAGGCTGCAGAGACGGAGAAATGTTTTCAAGATCTTGCTGAGATCGAGAAACTTAGAGATCTGCCAGCAGAGCAGATAGAGGAGATTCTTGCTAAGAAGCAAGAAGAGCGCCCTGCTTAGGTACTTGGTCAGCTTGCAGCTCCGATACCTAAAAGAAAGAGGAAAGAAGCTGGTTCTCCTGAGAAGAAGAGGACCCAAAGAAGGCTAGTTAAAACGGCCGAGAAAGATGCCGCTCAGAAGGAAGCTTCAACGAAGGCAGCATCTGATAAGCCTGCACCTACTACACCGGCTACAGCGGAACAAGGTTCTGAGAAGACTCCCGCTATAGAGGCTCAAGGGAATGTAAGTCCACTTTCTGCTAAGCCTCTGTCTGAAAGGTTAAAAATTCTAAGGGAGAGGAAGAGGAAGTGGAAGCTGAACTAGTAGGCACAAGAGAGGAAGAAGTATAAGGAGGAAATGGATAGGATAACATTCGAAGCGTGGGACCAAAATTTTGAACAAGTTAAGCGGCTGCTGAAGAGATTGCGGTGAAGAAGGCCGCAGACGCGCAAGCAGCAAAAGAAGCTGCTGAGTTGCTTGCACGTGCTGCTGAGGAGGCTAGCAGGCTAGCGGTAGAGCCTGAGGCTCAAGAAACCGCTAAGCGCAAAAGGAAGCAAGTTGTTCAGCTTCCCATCACCACTCCCTTGCCAGAGCAAGATGCACTGTCTGACAAGGATTTACAAATACTGATTGTGGTAGGAGTATTTGATGTTCTGGCAGGTCCAGAAGGCCAAAGCGGAGTTCTTATTCGGGAGCCCACTGCTCAACCCGCTCATATTGTGGAGGTTGGAACTACTGGATCCGGCCAGAGTGCTGAGCAAGGTGCTAGCATTGCAGAAGGAGGTGCTGAAGGTTCAAATGCTGAGGAGAGGCCCAACAGTGATGGTGCCGCGAATCAGAATGTTGAGCAAGTTGCTAGCATCTTGCAGACTGCTGAGAAATGGTCGACTGCTGAAGCAGAGCCTAGCACTGAAATTCCATCATCTGCTGAGGCAAGGCAAGAAGAAGAAAATGATGAAGGATTTTTAGCTTCATGCTATTTGGATTCTGATTCTGATGGAGAATCTGAGGATGTATATGATGCAAGATTCCTAAGGAAAGTTCCGACAGGAGACAATGAGACACTCCGAGTTCCTTTCAAAGGATGACAAAGACGGAGATTCAAGATAAGGCATGTAGCGCAATGGTGTGCGCCGGTGTTTCTAGAGGAAGAGGTAAATGCTGATCTATTCCCTATGATCTGAGATAGAAGAGTTTATTTCTGTGGAGATAGAGCGCGACATTGCAAATGTTTTCTATATGGAGAACACCCCTGAAGGGAAGGTGCTGAGCAAAGAGTGTAGGAGATGGGAGTTCTTTGATTATGTTATGCACCCACTCTGATTCGAAGAAAGAATGTTGGTCATCACCACCAAGGGGCTTAATTACTGGAGAAAGGAGGAGAAATGGGCCAATGATTGGATTGATCAAGTGGCCGGCACTAAACAACTCTCGGATAAGCAAGTCCTTGCCAGGCTTCAGGCTATTCGCGCCCATCGGTTGTTCTCCACTTCTAATCTTTGCCAAGGTCTAGCTTTGCTTCTGATGGTTATTCGGATGCTAAGATTGAGCTATCCAAGCGACACGCGAAAGCAGCTACTGAGTATCGCAGAAGCCAGGCCGAATATGATGCTTAAAAGAAAAAGAGGCTGATGGCTCAGATGGCTGAGGCTAGAGAACAAGAAGAGCGAGAAAAGTGCCGTGAGCTTAGAAGGGAGGAGAACATGATTTTACTCTTCATGGAAGATAACATCCTGCAAGTAGCCAGAGCTACGCGTGCTGCTGAAGTAGAAGAAGCTCAAGCTGCTGAGCTTGCTAAAGCCCTGGAAGAAGTCTGGAACCTAGAGGAGGCAGAGCAGCTAGCATATAAAGCTCAATACTTGTAGGCATATGCCGATGAAGCAAGCGCTGCTGAACTTGATGAGGTTGAAGCAAAGGCTTGGAAAGCAGATGAAGCAGAGCACATCTCTGAAGAGGCCGAGTACTTGACGGCTCAAAGAGAAGTTGATATTCCAACAGAAGAAGGTGAATCTCTTTTTGGCGGAGAATTGGTGCTGACAACTTCTTTATTTGATGTTCTCCCCGTAAGATCTCATAACTTTCATTCCTACGTTGATCACGCTGTTCATTTTGCGCTTCAACATGCTCTCTCCACTACAATTCCCCTGGCCATAAATGAACGGGTGGCTATGGAGGATGCTGATATAAGGAAGGAAGTGGAGGAAGTCAGGAACGAAGTCTCTGAAGTCCAAGCAGAGGTGGCAGAAGTGAAAAGTGATGTGTCTGGTGTGAAGCAGAGCATGGACGTGATGAAGGAAGAAGTCGCTGATTCTCAGCAGAAGATTGTGCAGAGTGTTCAATCCTTCTCACCCACCTTTTTGGTTGCAATCAAAGAGGGGGAAGAAAGGAGACTCCCTGAAGCTGAGCAGAGGAAGGGAGAAGAAGAGGTACTTGCTGATGGAATATACTAAAAGCATTATGATTGGTACATTATGTACAAGGTCGATTGGTTAATATACTGGGAATCATAAACGTTGTATGTTCATCTCCTGTCTGAATTAACAAACATGTGTCGCAAACGCAATTATCCTCTTATCTCGTCGATAGGGAGATCATACGGTGTGTAGTAGATCACGGAAGATCATAAGGAT
The DNA here is from genome assembly GCA_026898455.1 of Plectranthus barbatus. NCBI lineage: Eukaryota > Viridiplantae > Streptophyta > Magnoliopsida > Lamiales > Lamiaceae > Plectranthus > Plectranthus barbatus. The sequence continues at coordinate 360,658 of JAPKLW010000536.1, forward strand.
CATTTGACCTAGCGAGATATAAATGGTTATCACAGCTGAGAAAGATCCAGGATAAACTGTCGGTGTAGGCTGCAGCATACGCGGTAATAAGCATCTTATCTTGGATAGCTTGGTATGCTGGTGTGGGGCACACATTGATAAGGACCTAAGTCGAGATCTATTCTTTCGTCTGACATTAAAAGAATCTAGATCTCTATGGCTTGATGAGATCCTAAACCTATATGAAGGTACAAAAGTATATGCAGACTGTGTATTACTTTGAGTTGCAGTGAAAGGCTCTGGTTGAGCTTGTATATCTGTATCTTGAGTAATAGCAGTTTGTGTATGACTGTCTGGTACTGGAACTAGGTAACCACATCCAGTATAGGATGGTGACATTCCCTGAGCAGCTCAAATGGTTCGTTATGCTAAAGTCCTGAAGGCTGATTAAGTTCAAGCATAAGTGAAAAGGTTTGAGTGGATTGACTCAGGAATATAAGATGTTAATTAATTAAATAGCTTGTCAGAGCTTAAATTAATTAACGAATGTTTGTAACCTTAAATGTGGGGATAAACCGAGCCCATGCAACCTGTACATCAAAACGTGGTAGCAAATAGGTAGGACAATATTGATTCTCTGGTGGAATGAATCAATATTAATCAATTAATTATATTTTGGGTTGAATATGGGAATTAATTAATAGATAGGCCTTATTTTCTATTTGCATTCTTGTCCCTAGTTGGCCCATGAAACTCAGGCCCAATAGAAGTCCAGTATTTTTCTATAAATAGGCCTTAGTTCCTCAGATCTCAACACACCACAAGATCATAAGTTGCAAACAGCAAACCAGAACTTGGGAGCTGTGGTGATAGACTAGATCTGAGAAACGAGGAGGAAATTCTGCTTCTCAACTGGGCAAGGAATCTGAAGGGAATCTTCACCAGATATTCAGATTAAGTTGGGATACAGATCAGATGATCAGATCAGGAGGATCTTCTTTCTTCTCTCCCTCTTCTGTTTTCAAAAATATTTTCATATTTTCATCAGAGTTAATTTGTTTTATCTGTTAGGGAATTAATCTTTGTGCGTGGGAAAAAGATCAAGAGGAATCTCCGCGGATTCGTTCTTTAGGGTTTCGCAATCCAGGTATTCTGCGTACACCTTCTTTATGCATAATCAATAGGAGCATGCTAGGAATAATCATAGGCATATCAATTTATTTTTGATATTTCAATTAACGATCCTGGCAAATGGACTTCATGATTCATGATTCATTAATTTGCTCTATCGGAAAAAATAATATTTCCCATGATTTGCATGATTATTATTATTGATTGAATGTTAGGAATGATTTTGGATTGTATGATTATGTTTTTAATCCTCGTGGTTCTCGGGTCAATCTGCCCTTTTATAAGGATTCAAGGAGGCCAGGACGGCAGCGTGCAGTTGTCGGGGCGCGAGGCGCGCGCGTGCAGTGGCAGAACCTTAGGTTCCATGCACGAGCGCGGCTGACCTGCGCAGCACTGCGCACAGTGCCTGCGGTGCTCTCCCCCCTTCCAGCGACGTCGACGGGGTGAAGCTGGTGCGGCGGTGGCTCGGCGTTCGGGGTCGCGGGCTGGGGACAGCGGTGGAGGAGCTGGACGTGCGAACCAGGGCATGGAAAACCCTAAGGTTTGCGCGCGGTTCGTGCGAGCCTTCGGTCTCGTCTCTTGCATGATTCTGGCGAGTCACGGAGGCCGACGGTGGAGAAGAAAGGCAACGACAGTTCGGGCGACGGTTAGGGCAAGCCGGGATGGCGGCATGCAAAACGGGCAACGGACGGAGGAGACGGAGTCGCGAGCTGCAACCATGCACGTACGTGCATGGCTACTGCACGATGATGGGAGCCATCACAGTGGCGACGAGTTGCCAGTGGCGGTGGTTCGCTGGTGGTGGCTCGTCGGGCCGAGTTCTCGCGGGCTATTGGGCATGCAATGTGTGCCTTGGCCTGCAATTCGGTTAACTGGCCCAATTGTCCAATTTTCTTATAAATCAAATCTTGGAGGCCCAGATTAAGAAAATAAAATCAGATCACAGTCCAAGTAGTGGGAGCCCAGTCAAAGATCTGTAAAAATAATTCTAACATGTAATAGTTAGAATTATTTTTATTTTTTTAGTATCATGGGGGCCACGAGGACATTATTTATTTGCTTTATTATCTGTCTTCGCATGATATATGTGTTTATATTAATTGCGCAGTGTATTCGCATGTTGTAGATAATAGGAGCACGTTTACTGCTTTTATTTACAGCTTTGAAGCATGCTATGTGATTTATTTTGTGTAATTAATTATAACTATAAATTCGGGGTTCATGCTATGCATGAGAGAATTTTAGCGATGTTATAATTATGGCTACTTAAAATAATCTGTGCAATTGAACCTTATGAATTTAAAAATTACTAAGCGCATAATTTAGTAAGACCTCCACAAAGCGATCCTTTATTGGAAGTGGGTAATTTATTAGGTAAACATCTACATGTGTAGCTTGGTTAATTTATTATTCATAAGTTCTAATAGATAGGATTTCTTAAAACAAACATTTATTTCATGTGAGAAGTGGGAGTTCATGCGTAAACGTCTACGTGTGTAGCTTGCGTATTTAATTTTCATAAGTTCTCTAGGGATTGAATTTAATAAGACAGCCTTATTATAGGGACCAGGTGTGTTCAAGTAGATCCTTATATGGGAGGGTTGGCTTTGGTGGTAAGCTAGCTTAGATGTTATCCAGAGTATAACTCATTTGTGATGTCCCTGCTCAGTAGGATAATATGGTCTTAAGTTAGTCTCCAATTATTAATTCCATTTGTCTAAGGAACCCGGGCATGGATTGGAATTGAAGGACTGGAATTGAAAGATGCAGTTTGGTTAAGTGTTTTGTTGTAAACGTCTACATGTGTGGCTTGCAGTAGTAATACTTAGGCAAATTGGAGGAAACATTACTATTGTTTTATCATAAGGTTTCAATATTTAATTGTTTCAATTGGTTGCGAATATGTTTTAATTTCTGCTTTAATTTATTATTTTCAGACATGTCTTTACCTAATGTAATCAATATCTTAGCACAAAACCAATTAACCGGTCCCAATTTCCAAGAATGGAAATGCAACTTGGATTACATCCTTGTCGCAGAGGAACACAAGTTTGTCCTTGATAAGCCTCGTCCGGCTGCTCCCACTAATGCATCGACTGATGAGGAAAGGAGCTACTATAACAAGTGGCTCAAGTTAAATAATATAGTGAAATGCTATATGATGACGACTATGTCCAAGGTACTTGCACAACAACATCATTCATATGATAATGCTAGTGATATAATGGAAAGCCTCACACAACCTATGGTGTGTCAAACCGAGCTGTCAGATTCAATCTCATGAGGGAAATCGTGGGATAGAAAATGGCGGAAGGAAGCTCGGTCAGAGAACACGTGGTCGGCATGACTCATCTTATGGATGAGCTCATGCTGCACGGAGGTGGTATCGATGTGGAGGCGTAGGTTGATATTATCCTCAACTCTCTGCCAAAGTCCTTTGAGAACTTTAGACTGAATGCTGTCATGAACAAGAAAGAGTACACTCTTAATGAGTTAATCAATGACTTGAAGGCAGTGGAGTCAGTGATACTTCCAAAAAAGGTTGCTTTTGCTACTTCTGGAAACCGTCCTGTTGCGCTGGCTGGCAAGAGGCGCAAATGAATGTTTAAGAAGAAAGCCAAAGGTACAACTTCAGTGAATAAGTCGAAAAGGACACCGAGCGTGCCTGGTAAGAGCGACAAGTGTTTCAGATGTGGCAAGGCTGGTCACTAGAAGAATGATTGTCAAGTCAGGAAGATTGGACAAGGTGCATCATGTGCATTTATAACGGAAACATGTTTAGCATCAGTTTCCACCCATTCTTGGGTAGTGGATACTGGAGCTACTGATCATGTTTGTTATACTTTGAGGGTGTTCTGGCCGACAAGGCAACTGAAGCATGACGAGATTACCATCTCAATGGGCAGCGGAGAGCGAGTCTCAGCAGTAGCCATTGAAGATTTTACTTTATGAGAGATGTTTTATATGTGCCATTTTTTCGGCAGAACATAATTTCAGTTTCCAAGTTATTTAGTGGTGGATATTCAGTTATTTTTTATAGTGGAGTTTCTATCATTGGTAATAACGGTGTTATCTGTCGTGGCAAACTGATTGACTCATCCAATAATAATAATCATTTAAAGAGAAAGTTTTCTTCCGACGAGGATAAAACATATCTCTGGCACTTGAGACTAGGTCATATCAATCTAAAGAGGATTAAAAGATTAGCATGCGATGGGCTCTTTGATTCTTTTCAAGTGGTACCGCATAAAATCTGTGAATCATGTATAGAGGGATAGATGACGACCAGACCTTTTAAGGTAAGTCAGTCTCGAGCAGAGGATGTGTTGGAATTGATCCACTCTGACTTATGTGGATTAATGTCCACGCAAGTTCGGGGAGGTTATGAGTACTTCGCCACATTCATTGATGATTACTCAAGATTCAGATATGTCTATTTGCTTCGCCACAAGTCTGAATGCTTTGAGAAATTCAAAGAGTTTAGGAATGAGATAGAAAAGAAGCTAGGTAAGACTATAAAAACATTACGATCAGATCGTGGTGGAGAATACCTCAGTAACGAGTTCTTGTAGTACTTGTCAGACAACGAGATTACATCCCAGTGGACTGCACCAGGAACCGCTCAACAAAATGGTGTAGCGGAAAGAAGAAATAGAACTCTCTTGGAAATGGTCAGGTCGATGATGAGTTATACAAGCTTGCCGATTTCGTTTTGGGGATATGCCTTGGAGACAGCGGCCTATTTGCTTAACCTGATACCTTCTAAATCAGTTCCTAAAATGCCTCTGGAACTCTGGTATGGGCGAAAGCCAAGTTTGAACAGAGTGACGGTTTGGGGTTGTCCGGCATATGTGCTGACAAAAGAACCTGATAAGTAAGAAAGACCTGTAAGCTGATGTTGTTTATAGGATATCCTAGGCAAACGAAAGGTTGTTACTTCTATTGTCTTGAGAATCAGAAAGTGCTGGTTAGTACCAACGCAAGATTCTTGGAGGACGAATATGTAAGAAACCACAGATCCAAGAGTGAAATTATCCTCCACGAGCTTGAGTATAGGGAAGCTATTCCATCAGGAAATCCTAGTGTAGTGGTAAATCCACCTGTAATAAGTGAGGCAATACCAACACTGCCACTAATGCAAGGTATGGGACCAACAGGTACTGTGCCAACTACTGACACGGTTCAGATGCCTCATTGCAGTGGGAGGGTTGTCCACCAACCCGAGAGGTTTATGTTCGTAGGAGTGTCCTCTAACTTGATCCCGAAAAATGGACTGGATGATACCGATCCCTGGACATATGACGAGGCGGTATCTGATAAAGATGCAGACAAATGGCTGATCGCCATGGATTCGGAAATAGAATCCATTACGGCTATGGATGTATACCAAAAAATTGATTTGCCAGATGGCTATCGAGCCATAGGGTGCTAATGGGTATACAAAAGAAAGAAAGGAGCGAATGGTGAAATTACAGCTTTCAAAGTAAGACTGGTGGCGAAGGGTTATAGTCAGAAAGAAGGTGTAGACTATGACGAGACCTTCTCACTGGTAGCCATGCTTATGTCCATTCGTATACTCCTAGCCATAGCAGCATATAAGGACCTAGAGATCTGGCAGATGGATGTCAAAACCGCATTTCTAAACGGGTACCTTGAAGAAGGTAGGGACATCTATATGCAACAACCTGAAGGTTATGTGCAAAAGGGCGAAGAACATTTGGTCTGGAAGCGGAGGAAGTTACTGTATGAACTTAAACAAGCTTCACGGTCATGGAATCTACGTTTTGACGAAGTGATTAAATCCTATGGATTTTCACAATGTTCAAACGAGAGTTGCGTGTACCGTTTATGTGTCAGCGGAAGCGTGGTGTTCCTTGCACTTTATGTAGATGATATTCTCCTATTTGACGACAATGTGGAAGTATTGTCGGGCATAAAGGGGTGGTTATCCAAACAGTATCATATGAAGGACCTTGGGGAGGCAGGATACATCCTAGGGGTAAAAGTATTGCGGGAGCGCAATAAGAAGATGTTGACCTTGACTCAAGGATCATACGTGGATACTTTGATTGCCCGTTTCAGCATGCAAACTGCAAAGAAAGTTCTGTTACTCTTCAGACATGTCATACATCTTTCCAAGGATCAGTGTCCAGTGACACAAAGGGAGAAAGATGAGATGAGCAACGTGCCGTATGCATCGGCCGTGGGGAGTCTCATGTATGCATGCTATGTACAAGGCCAGATATCTGCTTTGATGTAGGCATGGTAGCAAGATACCAGTCAAACCCTGGACAGGCGCATTGGACCGCTGTAAAGCACATACTCAAATACTTTAAAAGGACTAGAGACTATTGTCTCGTCTATTAGTGCGAGGAGTTGTGCCCTGTGGGTTATACTGATTCGGATTTCCAGGCAGACCGAGATGAAAAGAAGTCCACCTTTGGCTATGTGATTACATTGGGAGATGGGGCCATATCATGGACGAGTGCTAAGCACATGTGCATTGCTGACTCCACCATGGAAGCAGAATATGTGGCAGCTTCTGAAGCTTTGAAAGAAGCAGTATGGTTTCGAAACTTCCTTCTGGAGTTGGACGTGATTCCTAAGCTACCCAAGACCATCACGGTATATTGTGATAATTCGGGAGCTGTGGCTAATTCAAAGGAACCACGAACTCACAGAGCAACAGAACACATTGAAAGGAAGTACCATATTATACAAGAAATCGTAGCAAGGGGTGATGTGCTAGTAGAGAAGATTGATACAAAATATAATCTAGCGGATCCATTCACAAAAGCTCTGCCTCATAAGGTCTACGAGATGCATGTACGTAACCTTGGGCTGAGGGCAAAGCCTGCCACGTAGAATGATTGATGTAATAGCTATATTAGTTTAGACGCGTTATACTCTGGAAAACACCTGTATAATGCTTTGAGTATAAGTGGGAGATTGATGGATTTATATACTGAAAGTATTATGATTGGTATATTATGAACATGGTCGATTGGTTAATATACTGGGATTAATAAATGTTGTATGTTCATCTCCTGTATGAATGAACAAACATGTGTTGCAAACGCAATTATCCTCTTATCTCGTCGATAGGGAGATCATACGGTGTGTAATAGATCACGGAAGATCGTATGGATCGTTTGACCTAGCGTGATATAAATGGTTATCACAGCTGAGACAGTTCCAGGATAAACAGTCGGTGTAGGCTGCAGCATACGCAGTAATAAGCATCTTATCTTGGATGGCTTGGTATGCTGGTGTGGGGCACACAATGATAAGGACCTAAGTCGAGATCGATTCTTTTATCTGACATTAAAAGAATCTAGATCTCTATGGATTGATGAGATCCTAAGCCTATATGAAGGTACAGAAGTATATACAAATTGTGTATTACTTTGAGTTGCAGTGAAAGGCTCTGGTTGAGCTTGTATATCTGTATCTTGAGTAATAGCAGTTTGTGTATGACTGTCTAGTACTGGAACTAGGTAACCACATCCAGTATAGGATGGTGACATTCCCTGAGCAGCTCAAAAGGTTCGTTATGCTAAAGTCCTGCAGGCTGATTAAGTTCAAGCATAAGTGAAAAGGTTTGAGTGGATTGACTCAGGAATATAAGATGTTAATTAATTAAATAGCTTGTCAGATCTTAAATTAATTAACGAAAGTCTGTAAACTTAAATGTGGGGATAAACCGAGCCCCTGCAACCCGTACCTCAAAACGTGGTAGCAAATAGGTAGGACAGTATTGATTCTCTGGTGAAATGAATCAATATTAATTAATTAATTATATTCTGGGTTGAATATGGGAATTAATTAATTGATAGGCCTTATTTTCTATTTGCATTCTGGTCCCTGGTCTGGCCCATGAAACTTAGGCCCAATAGAAGTCCAGTATTTTCCAATAAATAGGCCTCAGTTCCTCAGATCTCAACACACCACAAGATCATAAGTTGCACACTGCAAACTAGAATTTGGGAGCTATGGTGATCGACTAGATCTGTGAAACGAGGAGGACATTCTGCTTCTCAATCGGGCAAGGAATCTGAAGGGAATTTTCACCAGATATTTTAATTTAGTTGGGATACAGATCAGGATGATCTTCTTTCTTCTCTCACTCTTCTGTTTTCGTGGGAAAAAGATCAAGAGGAATCTTCGCGCACTCGTTGTTTAGGGTTTCGCAATCCAGGTATTCCGCATAAACCTTATTTATGCATAATCAATAGGAGCATGCTAGGAATAATCATAGGCATAGCAATTTATTTTTGATATTCCAATTAACGATCCGGGCAAACGGACTTCATGATTTAGTTCACGAATCCCTTCACTTGCTGCTGCTGAAGAAGAAAGAAGATTAGCAGAAGAAGATCTTAAAAAGAAGGAGATGGAGTTCAAGTTGAGGAGAATTGAGATGGAGAATAAGAGACTTTCTAAAAAGTTAGAGAGGGAGATTGCTGATCGTGAGGCCAACAGAGAGTTATTTTACAAGTTCATGCAAATGGCGATGAGTAAATTTGATGATCTTGACAAGAAGCCTGCTTCTGACTATTGAGCTGATTTGCATGCTAGCAAGTTTTTTGTAATCTTTTTGCTGTCTTTTTCAGTTTCTGTAGTTGTAAAATCTCAAAATCATGAATGAAACTGAATCAGACTTAGACAATTTCTCATTGTCCACTTCTGATGTTTTTGCTTGTCTTAGTTGATATACATTATTTGTGTACTCAACGAAATTGCATGTGGTTGTGGATGCTGAGTTATTGGTTTGTGATTGGTGGTAAAATGCTTGCTGATTTGATTGGATGCTAGGATTCTAGCATATTGCAAAGAAGCATTTTACATATGTTTTAATCGAGAAATATTTCCCAGTATTTATTGAGGGGGAATTTATTTAAAACCAATCCCTGCTAAGAACTAAGTTGGTTAAATGCTGAGTTAAATTGCTAGATTTGTTCTGATACTTGGAATATCTTGTAACAAAAATTTTTCCATCTTAGATTCAAAAATTGATAGTATGCTTTGATCGCACCAAAAAGGGGGAAATTGTTAGGAAAATATTCCTTGATTTATATTGTAAATCCCTCTTTAGAATCATATTGTAAAAGTTTTGTTGAATCAAAGCTTAGTTAGTTTGGTCGATCATTGCTGAATTCTATCATAGTCTAGCAATTCTTTTGTAATGTCCTGTTTAGGAAATCTATCAAGTTGTAATAGATTATAAGTGCTTAAGAAGATTTCTAAAGGATTCAGCAAATGGAACGAAGAAAATCATATTCCAAGCAACTTCGGAAATGCTAGAGTCGCCAACAGACAAAGTGACTGCTAAGGAGTTATAAGTCAAATGATGAAAAGAGATGATAGCTTAGGAGATAGCAGATAAGTGCTAAGAAGAATGATTGCTAAAGTGCTAGCAATCATATGCTGAAGACTTGACTGTTAGGAGTATTTTCTCAGCAGTCAGCAATAAAGATCTAGCAGAATGCTAAAGGAGTTAGCAATAAAGATCTAGCAGAGTATTCCCAGCATTCTCCGATAGAATGCTAAGCAAGGAGATACTTAGCAAACACTTGCTAAGACGCTCGTTCTGACAAAAGTACAACCAAGGACGATAAGCCTTACCCGAAGTAGGTAAAAAGGCACTGTACAAGCCGGAAAGGACAAAAAGCAAGTAGCTCTTTTGGATTAAGAGGACTGTTGTGTCTAACGGGTCTGGAGATTCAAACTTTAAATCTCCATATATAAAAGAGAAGTCCAAATAGAGAGATGAACTATTGCTCACACTCGCAAAGACACTTAGTGAAAGAGATACCTTTTACAAAGCGAACAAAGCAAAAAGAGAGTAGTCAGTTGAGAGCTCCTTAGAGAGAAGAATTCAAAGCTCTCAACCACCGTAGTGTCACCCTCATTGAATATCTGACACTACATTGAAGATAGGAAATTCCTTGTACTTGACCATATCTTTTTAGTGAAATTCTCAGTGTTTGACCGAGGAGTGGACGTAGATCTTTAAGGATCGAACCACTATAAATATTGTGTGTTCTTATTGTTTTATTGTTTCTACTGTTTGATTTAAAACCTAGCAACCTCAAGTTGCTAGAGTATATCTCTGAAACAATCTTAACATCTACCTTGAGCTAAGTATTTGGAAAAGAAACTATGTGCAAGATAACTTTAATATTACGTTGCATTTGCTAAGTAGCTTTTGGCAGCTTATCACGACTCTGATCAGGGACCAACAACATGTTACTTCCACAAGTCTGGTTTTCATGACGAGTACTCTGTATCCCTTGTATGAAGGGTGTCCATATCCAAGGTACACTCCTTCATCCTCCTTGGGACTGAAAGTATTCTGTTTTGACTTTCCATTGTTATGGATATAACATGGAGAACTAGAAGCATGAAGATGAGCTATAGAAGGCTTACGACCATTCAGGAATTCGTACGGGGTTTTGTGATGGCGACTGTTGATGGCACTCCTGTTCTGATATAGCAAGCCGTCATCAAGGATTCTCCCCAGTAACCTTCTTTTAAGTCAGCTTCGGCAAGCATAATCCTGACTGCTTCCTTGAGTGTTCTGTTTCTCTTTTTGGCAAGACCATTCTGCTGAGGCATCCTAGGAGCTGACTTCTCATGAGCAATGTCAGCATTAGCACATAAATTCATCAGTGGACCATTGCAAATTTCAGTCTCGTTGTCAGATCTGATTCTTTTGGCGGTGACCCCATTGCAGTTTTGCACTTGATGGATGAGCTCTGGAAGTTGAATCTTCACTTCATCCTTACTCGTCAATAGCCTTACCAAAGTATTTCTCGAGTAGTCATCTACTACAACCAGAATGAATCTTTTTCCTCCAATGGTAGGCGGCTTGACTGGTCCAAATATATCCATATGAAGTAGCTCGAGAATCTTGTCTGTGCTTGTTGTGATGGTTTGATTCTTGAATGATGCTCTGGTTTGCTTTCCCATATAGCACGCTTTGCAGACATCTTCTTCTTTCTTGAAACTGACTTTTTGGTAGGTCTTCCACAAGCTTGTGTTTGGCAAGATGTCTGATTGACTCACTACAAGAAAAAAGCCGATAGACAACACTGAAAAGATAGTGGTTTAGGCTTAAAACCGTTGTCGTAGAGTGATATTAGCCTAAATTGTTGTCTATTAGAATCTTAAAACGCAAAAGGACAACGGTTTATTCACACTGTTGTTGTTTAAGTGTGGTGTAATCTACAAAAAACAACGAATATATTTTATTGTTTTCTTTTAAATGTTGTTATATATTTTATGTATAATTTTAAATTAATTTACATATAAAATTAATGTTAAACCTAATAAAATCCCTAATTCCTAATTTTCCCATCCATTCTTCAAAATCTCTCGATTCCTCCTTCTCTTTAAGACTGCTGCCGCACGCACGCTACCAAGAAGCCCGTCCTCCGCTCGCACCAATCACCCTGTCCGATTCCTTTGTTCGACTGTCCGCCGTCAACACGTCCACACGCCCGCCGTTTGCATGCACACCGCCGTCGTGCATGTCCGCCATAAGCACGTACGCCGCTTGCACTGTCACCTTCCTTAGCAAGCCCGTTTGCACGCCTCTGTGCGCTTCCACCCCTGATAAGTATTATCCAACTCAGCCTCTCACTGCGATTAACCGATTAAAAATACGTTGGAGAGTATATTTTAGTGTTTAAAATTAAATTATATTTTGTCAACTTTGTTTGTTGCCCAGCCTTGCATCCCTTTTATGAGGTGTGGGGTGATGTTAATCATTGGGTGTTCAGAATCTGTTCATCCATTTTGATTGTGGAGGCAACCTGTTCATCCCTTTTGATTGTGGTTATCTCCTGTTTGTTCCTCTATTATTTCTTCGTTCTTTTTATTTATCATTTTTTCTCTGACTGTACCGATACGATTGAAATTTATATATTGGGCAATATTGTTAGTAGTTGAATTATAACATAGGAAGCAAATGTGCTGTTATTGTTTTTGTTCTGAACAAGCTTGGTTTGTTTTTGTTCTGAAATATCACTTGGTTCGTTTTTGTTCTAAACTAGCTGCTATCAGAACTTAGGCCATAAATAAATAAATGAAAGAATGATCGAAAAGAATTGTTGACACACTGCATTATTCAATCATCTTTCATAGTTAATGTGTTGTTAAACTACCTGACGACAAGTAGCATTTGATCTTCTTGTGATATTTAAACGACAACTTTGTGTCATGAGGAGAAGTTCCATAAAATTCATAGCTAGAATTTATGTTTCACTCGAATTCAATATAAATATAGTATGCAAAAAATGTGAAAGTTGTGTGACCTTAACTCTGTGCAATAAATGTGAAAATATCTCCACATGAGTCATAGCATCTTTATATATTACTGATGGTTTGAAGCAGAATTATGTGTGGTTCGCAATAATGTTAATTTAGGATATGGTCTTCTAGTTCTGTTAGTGTTTAATTACCTATTGGTGCCTGATCAGAGTTGTCGTGGTGAATAGCTAGCAACCAACACACACGAATGCAGCGGAAGTTTAAATATTATCTTGCACTAATGTTCTTAAAATGTCTTAGCTCGAGGTAAAAATTAGGCTTTCTGACAGACCATTACTCTAGCAACTATCGTTGCTAGGTTTCAAATCACCGCACAAACATTAAGTAATAAAACAGTAAAGAACACACAATATTTATAGTGGTTCGATCCAATAGATTTACGTCCACTCCTTAGCCGTATCGTTAAGAATTTCACTAAAAAGATATTGAAGTACAAGGATTCGCCGAACACTTGTAGCAGGTAGTGAACCTTCGACCTAGCCACTTCAAAGCTATCCTCCGATGCTTTAATCTTCTAGTCTGCAGCTCCGGCCAAGTCAAGGGCGACACCTTCGTAAAACTTGTCCTTGCTATTAATGGAGATATTATAGTTCTCTCCGAACTTGGTTTGGTTTTGCGGATTTTGCCCGTGAGAGTCAATCTCTTTTCAGAGATGTGACTGTTGAATGCTTCCTAAGATTGGAAGGTATCCCAATGATTGAATATTCTTGAACAAAGTCAAGAAATATATCGAATGTAGTGTCAGATCTTCAAGTGGGGACACTATGGTTGTTGAGAGCTTTGAATGCTTTATGTCTCGTGCTCTCAACTGACTACTTTCTCACTTTTCGTTTTGTCTAAGGAATCTCACTGTAAATTCCTTTTCAGGTGTGGTTGAAGTTCCTTAGTTCGTGAGTAATAGAAGCAGTAGTCGTCTCTCTGTTTGGACTTTGTCTTTTATATCTGGAGATTCAAATTTTGAATCTCTAGACCCGTTAGACACAACAGCTTCTTCGTCGAAAAGGAGATCAACTTTATCCACCCTTTCCAGCATCGTACAGTACTTTCCGACCTACTTCGGGAAAGCTTGTCTTTTCACTGTACCTTTGTTAGAACGGTAGTATTTAGAGATCGTTGCTAGATATCTTCTTTGTTTAGCATTCTCGGAGAATGCTGGAACAATCTGCTAAGTCTCTTGATTGCTACGCTCTTCTAGCAGTCCGCTCTTCGATCTGCTGAATCCTTCAACAGATACGTATTTCAGCATATCGGCCTTGACTGCTGATTGTTATTCCTTAGCAATCTTCTTGTATGCTAGCGAATGCTATTTCCTTAGCATTCTGCTACCTTTGCTTCTGACTAGCAGTCTCTTCCTTAGCATATGATTGCTAACGCCTTAGCAATCATTCTTCTTAGCATTTGACCGCTATCATCTCTAGCAGTCATTCTTTTCAGTTGATTTCTCTAGCAGCTACCATCTGCTGAGAACTCTTCTAGCATTCCGAAGTTGCTTGAATTGATTTCCTTAGTTACATTTGTTGAATCCTTCAACAACCTTATCAAGCACTTCCTAATCTATTACAACTCGATATTTTTCCTAAACAGGACATTACATAGGAGTTGCTAGACTATGCTAGATTTGAGCAATGATCGACCAATCTACTAAGGCTTTGATTCAACAAAACCTTTTACAATTTTGATCCAAGGGAGGAATTTACAAATAATTCCCAACAATTTCCCCCTTTTTGGTGTGATCAAAGCTTACTATCACTTGCTGAATCTAAGAGGAAAAATGTCTGAGTTTACAAAAAAATTTCTAAGTATTAGACCTATATTTTAGCAGTCTAACTCAGAGTTTATCCAACTTAGTTCCAGCAGGATTGATTTTAATAGAATTTCCCCTCAAGAAGTGCTGGGAAATATTTCTCGATTTAAAACATAAGTAAATGCTGCAATGAATATGCTAGGAATTCTAGCACCCAATTAAATCAGCAGGCATTCACAATAAATCCAAAGACAAGTAATCTCAGCATCCACATGTATTTTTGTTGAATACACAAAAAATTTATATCAACTAAGACACGCACAAAAAAAAATCAGAAGTGGACAATGAGAAATTGTCTAAATCTGATCCAATTTCATTTATTATTGATTATTACAAGTACAATGAAATCGAAAAAGATCAAAAAGAATGTACTGAAGGTTTGCTAAGAAATTTAGGAATTAGGAGCTGGCTGTTGTTGCAGAGAGAGAACAAGAAAAGCAGCAGATATGGAGATAAGGAGTATAAGCACAATGTTGGGGAATTTTCTCTGTGTTTTTACATTCAACAGAATACATGTACAAATACTACAACGAAATTAGAAAATATAGAAGGACTATAATCTAGGCAAAAACATAGTGATCCTAATTTTAAGGCAAGAATTGTGGCTGTAAAAGATAGCCTTATTTCTATCTAAAATAGAAGAACAAATTATGGGCAAGATTAACTTAACAAATCACCCCCTTAATCTTGCTTCTTGACATCAAACCTTTTAACCCCGAGATTGTGCCGCATCTCGATGAAATTGTTCCGTGCCAAAGCCTTCGTCAAGATGTCTGCCAGCTGACACTTTGTACTGATATGTTCGACATCCAATTTTCCACTTTCAATGCATTCTCGGATATAATGGAACTTGGTGTCGATATGCTTGCTCCTATCATGATGTACTGGATTTTTGCACAGAGCAATAGCAGACTTATTATCCACTAGCAATTTGAACCTCCGTTCTTCACATCCGGTGAGCTCGCTAATGAGTCGGCTTAACCACACGCCTTGGCAAGCTGCGGTTGCAGCTGCAACATACTCTGATTCGCAAGAAGACAGCGCAACAATTTTCTGCTTCTGCGAAGTCCAAGATACAATGTTATTTCCAACAAAAAAGATTATTCCAGAAGTGCTCTTCCGATCACTCTTATCACCAGCGAGATCGCTGTCACTGTATCCCAGCAGTGCAGCTTCTCCTTCTCCAGAATTGTAGCAGCAGCCGTAGTTCAAAGTGCCCTGTATGTATCTCAGAATTTGTTTAACTACAGCCCAATGCCTTACAGTTGGATCTTCCATTAATCGGCTGGCGATCCCCACAGCGTAGGCAATATCCGGTCGCGTGTTGACAAGAAATCGAAGGCTGCCTATTATGCTTCGATACCTTGTTTTACCAACAGCTCCACTCCCATCTTGTTTACTAAGATGAAGTCTGCTCTCCATTGGTGTATGACATGGGTTGCACTCATTCATACCTGCTTTCTCCAAGATCTTAACGGCATATGCTCCTTGACATAGCGTGATTTTTCCATCATCTTGGCAGACCTCTATTCCCAAATAATAACTGAGAAGTCCCAGATCGCTCATGTTGAATATTTTTTTCATTTGTGCTTTGAATTCAGCGATCTGCTCGACTCTTGTTCCCGTGATGATTAAATCATCAACATAGACTCCCACAATCAGCAGCGACTGAGCGTCCCCCTTGCGATAGACGGCATGTTCAAGTGAGCTTCTTGTGAAATTAAGTGAAGTTAGAGAAGCATCCAACTTTGAGTTCCAAGCTCGCGGCGCTTGTCGGAGTCCGTATAAGGCCTTCCGCAGCCTAAGAACTTTGAGTTCATTGGCTTCATCAACGAACCCTGGTGGTTGTTGAACGTAAACCTCTTCTTCAAGATCGCCATTCAAAAATGCCGATTTTACATCCATGTGGTGTACCTGCCACCTATTATGTGCTGCAAGTGCAAGCAACAAACGCACCGTTTCCATCCTTGCCACAGGGGCAAATACTTCTTCGAAATCCACCCCCTGACGCTGCGCATACCCTTTCGCGACAAGCCTCGCCTTATATTTCACAACATTTCCAGCGGGGTCCTTTTTTACCTTAAACACCCATTTCAATCCGATAGCACGGTGGCCGGCTGGAAGTGATGCATATTCCCACGTCTTGTTTTCAATAATTGAACTCATTTCTTCTTCCATGGCCTTCTTCCATGAGGCATCAGCAAGTGCAACATCTATGCTCTCTGGTTCTTCAGCAGCCAAGAGACACAGATTGCTCTCTTCGCCATCATTGATTTCTCTTGTGGCAGCATATATATCCTTCACAAGCCGATAACGTCAGGGTCCAGATTCCGTATCGCTTGTGTCGTCACTTTCAGGAGGTGTAGCCCAATGAGTTTGGGCTGGTGCAGGTGTTTGCGGTTCGTCAGCGGGTGTACCATGCTCCATTTGCTGTCCAGAGGCAATTTCTGCGCTCGTCTCGCTGGTGTAGTCAACCGGAAACATAACAGTTTTTCTCATCTCTCTGTCCTCCAGATCCCAATTCCAACAGCGATGCTCCTCAAAAATCACATCTCTCGTAACATGTAATTTCTTCCCTATTGGATCATAAACTCGGTAGGCTTTCGAACCATCTTCATAGCCTACGAGCACTCCTAGTGTTGAGCGATCTGCAAGCTTTTGAATTCCAGCTCCAAGATTCTTTACATGTGCAACGCATCCGAACGTCCGTAGATGATGCACACTAGGTTTCTTCTTAT
Source organism: Plectranthus barbatus (assembly GCA_026898455.1). NCBI lineage: Eukaryota > Viridiplantae > Streptophyta > Magnoliopsida > Lamiales > Lamiaceae > Plectranthus > Plectranthus barbatus. The sequence goes on from JAPKLW010000536.1 coordinate 377,644, forward strand.
GCCATGCCTCGTATGGTGTTACTCCTTCTACACTCCTTGTTGGTGCACGATTAAGGATATACACAGAGGTCTTCGCTGCCTCTCCCCAAAACATAGCAGGTACTTTCATTGACTTCATGAGACATCGTGTCATTTCGACCACGGTTTGGTTGCGCCTCTCCACCACGCCATTTTGTTGAGGCGAATAAGGTGCAGTGGTGTTGTGCCTGATGCCGTTCTCTTCACAGAACTCCTTGAAGGCACCAGAATTGAATTCACCGCCACGGTCCGTACGAATTGCAAATAACTTGCGTTCGCACTCTGCTTCAGTCGCTGTTTTAATTTTTTTAAAATATCGGAATGCCTCATCCTTGGATTTTAGCACCTCGATCCACATAAAACGACTAAAATCATCTACCATCAAAAGAAAATAATTCTTACCTCCTGCAGTAGCTGGTGCAATTGGTCCACATAAATCGATATGCACCAATTCTAATGGACGTCGTGCTCGAAATGCTGAAGCTTTTGGAAATGGCATCCTGTGTTGCTTCCCATGTGCACACCCATCACAGAATTCATCAACATGCTTAATACGAGGAATTCCACGTACCATTTCCTTGCTTGAAAGTTCGTGCAGAGCACGAAAATGCAAGTGCCCAAACCGAGCGTGCCACAGCCAAGCAATGTCGTCTTTCTGTGACAGCAAACTTACTGGAGCAGCAAGTTTCAGATTTAATGTGTAGAGTCGGTTTTGCGTGCGTGATACCCGAGCCAGCACTTTGCGTGAACGATCCAGGATGCAAAGTTCCCCTCCTTCAATTACAATTTTGCAGCCATTTTCATCAAGCTGTCCAAGCGAGATGATGTTGCTTCGTAGACTTGGTATGTAATATACATTTGAGAGAACTCGTTGATCTCCGGTAAGACACTTGAGCATGATCGTGCCTCTTCCTTGTATGTTCACAGCTGAATCATCTCCAAAGCGTACCGAGCCATGTATCGACTCATCTAGAATAGTGAAAGCCTTTTTGTTTCCGGTCATGTGACTGGTTGCTCCGGTGTCAAGATACCACAAGCCATCAACCTCATTCGTAGGCACCACCTTTTCTTCATTAAGATATACCGCGTGGGGTGCATTGTCGACCACCTGTGTGTTAATACACACCTGCGCCATGAGAAGAGTTGGATCTTCATCTTCGACTGTTTCTGCTCTTGTGAGATTGGCCCGTTGCTGTTGTTCGCGATCTCTCTTTGCCTTGCGACATTCCTTAGCCCAATGACCAGGAATACCGCAGTATCTACAATTTCCCTTCTTTCGTTCAGTGTTGCCTCCATTTGTTGGCAACCTTGTGTTGGCCCCAGCCCATGGTCTAGCCTTTGTTGAAGCTTTGTCCTTCTTGTTCGTACCACTGAATGCTCTTTGCCCTATCTCGCATTGTTTTTGGCGAACCTGCCACTCTTCTTCCGTAAGAAGCAAATGACTCCCAGCAGATGTAGAGCAGTCACTCTTGTCGTGCTCTTCTAAGACAAGAAGACGCCCCATTAGTTCTTCAATTGACAACGTTTTCAGATCCAAGAGTGATTCAATCGCCCTTGCCATCTGTTGATATGGACGTGGTACACTACGAAGGAATTTCAGCACTGCCTTGTGCTCAGTCACTGAATCTCCCAACATTTCGAGATCATTGACAATCGTCATAAGTCGAGTGCCAAAAGACTCCACTCCCTCACCCTCCTTAAAGGTAAGGTTTTCGAACTCCATTCGTCGTATCTGTGCTTTAGCCTCCCGAACACGCTCCACTCCAACCCGCATTGTACGAAGCGTGTCCCACGCTTCCTTGGCTGTCTCCTTGACACCAAGAGTACGGATCAGCTCTGGTGGTACTGCCCGGAGCAGTGTCGACATGGCGCGTCGGTCATTACGTTGATCTCCAGGACCCTCCTCCACCACATCCCACAAGCCTTGCGCTTGTAGATGCACTTTCATGAGGATTGACCATTCCCCGTAGTTTGTGCGATTGAGAATCGGAAAATGCCCAGCATTATCATTCTCCCTCACGGTCTGGAAATCATATAATTCTCCTCCCTGTTTTGCCAATTTTCAAAAGTTTGGATCGAACACCAGAAATGGCTCTGATGCCACTTGTTGTTGCAGAGAGAGAACAAGAAAAGCAGCAGATATGGAGATAAGGAGTATAAGCACAATGTTGGGGAATTTTCTCTGTGTTTTTACATTCAACAGAATACATGTACAAATACTACAACGAAATTAGAAAATATAGAAGGACTATAATCTAGGCAAAAACATAGTGATCCTAATTTTAAGGCAAGAATTGTGGCTGTAAAAGATAGCCTTATTTCTATCTAAAATAGAAGAACAAATTATGGGCAAGATTAACTTAACACTGGCTTCTTTCCTTTGTCCAGTTCGTCGAATTTGCTTATTGTCATTTGCATGAACTTTTCGAGATACCTGTGTTTTTTTTTTTTTTACCATGGTTATATGTGAGGGAAGTGAAATTGAGATTTGTAGTTAATAAAGTGGGTTTGAAGATGGCAAACGAGAGAGACAATCATATAAGTTGAGTATATATAATTAATTGAGAAATTAATTAAAAAAAGTAAGATATATTAATGATGCAAAGTCATATATACATGGAAAAGCTGTGGACTTATATGATGATAGTCCATAGATGGAGTGACACTATAATAAGAAGAGTTGCTACTTTGACCATGTCCATATTATTAGTCATAGCGTAGTTGATTATAGTCAGTCAAATTCATTGCCATCTCTTGAATATCCGGATACTGTACTCTCTATTTGATTTAGACCACCCTCACCCTGTCTCTACTTGCTCTAAAAATGAGTGACATATCTATATTCATTTGTCTGATATCTCAATATCATAATTCATATGGTGCAGGTGATTGATATTCATATTCGGGTGATTGTGCTTTATGTATTTTGATCATTATTGTGTTAATCCTGTCCTATATCAATATGTAGTTTGTGTAATTTATGATCCTCTTCTAGTTTTGTTTCTTATTTTTATTTTTATTTGGCTCTTTGGATTTCTCTCTTTTTTATTATCATGAACTGACTAGAAACTATATATATACATATATATAGTATATGTATATGATCACCCGTGATGGTGATGAAGATGGGTAGGGAATTGGGATATGTGTATAAATGTAGGAGTTTGGGAATGTTTGATTTAAAAAAAATATATATATATATTCATATGTATGTATAGATGTTTCTTTTTCATTTCAATATTTCTTATTTGAAGGGGTGTTGTGATTAGTTGAAATCAATGATTATTTATTAGGAGATAATAAGGAAAAAGCATTATCATTAATTCAGACCACTTACGACTTCTTAATAAGAAAGAAACACATCAGATGGAAAATAAAAGCGTTGAAAATATAGGTTAATTTGGAATATGTGATTATGATAGATCGTGTTGTCAGATTTTTGGGCATTTACTTTCCATGTGATCATCTGAATCAAATTATATTTTCATGCTCATTTTTTTTTCATGAAATACAAATACTTACCTATTCTAAGAACACAAAAAAGATTCAGCCTTTACTTCTTCAATTCATTTTGCATTTTATTTTTCTTTCTTTTTAATGCTATTACTATTGCTGGGCCTTAAAAACTGATAGCATTTCACCCGGTTCAGTTTTGAAGCATCCGATGTGAGTTGTGCAGCGGCAAATTGTACATTTTTTGCTTCATTGCTGGAGATCTGGAACTCTTTCTGCCTATTTTAATTTTTGCCAATGTATATATAATGTTTTCGAACTGCTAAAGCTGTACTTAGGAAAATCTCATGCATTAATCCTTTCATTCCTTTGATTTTTGGCACTGTATTATAAATTTGTGGCACTGTCTAATATAATCAAACTTATTACTCCAACACATTTGGCTATTGTCACGGAATAAGCATCAGGGGGAGAACTTTTCGAACGGATATGCAATGCAGGGCGATTCAGTGAGGATGAGGTACTGTTGTCTTTCCAATGAACTTGCAATTTCTCTTTTTGTTGGAAAAAAAAAGTTGGGGACTATTTTTATCAATTGTGCGTCTCTTTCAGGCAAGCTTTTTTTTTTTCCAGCAACTCATTACAGGGGTTGCTACTGTCATGCTATGTTACTTGATTCTTGTGGCCTTTATTTTTTTCTTTTTTCCCTTAACTTCTGAGCATTTTCTTGAATCATCTTACTTTTTTCTATGTCGATGAAAGAAAATATGCCACTGTGATTTAAAATTGGAGAATACGTTGCTGGACGGAAGCCCGACTCCTCGGCTGAAAATTTGTGATTTTGGGTATTCCAAGGTATATACTTTGTGCTTGTTCCAGTTTTTAAGTTTTCATCCACATTTTTCTAAAGGACTTAATCTATGGTCTATGAAAGGACTTATTGTCCAAGTAGTTGATGATATGCATATCTAATGATGATAAAGCTACAGGAAATAGGTTCTCCATTTCTTGCACTATTGACAAAAGATATTCATGTGCTTCCTGATTTTCTTGGAAACAGGTGAGAGCTTAGTACTTTTAACAACAAATTACTAGTATCATTATTAATTTCAAGAAATTGTTGAAAAATATATTTCCTAAGCTTTCATATTAGATCTCCTATTGCAGATCGAATGTCCAAAGGCGGGATTTGTGGTCTATCCCATTATACAAGTGAGAAACAGCTCGCTCTGTTATACCTTGCCACAATACAGGGTCTAGCCTACGGGACACGGCATATTATAGAGCATTGCAATGAAAAGGGACACAAGGTAAGGAACTTATGCACTCAATCTTTCTGATCATGTTGCAGGGCTTGGAACAGTTCACCATATGAATTAGAGCACATCAGCCACTGCTGACAAAAATTGAAAAAATGGCGCAAAGGCAATAACAAAATTTGGTCTTATCATTTCGTATACTTGAATATGTTTTTAGAACTTTAAATATTTTACTTATTGTTAGAACTTTAAATATTGATAGATAAATATTTACTTTTTAGTTCGGGATATTTTATATTTTGAGATATTGATTGTCAAATACTTTGGGAATGTTGTCGATGAGTTGTGATTGCTAATGAAATTTTTAATTATATTTTAGTGGATTTCGTGATTTCAATTGTGTATTATTTTGTTAACGTAATAGTTTACAAACATGATTCATATTAATTAATAAATTAATTTTTAATTTATTAATGTACGACAACGATAAATATAGAGGTGTTGTCGTTTAGAATGTGAAAAAGCATTGTCAAAAATGTAAATAACAACACCCACTTTTAAGAAATGACAACTGTTATAAACCGTTGCGTATACATGTACAACAACCCTTAAAAACCATTGTTGTAGGGGGTAATTTATTAGACAACATATAGCTACGACAACGATTGGTTATTGCCTATGACAACAGTTTTAAATTGTTGTGGTACCGTTGTCGTGGGGGTATCTACGATAACACAACCTACGTTTACACTCCAAATATAGCTATCTGTTGTCGTTCTGTGATTTTCTTGTAGTGACTGGAAATTCAGATGGCTAAGTCTCTTATGCCATAGCTAGTTGATTCCTTCTTGGGATGAGCTTGGTGCGACAAGGCACGTGTCAGGCTTTCTGCTCTCCCAATCCACGTAGTAGAGACTTTCATTCTTTACACCTTTCAGCATAGTCTCTTTGGATTCTTTGTCATTGATCCAACACTCTCCTTCTGCAATAGTCACCTCACATCCAAATTGGAGAAGCTGACTCACACTCAACAGATTGTAGTTGAGGTTGGTGACTAAGGATACATAATTGATGATAATTCCATTGCTTTCCAAGCATCCTTTGCTGATTACTCTGCCTTTTGAATCATCTCCAAAACTGACAAGTAGTCCTCTTGTCCTACTAAACATCCTAACAATTGCAACCTATGTACCTCCGCGAATTAGAAAGCTACACTTATAGACGTTTACTAAGACGAGATGCACACTTACAAACTGGGACCGCTTTGTGGAGGTTTGATGATTTTCATTAAAAAATCTTGCTCAACATTAGTAATTGAAAAGGTTTTTAAATGTGCACATAGATAATTTCATGTCATTATATTTTACCAAATTTTTTGCATGTAATTAAACATGTCCAAAAATTCAAAATATAAATCCAACAAGAAATTAATCACATAAGCATGCTTTTAAAACTATAAATAATAAAACAGTAACACAAGCTTTCCTATTATCTACACATGTTTAATTGTGCAAATAATAAATCACACATCATACGAGGACAATTAAAACAAGAAAAAAATTCCTCGTGGCCCCAAAACATAATAGAAATAAAAGACCTATCTATTACAAAATCTGAATTTGCATACAGATCTTCAAATCTCAACCAAATTTTCAGGGCCTTGATTTTCTCAACCACCAAATCTTTTGGGATCTAAGGTTTGTAGTTTGCAAATTGGGCCCAACACTCGAATTGCAAACCCTAGGGTTCGATAAACAATATCACCCATCCCAAATACAACCCCTGTCGCTGCCACCACCATGTCGCGCCACCATCGCAATCACCGCCATCAACCGATGCCATGGCTATGTCGAGCGATGCACAACACATCGGTCAACGCGGGTCGCGCAAGCCCTAGGTGCAAAGCATGTTACGGTCCTGACGGCCGCCGCTGACCACTGATGCTGCTTGCGCCTGCATTGTTGGGCTGCTGCTGTGAATTATCGAGCACCGGCAGTCTAAACGCTACCAGCGAGCCCCGAAGGGCTGTGCGGCGCAAGCCTAATTAGGGTTTGCACTACCAGCCGCTGCCACTTGCTCCCGCCGCACGCCGCCACCCCTGTAGCCGTACAGCCGTTCACCGCCAGCCCCACCCAGCGCTGCGGCCTCCTACCACGGCTGTTGCGCCGCCATCGCCGGTGTGCGCCTCTTGCGCACACCCCGACCTTCGTTCTTCATGTTCTTAATCCCGTACAAAAATTACAAATCGAAAATTACAAAAATAGATCTGATCTATTTGAAGGGATTCATGAACTGAATCACGAAGTCCGTTTGCCAAGGATCGTTAATTGGAATATCAAAATAAATTGCTATGCCTATGATTAATCCTAGCATGCTCCTATTGAATACGCATAAGGGGGTTTATGCGGAATACCTGGATTGCGAAACCCTAAAGAACGAATGTGCGAAGATTCCTCTTGATCCTTTCCCACGCACAAAGATTTAATCCCTAACAGATTAAGAAATTAAATCTTATGAAAATAAAATAATCATTTTCAAAAAACAATGAGAGAGAGAAGAAAGAAAATCCTCCTGATCTGATCTTCTGATCTGTATCCCAACTCATTCTGAATATCTGGTGAAGATTCCCTTCAGATTCCTTGCCCGATCGAGAAGCAAAATTTCCTCCTCGTTTCTCAGATCTAGTCGATCACCACAAATGTAGGGTTTGAGTCTACGATGGACAACACGAGTTGCCATTAATTATATTCTTGCCAATGATCGTTCTTAGGGTACCAGGAACAAATTTCAATTAAATAAACCATGCGATCCTATTCATGCTCCTACAATATTAATTGCAGAGGATGGAATTCTAGGAATACCTGATTTCACCGTTTGATCTACAGATCTAGATCGGAGCCAATAACGATGAAATAGATCTGGATCTAAATCAGAACACCGACGATTGAATAGTTGTTCCTACAGATTTGATCTTCTGATCTGTTCCCTTGCTCCTTGGAAATCTGGTGAGGATTATCTACCAACTTGAATCCGAGATCTGGAGAAATCAATCAGTTTCTCCCTCTCGATAGTCGCCGCCACTCTCTCTCAATTTTCAATATACTGATAACCCTTGTTGATCTGATAGAGAGAAGGCCTTTATATAGTGTTAGGGTTTTGAGAAACCCTAACCCTAATGGGCTGTGAGCAATTCATGGGCCAGACCAGGGACCAGATGCAAATAATAAAGTGGGCCCTCTTTATTAATTAATCCTTCCTTGTTCAACCTAGAACATAATTAATTAATAAAACATTGTTTTAACCTTCACCAAGGTAACAATGCTGACTCGCCCCTTTATTACCACGTTATTAGGAACGGGTTGCACCAAACTAACATGATCCACATATTTAAGGTTTTAGACATTCATTAATTAATTTGGCTTATGGCAATCAACCACAATTAATTAATCTCTTATTTCCTGAGTAATACCACTCACTCCTTTTCACTTATGCCTGAATTAAATAATTCAACCTGCAGGGTTTAGCATAATGAACCTTGTGAGCTCCTCAGGGAATATCACCATCCTGAAACGGATATGCCTACCTAAACATCAAGACTAAGCAGACAACACACAAATTGCCAACACCCAAAATACAAGTATTAGAGTACATGTAAGACTCGCCACTCGAGTAAATCAATGTGTGGTCAATCTGTGTGTGCCCCTTATCCTTCAGTTAGGTTTAAGATCATAGGAAGTATGTTAGGGATCTGACTCATTCGTATGTCAATGAGAATGGCACATCCCACTGTTGATCCCATCAATACATAACCATGTACCGACACATCAAGTATCTAGGATAAGCCCACTTATGAACCGATGTGCCGCAGCTTAAACCGACAGCCTATCCAGGGACCGTCTAAGTTGTGATACTGTTTATATCTCGCTAGGTCAAATGACTCATATGATCCACTGTGATCTCCTACACACCATATGATCATCCCTATAGGCGAGATAATAGGATATTATAGTTCGTTGTATGTTTGTTTCATCAGACAACGAGCATTGTTGTGGCAACATATATGAAGACCAGTGTACAAAACACTTAATCATATATGCTTTTAGTATACAATCCCAACAATCTCCCACTTATACTTAAAGCATACTACCATTTCTTTATCAAAGTATTAAGTGTATCTATACTGTCAATCACTCCCACTGCATTCATGTCACCTCTTGTCACGATTTCTCGTATGATGTGATACTACACATCCAATGTGTTTCACCACCTTGTAAGTCTTGGGTTCCCTTGAGTTTATCATTGCATCAACATGATCACAATTCCATGTGATTTTATTAGGCAAACTCAGAACACACACCTCTAGAGGATAACACCAGAGTTATACTACGTCTTGCGAAGCTAATGAAGCTGTCAAAAACTCAGCCTTCATACCGGAATCCGCAACACACTACTGTGTTGAATTCCTATAACTCCTCCTCACAGGCCAACACATAGTTAGAGATCGATTTCCTTTCCTTATGATCCTCCTGGATATCCGATGCCATTCAACTCACAATGCTCATTCACTATCCAATGTGCCTATCCAGAGTTGAACTGATATCTTTTTAACATGTTTATAGCAGTACAGATATCTAACTTCGTTCATTTACAATATAGAAAGATAAGAATCTTTCTTGCTATGAACGACACACCACAGAATCAATTTAAGCGACTTGAGATACCTGAACATCCTTTTCTTGTGACCACACAAGACTTTAATTCAAAAGATGTTCCAAGATCTCATAAGTCCTACTCCTGAAACTGTTCGGATAACCATCCTTTATGCCTGACAATATCTCCACACTGTTTCCGAAAGTGAAAATACCATCTACATAATGTGCAAGGAAAACCACGCTTCCGCTGACACATAACTGGTACATAAACTCTCATTCTCGATAGACAATATCAAAATGTCTATTTCATGATTTTGAAGCACCTTTAAGTTCATACTTGAACTTCCTTGGCTTCCAGACATGATGCTTTGCACATAACTTATCTGGTTGTTGCATACAGATGTCGTCACCTTTTATCAAGGTACCCGTTTATAAAATACGGATGACGTCATCTATCTTCCAGATATTTAGATTCATATGTGCTGTTATGGTTAAAAGAATTCGAATGGATTTAATAATTGCAACCAGTGAGAAGGTCTTGTTGTGAAACATACCTTACTCAATAACCTAGCCTCTCGAATATACTAGGTTGCCATTCGTGCACTTTTCTTGTATATCAATCAGTTGCTTATAGTTGGTAAGCTATTTGGCAATCACTGATCCTGATACACAACCATAACATTTAGTGATTCATTTCTGAATCCATGACTTGACGTCATTAAACTGCATCTTTTGTCTTAACTGCTTCGTTGCGCTTTAAGGAATAAGTACGATGTTGTTCGTTTAGCTGGGAACAAGTCGAGAGACTATTTCCCACAAACTAGTACTAATAGGCCTGTTAAGGCAACCTCCCACTGCAACGATGTTCCTTTTACGTTGTCAGTTAATGGTGCATTAATTTGTGGTTTACCACCTTACACAGGTGACCGTGCAATTGGTACCATACCTTCCAAGGTATGCTCAATATGTCACGGGGTATTTCCTAATGGATTTGAATTGTCTTCTCTAAAGCGTTAGAGAACAATCTCACATTTGGATTCATGGTTTCATCCTATACATCTTACTTGTATCTAGGACATACAATGCAACCGTCCTTTTCGTTTACCTGGAATAGCCCACAAAGCAGTACTAGCTTAAACATTTCTTCCAAACAATCAGATTCCTATATCAGCTTAAAAGCCGAAGTACCCATCATTGCCTTTTTGACAGAGTCAAGGTCTGCTAGGGTATTTGAAACTTATTTAGAAGACACTAGATTAAGCAAACACACAACTTCTTTTGGCGCTCTTCCCAAAAACGAAAATTTGGCAAAGCTGGCATAACTTATAAACTTTTAAAGAATCTTATTTTGTTTCACCTATACTATCCCAATCGAGGAATAATAGGTGTAGTTAACTGGGATGCAATCCCTTTGCTCTGCCAGATACTGTAAAACCCCATCACTTAAGATATACCATTATGAATGAACCATAATGTTTTTACGGTCTTGTTTAATTTATTCTCTACCTTAGTCTTGAACGCTCTTGATTAAAGCAAGAGACTCAGACTTGTAGTGAACTAGATAAACATATCCAAATCTTAAATGATTACAGTATCAATGCCTGTTAAGGCAACTGCAGAAGTAGACTCAAACCATCAAACCAGAGCAAAACACAAAATAACTTATAGAGATATAATCGCCGATTAAAAGGCCCTGGTTATCATCTTATACCTCCAAGTAGTTGTCATAAGTACCATTCTTAGGAATACCTGGATTGAATCCATAATTCCATGAATTACTTAAAACTACTTAGACTGATGTAACCTATCTCTATAGAGATTCTTTTAAATTATACCTTAGAACACTGATAGTTTATGTAATCAAGTAATGAAGAGATAATCATCTATAATAGAAAACACTGTTATTCATTCATGATAGATAAACTCTATCGAATAACTGATAATCCATTACAATAGATGAAAAATATGTTTATCAAAACCAAAACAACATCTCTTCAGAAACTTGAATTAAAACAGAGTTTTTAACATAAACTTAAAGTAAAATCTCCATCAGCTGAAGTAGCAACTTCGAGCAACAATCTTGGAGATGGTAATCCCGCCATCTTCAAGCCTTAAGCTTGATTCCCTGCAAAGTGTACCAAACACGATTAGTGACCTCAGTTACCACTACCCACTAAAGAGTAGAAAACCGATACTAGACATGTTTCAAATAGCAAGGCAAAAGATGACGTACCTTGTCCCTTAGTCACCAAACTTGGACAATTTACTTTCCAGTGACCCTTATTGCCACACTTGAAACACTTGTCCTTCTTGTTATCTTTCTTTCCTTTGTTCTCTCCTTAACTATTCTTCTTCTTCATGTAATTTTGACACGATTTAGAAGAACTTTTAGCAAGAGATCTGGAATGAACTGATAAAGCAAGACTACTCCCACTGCTTCCTTCATTCCTCTTTTCTCTTACATCACTCTTTCGACTCGGAGGCAAATCAGAGTGACTCACAGAAAAGATTGAAGAAGCTTCTGTTGATACAAGATCCTTGAGCAGACTGTGAACAGTATACTCAATCTTGTTTTTCTCAATAGAAATTCTGAAGTCATCAAATGACTTCGGTAACGTGTTGAGTATCAAGTCAATTTTGACATCATTGTCAATTTGACCACCCATTAATGTGTACTCATCTATGAGCTGGATGAGTGATTCCACATGTTCACGTACCGAACAGTTCTGACCCATTTTCTGTCTTATAATACGCTTGATAAGACTGGATCTAGCATGTCCATCAAGTCTGCCATATGCTACGTCAAGACGTCGCATAATGTCACGCGCAAGCCATACATCACTATAACGAGGACGCAGTGCATCTGACATACCAGCCAAGATATATTATCTTGCCAAGCCATTCGACCACATCCACATGTGATACTATGCACGTTCCTCATCGGAAGATGTATTAGTCGGCAAACTCGGACAGGGAGTTTGCAGAATAAACAAATGTCCAAATGAATCCAAGAGCTTGACAATGTCACTTTTCCATCCAGGAAAATTCGGACCAGTCAAGGAATTGTGAACGATTGAATTGATGAGCGATGCAATAATAGACATATCTGAGAACAAATAAGAGAATTAAAGTAAGCACATACTACGAACAATTGAAACAAATATGCATAGAACCTTTAGATAAAACAATGCAATTTGCTTCCTCCAATTGCCCAAGCTAATTTACCGCAAGCTACTTGAGTAGACGTTTACGGCAAACGCTCAACCAGACCAAAATAGGCCCTTTAATTTCTTAACATGCCAGGTATCTTAAGCAAAAGAAATTAATATTGGAGATTTTAAGACCATGTTCACCTATCCGGAGCAGTGACATCATTCATGAGTTATACTCCAGGCAACATCTAAGCCAGTTTAACCATAATCCTTACTCTGGATGTTTAGAGCAATTTAGCATACGTACTCGACCCATACCGCATGCCCCTCACATCCTTCGTTATCTCATTTAGTTTAATCTTAGAGACCAATGAAAGTTATCTCAATGCAAGCTACTTGAGTAGACGTTTGCTCAGAGGCTCCCACTTCTCATCTTAAACTAAATGTTTTATTTAGAAACCTCATCGCACCAGACCTAGTGAGAAACCTCTAACGCAAGCTACTTGAGTAGACGTTTACACTTCAAGTTGCCTCACTTCTAGTGAGAGGTCGTATTTGTGGAGGTCTAATGATCTTGGTTAGAAAAGAACCAAAATCCAGCTTAGTAATTTTAATTCTAAAGGTTTCATGCGCACACATTATTTTAAGTTGTCATAAATTATGTCACACCTAAAATTCTATCATAAATTAATATGATCCCGGAATTTATAGACACAATTTAAAACATAAAATAAATCACATAAGACATGCTAAAAAAATAAATTGCAACATGCTTATAACAGTAAATAATTAAAGCAAATAAACATGTTTTCCTATTATTTACTAGTGCGCACATAATAAATCACATCAATACGAGAATAAATAAATAAACAAATAAATTCTCGTGGTCGCTGGGTGAAGATTTATTTCTCAGTACAGATCTTCAAACTGGGCCTCCGTTGGACTTGAAATCTGATTTGAATTGATTAAACAACATTTGGGCTTCAAATTAGGGTTTCTGGCCCAAACAGCAGCCAAACCCTAATTTTTAAGACTGCGGGCCGCCTCCGGGCTGAGAAGCCCGATTTTAGGCCCGGGCTTGGAAATCCTAGGGTTTCAGCAAATCCTAGCCGCCACCTACACAACACCCGCCGGCCGCCGCCTTTCTGGCCACCGCCTGCGGCCGGACACCCAACATCTGAATCCTTAGCCTGCGATGCCACCACCAGAAGCAGCAACTCTCATCGCCGGCGTAGGCGACGCCGGCTGCCATCAACCCGTGCATGAAACACCAGCAGCCGCAGCGAAGAGTTGCGCTTCTATTGCACTGTCGTGCGCAGCATCGCGCGACCTTGCTACTCCACCACCGTGCCTGCTTCCTCGCCAGCCACCACGTTCGCAGAGACAGTCGCAACCACCGCACACCAACCGTCGTTGGATCCGCGAGGCTCGCCGATGAGGACCACAACAAAAAACGAGAGTGCTGCGTAGGCCGTGTTCGCGCGCACGCGAAGGGCGAGCCCGTGCGCATGCGAAGGGCGAGCCCGCGCACCGCCGCCGGCCTGCAACTTCTCCCCGCGGCGGAACCCTAGCCGCCTACAGCTGCCGTCGACCTACTCGCACTGCCCATGCCGGACCGAGAGCTCGCCGGAATACGAGCAGCAGCAGCAAGTCCTAGGGCGCGGCCCAGCCGCAGGGAGGAACCCTGCCGCCGCCACCCTTCGCCACCACCCACGCACAAAGATTTAATCCTTAACAGATTGAGGAATTAAATCTTATGAAAATAAAATAATCATTTTCGAAAAACAATGAGAGAGAGAAGAAAGAAAATCCTCCTGATCTGATCTTCTGATCTGTATCCCAACTCAATCTGATTATATGGTGAAGATTCTCTTCAGATTCCTTGCCCGATCGAGAAGCAGAATTTCCTCCTCGTTTCTCAGATCTAGTCGATCACCACAAATGTAGGGTTTGAGTCTACGATGGACAACACGAGTTGCCATTAATTAAATTCATGCCAAAGATCGTTCTTAGGGTACCAGGAACAAATTTCAATTAAATAAACCATGCGATCCTATGCATGCTCCTACAATATTAATTGCAGAGGATGGAATTATAGGAATACCTGATTTCACCGTTTGATCTATAGATCTAGATTGGAGCCAATAAAGATGAAATAGATCTGGATCTGAATCAGAACACCGGTGATTGAACAGTTGTTCCTACAGATCTGATCTTCTGATCTATTCCCTTGCTCCTTGGAAATCTGGTGAAGATTATCTACCAAGTTGAATCCGAGATCTGGAGAAATCGATCAGTTTCTCCCTCTGGATAGCCGCCGCCACTCTCTCTCAATTTTCAATATACTGAAAACTCTTGTTGATCTGATAGAGAGAAGGCCTTTATATAGTGTTAGGGTTTTTTGAAACCCTAACCCTAATGGGCTGTTAGCAATTCATGGGCCAGACCAGGGACCAGATGCAAATAATAAAGTGGGCCCTCTTTATTAATTAATCCTTCCTTGTTCAACCTAGAATATAATTAATTAATAAAACATTGTTTTAACCTTCACCACGGTAATAATGCTGACTCGCCCCTTTATTACCACTTTATTAGGAACGGGTTGCACCAAACTAACATGATCCACATATTTAAAGTTTTAGACATTCATTAATTAATTTGGCTTATGACAATCAGCCACAATTAATTAATCTCTTATTTCCTGAGTAATACCACTCACTCCTTTTCACTTATGTCTGAATTAAATAATTCAACCTGCAGGGTTTAGCATAATGAACCTTGTGAGCTCCTCAGGGAATATCACCATCCTGAAACGGATATGCTTACCTAAACATCCAGACTAAGCAGGCCACACACAAATTGCCAACACCCAATATACAAGTATTAGAGTACATGTAAGACTCGCCACTCTAGTAAATCAATGTGTGGTCAATCTGTGTGTGCCCCTTATCCTTTAGTTAGGTTTAAGATCATAGGAAGTATGTTAGGGATCTGGCTCATTCGTATGTCAATGAGAATGGCACATCCCACTGTTGATCCCATCAATACATAACCATGTACCGACACATCAAGTAGCTAGGATAAGCCCACTTACGAACCGATGTGCCGCAACTTAGACCGACAGCCTATCCAGGGACCGTCTAAGCTGTGATACTGTTTATATCTCGCTAGGTCAAACGACTCATATGATCCTCTGTGATCTCCTACACACCATATGATCATCCCTATAGGCGAGATAATAGGATATTATAGTTTGTTGTATGTTTGTTTCATCAGACAGCGAGTATTGTTGTGGCAACATATATGAAGACCAGTGTACAAAACACTTAATCATATATGCTTTTAGTATACAATCCCGACAACAAATCCCAAAAGCTGGTTTGCTGTGTGCAACTTATGATCTTGTGGTGTGTTGAGATCTGAGGAAAAGAGGCTTATTTATAGGAAAATACTGGACTTCTATTGGGGCTTGAGTTTCATGGGCCAGACCATGGACCATAATACAAATAGCAAATAAGGCCTATCAATTAATTAATTCCCATATTCAACCTAGAATATAATTAATTAATTCATACTGATTCATTCCACCAGAGAATCAATATTGTCCTACCTATTTGCTACCACGTTTTGAGGTACAGGTTGCATGAGCTCGGTATATCCCCACATTTAAGGTTACAAACATTTTGTAAATTAATTTAAGCTCTGACAAGCTATTTAATTAATTAACATCTTATATTCCTGAGTCAATCCACTCAAACCTTTTCACTTATGCTTGAACTTAATCAGTCCGCATGACTTTAACATAACGAACCTTTTGAGCTGCTAAGGGAATGTCACCATCCTATACTGGATGTGGTTACCTAGTTCCAGTACCAGACAATCATACACAAACTGCTATTACCCAAGATAAAGTTATACAAGCTCAACTAGAGCTTTTCACTACAACTCAAAGTAATACACAATCTGCATATACTTCTGCACCTTCATATAGGTTTAGGATCTTATCAAGCCATAGAGATCTAGATTCTTTTAATGTCAGATAAAAGAATCAATCTCGACTTAGGTCCTTATCAATGTGTGCCCCACACCAGCATACCAAGCCATCCAAGACAAGATGCTTATTACTGAGTATGTTGCAGCCTACACCGACAATTTATCTTGGAACTGTCTCAGCTGTGATAACCATTTATATCTCGCTAGGTCAAGCGATCCATACGATCTCCCGTGATCTACTACACATTGTATGATCTCCCTATCGACGAGGTAAGAGGATAATTGCGTTTGCGACACATGTTTTTCAATTCAGACAAGAGATGAACATACAACATTTATGATTTCCAGTATATTAACCAATCGACCTTGTACATAATATACCAATCATAATGTTTTCAGTATATAAATCCATCAATCTCCCACATATACTCAAAGCATTATACAGGTTATTTCCAGAGTATAACGCGGCTAAACTAATCTAGCTATTACATCAAACATTCTACGTGGATAGCTTTGCCCTCAGCCCTAGGTTACGTACATGCATCTCGTAGACCTTCTGAGGCAGAGCCTTTGTGAATGGATCCGCTAGATTATTTCTTGTATCAATCTTCTCTACTAGCACATCAGCCATTACTATGATTTCTCGTATAAATTGGTACTTCCTTTTAATGAGTTTTGTTGCTCTGTAGGTTCGTGGTTTCTTTGAATTAGCCACAGCTCCCGAATTATCACTATATATCGTGATGGTCTTGGGCAGCTTAGGAATCACGTCCTACTCCAGAAGGAAGTTTCGAAACCATACTGCTTCTTACAAAGCTTCAGAAGGTCAGCATATGATCCTTGAGACAGGGTCAGCATCCTCTTATTGCGCTCCCGCAATACTTTTACCCCTAGGATGTATCCTGCCTCCCCAAGGTCCTTCATATGAAACTGTTTGGATAACCACCCCTTTATGCCCGACAATACTTCCACATTATCGCCAAATAGGAGAATATCATCTACATAAAGTGCAAGGAACACCACGTTTCCGCTAACACATAGACGGTACAAGCAACTCTTGTTTAAACATTGTGAAAATCCATAGGATTTAATCACTTCATCAAACGCAGATTCCATGACCGTGAAGCTTGTTTAAGTCCATACAGTGACTTCCTTAGCTTCCAGACCAAATGTTCTTGGCCCTTCAGCACATAATCATCTGGCTGTTGCATATAGATGTCCCTACCTTCTTCAAGGTACCCGTTTAGAAATGCAGTTTTGACATCCATCTGCCAGATTTCTAGGTCCTTATGTGCTGCTATGGCTAGGAGTATATGGATGGACTTAAGCATGGCTACCGGTGAGAAGGTCTCGTCATAGTCTACACATTCTTTCTGACTATAACCCTTCGCCACCAGCCTTGCTTTGAAAGCTGTGATTTCACCATTCACTTCTTTCTTTCGAATCTTGAGTAATCGTCAATGAACGTGGCGAAGTACTCATAACCTCCACAAGCGTGCGTGGACATTGGCCCACATAAGTCAGAGTGGATCAATTCCAACACATTCTCTGCTCGAGACTGACTTGCCTTAAAAGGCCTGGTCGTCATCTTTCCATCTATACAGGACTCACAGATTTGATACGGTACCACTTGAAAAGAATCCAAGAGCCCATCGCATGCTAATCTTTTTATCCTCTTTAGATTGATGTGACCTAGAATGATGCTACTGTGCAAGTACCTTGGGCATAGTAGTCATCATATAGCATTTCACTATATTGTTTGACTTGAGCCACTTGTTATAGTAGCTCCTTTCCTCATCAGTCGATGCATTAGTGGGAGCAGCCGAATGAGGCTTATCAAGGACAAACTTGCGTTCCTCTGCGACAAGGATGTAATCCAAGTTGCGTTTCCATTCTTGGAAATAGGGACCGGTTAATTGGTTTTGTGCTAAGATATTGATCACATTCGGTAAATACATGTCTGAAAACAATAAATTAAAGAAGAAGTTAAAACATAGTCGCAAACTATTGAAACAATTAAATATTGAAACCTTATGATAAAGCAATATTCATGTTTCCTCCAATTTGTCTAAGTATTACTATTGCAAGCCACACATGTGGACGTTTACAACAAAACACTTAACCAGACTGCATCTTTCAATTCTAGTCCTTTAATTCTAATTCATGCCCGGGTTCCTTAGACAAATGGAATTAATAATTGGAGACTAACTTAAGACCATATTATCCTACTGAGCAGGGTTATCACAAATGAGTTATACTCTAGATAACATCTAAGCTAGCTTACCACCAAAGCTAACCCTCCCATATAAGGATCTATTAGAACACACCTGATCCCTATAATAAGGCTGTCTCATTTAATTCAATCCCTAGAGAACTCATGAAAGCTCAATTCGCAAGCTACACATGTAGGCGTTTACGCATGAACTCCCGCTTCTCACATGAAATAAATGTTTGTTTTAATAAATCCTATCTATTAGAACATATGGATAATAAATTAAGTAAGCTATACATGTAGACGTTTACCAAATAAATTACCCACTTCCAATAAAGGATCACTTTGTGGAGGTCTTATTAAATTATGAGCTTAGTAATTTTTTAGTTCATAAGGTTCAATTGCACATATTATTTTATGTAACCATAATTATAACTTTGCTAAAATTCTATCATGCATAGCATGAACCCCGAATTTATAGTTATAATTAATTACACAAAATAAATCACATAGCATGCTTTAAAGTTGTAAATAAAAGCAGTAAACGTGCTCCTATTATCTACAACATGCTTACATGCTGCGCAATTAAATTAAACACATATATCATGCGAAGAATGATAATAAAACAAATAAAAAATGTCCTCGTGGCCCCATGATACTAAATAAAATTAATTATAACTATTAAAAGTTGAAATTAATTATACAGATCTTCGACTGGGCTCCACTACTTGGACTATGATCTGCATTTATTTTCTGAATCTGGGCCTCCAAGATTTGATCCATCAGAAAATTGGACAACTGGGCCAGTTAACCAAATCGCAGGCCTAGGCACACATTCCAAGCCCAATAACCCGCGAGTACTTGGCCCAACGAGCCACCATCGGCAAACCACTGCCGCCGGCAACTTGCCGCCGCCGTGAGGGCTCCTGGCATGCGCTATAGCCATGCACGTACGTGCATGGTTGCAGCCCGCGATGCCGCCTCCTCCGACCGTTGCCCGTTTTGCATGCCGCCGCCCCGGCTTGCCCCGACCGTCGTCCGAACCACCGTTCACCTTTCTTCTCCACCGTCGGCCTCTGTGACTCACCGGAATCGCACAACAATAGAATCGGGAGCTCGCACGAACCACACAAAAACCTAGGGTTTTCACGCATCCGGCTCGTGCGCCCAGCGCCGTCGCCACCCAAGCCTGTGCTGTCCAGCCATCGAGCCACCACCGTACCACCTGCTCTGCCTGCCGATGTCGGCCGAGGGGGCTGCGCCAACTGCCGGCGAGCGCGCACAGGGCCGCGCGGGTGCTGGGCGTGCACTTGCGAGCCCTAGGGCTTGCCGCATCGTGCGCGCCCCCTCGCGCCTTCGGCCTCGCCCGGAGTGGCCACAGCCCAGCCCTGCCGACTGTGGCCGCGCGGCCCCCACCTGCGTGTGCGCACGCCTCGTGCGCAGAAACCCTAAGTTTTCCGTGCGGCTGTGCTACTGCACGCCGTCCGCCGTGCCCCACCTTGCGCGGCCATGCTGCCGTACCGGCGCTGTCATGCGTCCTTGTTCGGCCCTTTGTTTTTCTTGTTCTTCATTCTTCTTGTTCTTCGTATTCTTCGTTTTGGATTAACCCGAGAACTACGAGGACGAAAAAACATGAACATACAATCCAAAACCCATGCAATCATTCAATAATAATTATCATGCAGATCATAGGCAATATTATTTTTCCGATAGAGCCAATTAATTCAACCTGGCTCTGGTACCAATTGAAGGGATTCGTGAACTGAATCACGAAGTCCGTTTGCCAAGGATCGTTAATTGGAATATCAAAAATAAATTGCTATGCCTATGATTAATCCTAGCATGCTCCTATTGAATATGCATAACGGGGTTTATGCGGAATACCTGGATTGCGAAACCCTGAAGAACGAGTGCGCGAGGATTCCCTTTGATCTTTCCCACGCACAAAGATTTAATTCCTAACAGATTGAGGAAATAAATCATATGAAAAATAAAATAGTTATTTTCGAAAACAAGGAGAAAGAGAAGAGAGAAAATCCTCCTGATCTGATCTGTATCCCAACTCAATCTGAATATCTGGTGAAGATTCCCTTCAGATTCCTTGCCCAATTGAGAAGCAGAATTTCCTCCTCGTTTCTCAGATCTAGTCGATCACCACAGCTCCCAAAACTTGGTTTGCTGTGTGCAACTTATGATCTTGTGGTTTGTTGAGATCTGAGGAACTAAGGCCTATTTATAGGAAAATATTGGACTTCTACTGGGCTTGAGTTTCATGGGCCAGACCAGAGACGAGAATGCAAATAGCAAATAAGGCTTATCAATTAATTAATTCCCATATTCAACCCATAATATAATTAATTAATTAATATTGATTCATTCCATCAGAGAATCATTACTATCCTACCTATTTGCTACCACGTTTTGTGGTACGGGTTGTATGGGCTCGGTATATAACCACATTTAAGGTTACAGACATTCGTTAATTAATTTAAGCTCTGACAAGCTATTTAATTAATTGACATCTTATATTCCTGAGTCAATCCGCTCAAACCTTTTCACTTATGCTTGAACTTAATCAGCGTGCAATACTTTAGCATAACGAACCTTTTGAGCTGCTCAGGGAATGTCACCATCCTATACTGGATGTGGTTATCTAGTTCCAGTACTAGACAGTCATACACAAACAGCTATTACCCAAGATATAGATATACAAGCTCAACTAGAGCCTTTCACTGCAACTTAAAGTAATACATAATCTGCATATACTTTTGTACCTTCATATAGGCTTAGGATCTCATCAAGCTACTAGATTCTTTTATTGTCAGATAAAAGAATCGATCTCGACTTAGGTCCATATCAATGTGTGCCCCACACCAGCATACCAAGCTATCCAAGACAAGATGCTTATTACTGCATATGCTGCAGCCTACACCGACAGTGTATCCTGGAACTGTCTCAGCTGTGATAACCATTTATAACTCGCTAGGTCAAGCAATCCATACGATCTTTCGTGATCTAGTATAAAATGTATGATCTCCCTATCGACGAGATAAGTGGATAATTGCATTTGCGACACATGTTTGTTAATTCAGACAGGAGATGAACATACAACATTTATGATTCCCAGTATATTAACCAATCGATCTTGTACATAATATACCAATCATAATACTTTGAGTACATAAATCCATCACTATTACAATTGTAATTTCCAATCAATCTAATCACAGATTTTCTCATGATTTTAAAAAATAATTTAATCCAAACACTGATAAACCTCTGCGGATTAAATTAAACGGGTTGCCACGAGGAACACAAAAACAAAACCAAAAAACCATCCATAGCAGTAAAATAAATCCATACATGCATAATTCAATAAATTATTTTACCAACAGAGCCATGAAATAGAACCTGGCTCTGATACCAATTGTAGGATTTTGTTGTCGTAAATTGAATCACTTAATCCAAGCAAAACCCGGATCAATCATCGATGCTGAAATAATTGCCAATCTATAAAACCCTAGCATGCTCTTATGAATTTAATGCGATGGATAATAGGGTTACCTTTAAATCCGTAGGATCTAAATCGATCTTTGCGTTGAATCCCAACTTTGATTCCACCGTGTGATTTGATTAAATCCGCGGAATAAGAAATTAGTATAAAAAACTTATTTTATAATTTATTCAAAAGAAATCAGAAGAGAAGAAGGGTTATTCTTCAGATTAGATCTTTAGTTCTATATCCCAATGTTGTTCAATCCTACTACTGATGAGGATTCCACAGGACTGTGATGTGCAGGAAAGATTTGAATTTCTTCTTCTCCCTCTACACACTGGTGCCGCCAACTCACTCTCTCTCTAGGTTTTCTGTATTTTTCAACTGATATGATTTGAGAGAGAATGAATGCTATTTATACACCTTGGGTTGAAATCCTAGTGGGCTCCTTTCAGCATATTATTTGGGCTAGACCTGAGACCTAATGCAAATAATAAAGTGGGCCTATGAATTAATTAATTCCAATGTGCACAATCCATCACATAATTAATTAATTAATTAATCATAATTCTTTATCACCACAGAATTATTACTGACCTACCCTTTTATTACCACGTTATGAGAATGAGCTGCATTTACTTTACGAATCACTATATTTAAGGTTACTGCACATTTATTAATTAACTGGAGCCTCTGACATGCTTTACAAAATCAATTAATTTCTTATTTTCCTGAGCATTTCCACTCAAACTTTATCACTCAAGCTTGAATTTAATTAGGCTGCAGGACTTTAGCAGGATGAATTATATTAAGCTCCTCAGGGAATGTCCCCATCCTATTACTCGGATATGGTAACCTAACTCCAGTCGTCAGATCATTCTACATGAACTGCTGTCACCCAAGATATGGGTATACGAGCACGTTATTCAGGCTCTCCACCATGGCAAGTCAAAGCAACAGTCAGCTTGTTCATACTCCTGAACCTTTGTTAGAGTTTAGATTCAATCAAGAGACGAGATCTTTTATTCTCCGAATTCAGTCGGAAGAATACATCTGACTGTGGTCCAATCAATACGCAATCACTCGTACCAGCATATAAAATGATTAAGACATATCACTTCTTTTCAACTATGCTGCAGCCTACACTGACAGACTTATCCTCAAGTTGTCTTAGTTATGATCAATATATTTATATCTCACTAGGTCAAGTGATCATATTGTCTTCTGCGATCTACAACATGCTGTATGATCATCCCTATTGGTGATATAATAGGATACTGTTGTTTCTCGCATGAAAGTTTGTTTAAAATATAGGAAATAAAACTAAATGTATAAACACTATAATAAATGCTTTAATTATACAAAACCCAACATATTAATACTATGATTGCTCGTTTTAGCATGCAAAACGTCAAGAAAGGATTGCTACCTTTCAGACATGGTGTTGCTCTATCTAAGAAACAATGGCATGCAAGAGAAGAGGAGAAGGATGAGATGGCTAAAGTATCATATGCTTCAGCAGTGGGAAGTCTCATGTATGCGATGCTATGTACGAGGCCCGATATTTGTTATGTCGTAGGCCTGGTGACCAGATATTAGTCTAACCTTGGACAGGTGCACTGGACTACTGTCAACCATATTCTCAAGTATCTGAAAAGAACTCGAGACTATTTTCTTGTTTATCAGTGTGAGAATTTTTTCCCTGTGGGTGATATAGATTCGGAAATTAGCCGAGACTTTGGACTTGGACAAAGATAGATTTTGGGCAAAATCTCTGTAGTGTTAATGGCATTTTTGGGCAAAATGTGGGATCGTAAACTTATTATAAATACGTGAAAATTGATAAGAGTCTAAACTTTTGGCAGTTAATTTCAATCAACATTCAAGTAATTTCCATCAACACACTTTGGGGGAATTTGAAAGACAAATCTCCCTTAATTAGAGGATTTTGGTAAGGAGATTAAAGATCCAAGCCTGGGGATGCACAATTGGGAAAATCCACACTATTTATATCATATTTGCGATGGATTTTCTTTCTCTTTTAATTGTGATTGTTCCAAAACAAGGTATAAGAGCTAGAACTCTTGTAGGATTTAGGATTGAACACATGTAATGGATAATTTGATTGATAGAATGATCTACATACTTCTTGATTGGTGTTTGCATTGATATTCAGCTAGTCCTTTATCAAGCATTGTGGGTTAGTTCCCAAGTATTTAATACATTATCATCTAGGTAGTAGCCAATACGCAGGCTTAGTTTTCAAGCACGGATCAGGTATGCATGTTTAGGTTCACTCTAGTGAGAAGAAAGGGCATGTAGGTCATTAATCCACAAACATTTAGGAGTTGCCTAGGATAAGATAACATGAAGTTCGAATAGTCGAGGTGATCTACGGCCTATTCACTGGTTCAATGGGGTAGAATTGTTTCGGGTGGATTTATCAACACAATCAAGATTAAATTTGGTTTGTAAAGGGTCGGTTATCAATTGTAGGTCCATTGCATTATTCCGACCTAAATCCTCGGAATTCCTAGATTGTTTCTCTCTCCATTTGACTGATCATTGAGTTAGTGTTGTTGAGATTGATTTGTTTCTAGAATATTTTTTGGTTAGTTATTCAATTCCTTTGTGGTTTTATTGTATTGTTGTTAAATTTTGTTTTGTTCATGTGTTTTGATTTCTTGCGTAGGTAATCACTATTTGTGATTAAAATAAATTCCAAGTCATGTTTTGGCGCCATTGTCGGGGAACTCTTTAGTAGGTTGCAAGTCAATATTGGTGATCCTTCGATTTAGGTAGTTTAAATTTTTAGTTGATTGTTTTTTGTTGGTTTTAGTGCAGGTGTTGTAGGATTACAAGGTTGCAAGCTTATATTAATAGAGAAAAAGAGGCGACGAGAGATCAAAAGAGTTGATGTTGAGATGGTTACCAACCACAAGTAGATATGGAGATGTTTGCCCTCTTACAAAGGCAAATGCAAGAGATGCAAACTAATATAAATGATAAGTAACCACCACGGAGTCCTCTCCAAAACCTTTTACTGCCACATGATGAGAACAAAGCCAGAGGATCCCGAATGTGGGTGAACACCAGCCACATTGAAATCATACCACAACTGGTGCAAGTTATTAAAAGTATTCAAAACGGAGGATATCCAACGGAGGATCCTAATGCACATATTTCACAGTCTTTAGAGATCATCGACACTATTAATATCAACCAAGTACAGCAAGATAAAATCCACATGAGATTTTTTTCTTTTTCGCTGTGAGATGGAGATAACAAAAAGGCAACCATGTCATGAGATCAACTCCAAGAGAAGTTCCTACTCAAAATTTTCCCACTGAGCTTGATATTGAGAATAAGAGCTGTCTTTAGCCAACGGTATGATGAGTCGCTCTACAATGCTTGGGATTGATTTCATTGTTGAGAAGGTGTCCATGTTACGGTTTAACGAAGGCTTAACAAATTTGTCAATTCTACGGGGATCCCAACTATGGGACCAAGGTGATTATGGATGCCTCATCTGGATGTTCTCTCGTAGCTTAATAAGAGGACGAGGCGTTGAGAACCATAGAGAAGATGTCAAAAAATAGCTACCAATGGCCAAAGGAGAGGAGAGACTATAGACCTATGATGATGGTGGGGGAATTGAGTGAGAGTGACTCGTTGAAAGGAAAAATTTCTTTGATGCAAATGTAACTTGATATGTTGACTACATCAAGCGGAAGGAAGGAAGAAGTACATATGGTGAATAAAGAAGAAGGACTTTCCGATGATGTGAATTTTTTTAATCAAAGGTTGGGAACATTAACTGGGTCCCTACAATCAACAAGGTAATCTTTAATACCACCCTAACAAATATTTCCATCGCAATTTTTCTTATTCTAATCAACATAATGCATTGAATCCACCATTGGGATATGAGAATGCTGAGGGTGGTAACCATGGTGGATACACCGAATGAAGAATATGGAGTAGTAGCCAAGAGGGTAGTGATCATATACGGAACCCAAATGATGAGTTAGAGAAGTGGTTTGAGAGATATGATGGCAAGTTATTAGAGATTCAAATTTAAATCTCGACTTTAGCTAAACAATTGAGTGAGAAGCACCAAGCAGGAAAATTTCCAAGTGATGCGGAAATAATCTCAAAGAAGAGTTGTAATGTGATTAATCAAAGCATAGGAGATGAAGGTGAGGACTTAGTGATGAAACCCAATGAAGAGAGAGTGGATGAGGTCGAATTGCAAGAGAATATGGAAGCAAGAAAAAGTAAAGATACAATGAAAATTAAAAAGGAAGAGCTCAAGGAGAAATGCACCGAGGAGTTGGTAATGTTCTTTGCATATTTGAAGAAAGGTTACATTGAGATGCCTTTACCGGAGGAAATTCAAAGAGTTCCAACATTGGATCAACTTTTAGAAGAATAGATTCCAGAATCTAACCTTGAGGGTGAGGAGAAGTTCAATTTGTGAGTATCACCTTGAAACATAGGAGATGGTGTTGAAAAGAAGGTCGGTTGTAGAAAGAAGGATTTGATAAGCTTTTTAATAGCTTGTAAAATTGGAGGAATTGATTTTGAGAAAGCTCTATGTGATTCTAGAGCTAGTGTGAATGTGACGTCTAGGACTCTCTTCAAGAAATTGGGGACTAGAGTGTTGAAACTGACTAAGCATATCTTACAGATGGCCAATAATTCTTTGTGTTGTCCTAGAGAAGTGGTAGAAGATGTTCATGTAGAGGTCTTGGAGTTTATATTTCGGGTGACTCTATAGTTTTGGACATGGAGAAATGAGGTGGTGTTCTTTTGATCTTGGAAAGACCATTTTTGTCCAAGACGGATGCATGTTTCGATGTAAGGATGGGTGAACTCACTCTACATTGTGATGACAAGGAAATAGTATTGTCACTCCCATAAAAGGAGATAAATAAGGTTGAAGGAAGGTGCAACCTAATAAAGTTAATGAGAAATGTAAGTTGTATGAGAAAGGAGTTGGAGTGAAAAAATTGAGAAATCTTGATGAGGTGTTGGATGAGTCCTTGGATATTGGTGCTTAACTAGATGGTGTACCTTCTAATTCATACATGATGAGCGGAGTGCAACAAGGAGAAAAGAAATCTCGATTGGATGAAGGAAGCATGGATGGTTTGTCCATCCACAAGTTGCTTTTGGGTGAGTTGAGTTCACAAGGACAAGGTATGTCCCAGCCCTTCAAGACTCCTGACAATGGTTGATGATCAAAAGGTATGTTTGTCAGTCTACCGATGTTAACCAAAGCGCTTGTTGGGAGGCAACTTAACTCGTTCTTTCTCTTTTCTAATTCTTGCTTAGTTTGTGTTTCAAATTTGTGTTCTTTAGTTTTTAGAAGTGTATCAATTTTTGCTCATGAATTGATGTTGCGGTTAATGTTCTTGCTAAGAGTGAGTGGTTGTTGGTATTTCCTGTGATTCAATATAGCTTAGGGATGAATTGAAAGTGTGTTAGTGTTCTTGCAGGAAATTTTGAAGTTTGGAGCAGCAAAGCATGGAATAGAGGTCCATTTCACCCAAGATGAAGCAATTTCTATCGAAATTCAAAGGGGTAACAGAGTTTACAAACATATTTTGCCCGAAACTCCCAACATTTCAACCAAAATAAGTCACGCCCAAACATGCAGTTTGGTCAAAATGGACTAGGAATTGAGATCGACATTCAGAGGCTTATTTTGACCGAATTGACCTCCATTTTAGTCCCAAACTCATTTCTCTCGAAATATCTTCCCTATAAAATTTAATTCACATAATTCCCATCAATTTCGTGCAAAATATTAACTCATTTAAATTCCATGGCTTCTAGAAGATCCCAGAGTGTACAACGAGCAGCTGGACCATGTTGCCCTGCAAATTTCACCGATGGAGAATATGAGAGATTCATGAAAATCATGGAGAATGATTTGCTTGGTAGCAAATACCCATGCTCTGAGACTTTGGCGCCATTAGGGTTAAGGTACAATTTATGGGTTTTGTCCGGTTTTATTGGATGGCTGAAGTTCCTCACTGGCAAATGGCTGGCATATGTGAACCTCACTATGGAGTTCTTTCCTTTCGTAACTGTGATGAAAGGTCCTAGAGGTAGTCCATTGTCGACTATCTTCAAAATTCGAGGTGAGTCTTTCATAGTTACTAAGCAATAGTTATATCTGATTTATAGGTGTTATGAGGAGTCTGTATATGTTTGTGACGGGATAAACATTGGTGAGTTTTGGGAACAAAGAACTCGGGAGAGTTGTGAGATCGGAGTGTTTCTTGCGAATAATGTTAAGGCTACCTGGATTAAAACCCAACTTTGAGATATATTCATAAGATGGTGGTTGGTTTGGTATTTGGAAAACAGAAGTCTGGTAATGTACTGATGTCTAAGCTATTTTTGTTGTATTCTATGTTGCATAGAGAGAATATTTAAATGGCTGGGGTAACTATGCATTCATGGAGCAAGATTCCATCTTTGATAACCTCCGTGCTCTGTGGTGGGGGATTACTTACCCTGATTTTTCAGCGTTTGGAGATTCCGTTGTCTTGTCCTAGGGTGCCTGAGGTGGTCTGGTTGCTGCTAAGTTCCTAGTGCCGGGTAGTCGAAGGAAGTATTTTGTACAGATTCGATGACCAAGTTCAATGGTTTCCCAATGAGGACTACACGCTAGTATCGAACTTGGATGATAGATTTAATTGGTTCATGAATTCTAATGATCATTTGGAGTGTCCCTTTGTGATTTATAGCCATGGTCACATCACACCGCTAAGCCTCATAAGGAGAATCTAGTCATTGCACGCCACCCACGTGATGCTCCTCCAAGGGAGGAAGGCGAGTCAATCACGCAGATCCCTCCTACTTTTGATGCCTGGTAGTCCCAGATGTTCGTCATGATTCTGAGGACCACAAACAGTTTGGATACTCTTTCTTCTTCCATGCAAGGGTTTGACATACAAATGACTAGTATGTCAGTGGATTTCATTGCTTTCTGAGCCGACTCTGCTGCTTATCGGGCTGCCATGGTACAGAGGTTTGACATGATGGATGACAGATTGGGCAACATATAGGGGGACATCCGAGAGCTACAAAGGAGACTACTCATTCCCTACCGCCTTTGCCATGACCGATCTCCCTCTCCACACTGAGATGAGTGATATTGTTTATCCGCCAGCCTTTCTTTCAAACTTAGTTCCTTCAGGCTATGTTTGGGGGGATGGGACGATTTTCGGTTGTGCTCTACCTTATCTCTACTCTTGGTTATCTTTACTGTTTTGCTAGGATTTGGAAACTTTAATTCGATTGGGTTGTATAATAGTTGTTATTTTGGAGGATTGTGACACATGTCTAATGTAAAAATTTTCATTGTGATATTTTATTTGACGATCGGATAATGTTTTGATAGAGAGTGTGTTCATGAATGGTTGTGTTATTCATGGTCTTATCTTATGATGATGATGCTTTGAGGTATTGATGTTGATGATTTAAGAGTGCTTGTTGCATTTTGTTGTGATGTGAGTTATTTGAGATGTTGGTAATATCTTGGTGGATGAATGAATTGGTGGATGGTGTTAGTTGGGTTATCGTGCTTAATAAGGTTGTGTGATGTTTGAGCGGGTATACATAAGGCTGGGAGTATCAGATTGTTCAAGTGGGTGCCGATGGGTAACACTTTCCTTTATCCTTTTTTCACGCCATTCATGCATTATATTAGTAGCTTGATTGTATTAGGCTTGTGTGTGTTAATCTTTTACTTGAAATTTAATCATGATGATGACATGAAGTTTGAACTTTTTTTTTTTTGAGAAGAAGTTTGAACTTTGCTAAAGCTTATGATGGGGGTGAAATCATTGAGATTGAGGTATGTTTATTTAGAACTGTTGAATTGCTCTTGTTTGTGTGTGTTAATGCTTGAGACTAGATAGAAAGCCATAAGACTTGAACCTTGATATTGCAATATGCTTTGTTGTGAGTGTCAAGATAGAAAGTGAAACAACAAGAACTTGCATTTGTTCTCTATATATTCTAGCATGCTCTTTTGACTATAAGATAATATTCGGCCATCGATTCCAAGTTTCTACCTTGCACATTGGAATATAAGGTTCTATTATGAACATTATTTACCTTTCGTTCCATTGTTACCTGTGATTGAGCCTTTTTGGGAGATTCCTTTGATATGTTTTAGAACGAGTTTAGGGGGGATGAGAGAATTGAGGGTGAATACGAATGTTGTGAGGTTGGGTGTTGGGAATATGTTTGAATAAGTATCCCAAGTGAAGGTATGAAAGAAAAAAAAGAAATGAGAAAAGTCATGTTGAAAAGAGAAAAAGAGAAGAGCAAAGTGAAAAAGGTGCAAATCAAGAAAAAACCTACAAAAAAATTTGAGAAAAGAATACATGCAAAATGCATGGTGAAAAAGAATGAAAAAGTGAGAAAGGAAAGTGGAATGTCTTTGAAATTGTTTGAATGAGGATCATATCTTGGGGGTAATGGGTTTTTGAAAGATTTTAGCCACTATAGCCCAAAACAGCCCACCATTTAGTCAACCGTGTTATCACCAAAATAAAGGCTATTTTGATTCTTGAGTGAACTTCATATCTTGTGTTTGTGTGGCTTGTCCCTAAACATGTGAGGGAGTGTTCATGCTTGTTTAACACATTTGTTAAGAGGTTCTAGTCTCTTGATTAACAGATGCACAAGTGAATGTGATAATATTGTTCGATTGAGACATGCTGAGATCGATATGATGAGCTATGAGGTATTGCACTAAGTGAAGTGATAACTTTGTGTGTTTTGATTGAGGACAATCAAAGGTTTAAGTTTGGGGGATTATGACATGTGAAATGTATACATTTTGGGTGCTTGAATGTTGCATTTTTCGGTCATTTTCCATGCATTCACCTACATATCATATGTTTTGTATAGATGTTACTTTACTTTTGGTGTTTTAGTGTTTGAAGATGTATAGGAATGAAAAGAAGCATAAAACTACAAGTTTGAGTGATGTTTTGATGCTGTAGAAATGGAGGATTATGAGTATTTGATTTTGCCCCTAATGAAGTCTTGCAAAAGGCGAGAAAGCGGCACATTTTAGCCAAAATTCAGATGACCCAATTTGGAATAAATGTTTGGAATACGACCCAATTTGGACTAATAAAATCATAAAAATAACATAATATGCAATTTGGAAACAGGTTGTTACAATCTAAGTTGTAGCCTATATGCAGGCTTAGTTTCGTGCACGGATCATGCATGCATATTTAGGTTCACTCTAGCAATAAGAAAGTAGAAAGTGCATGTAGGTTGTTAATCAGCAAATGTTAAGGAGTTGCCTAGGATAGGCCAACATGAAGTTCGAATAGCATAAGTGATCTACGGTCTATCCACAGGTCCTAAGGGGGTAGACTAGCTTTGGGTGGATTGATGAACACAATCAAGATTAAAAATAATTTGCAGATGTTCGGTTATCAAGTGTAGGTCCATTTCATTGTTCCATCTTATATCCTCGATATTCGTAGATTATATCTTTCTCCATTTAATTGATTGTTGAGTTAGTGTTGTTGTGATTGATTTGTTTCTAGAGTATTTATTAGTTTGTTGTTCAATTGCTTGAGGTTTGATTTTATTGTTGTTAATTGTTGTTTTGTTCAAGTGTTTCGATTTCTTGCCTAGTTAATCACTTTTCAAATTTCATATCGCACTTTGATACCTTGAGTCTTTCTAGTTGTTTGTATTTGATTTGCAGGCGAAGTGAGTTTTTTCTGTTCAATAATTTACTTGATCAGTTGCTCATCTTGGAATATGTGAGGTGTTTGCGATTAAAATAATTGCCGCATCAGACAGTTTTTCGGACAAAGTATGGTCATTATTAGTGTAGTGAAGTCTTTTGGATTGACTTATGCGCCATCATGGATCTTATGAATCGCATATTTAATCTCTACCTTGACAATTTTATTCTATTCTTCATAGACGACATTCTCGTTTACTCAAAAAGTAAAGAGGAACATTGGACACATTTTAGAACTGTCTTGAGAACCCTTCGAATGAAAGATTTTATGCCAAATTAAGCAAGTGTGAATTTTGGCTAAAGGAGGTAATGTTCATTGGACACATAGTATCCGCTGAAGTAATTAAATTTCATCCAGCAAAGATATGAGCTGCGAAGGAGTGGGAATCTCCTAAAACACCGTATGACGTTCGAAGTCTTTTAGGACTTGCAGGTTACTAACGCAGATTTATCGAAGGATTTTCCAAGATCGCCGAGCTAATGACAAAACTCCTTAGGAGAATAATCAAGTATATGTGGACTGAAGAGTGCGAAGCTAGTTTCCAACGCTTGAAGAAACCCTTGACTACTTCCCTAGTTTTGGCAGTACCTGAGGCAGATAAAGACTATGAGTAGTATAATGACCCTTCCAAAAATATTCTAGGTTGTGTTTTGATGCAAGAAGGAAGGTAATTGCATATGCATTGCGCCAATTGAGGACGCATGAATTAAATTATCCAACATATGATCTAGAATTAGCAGCTATTGTCCACGCACTAAAGATTTGGAGACATTATCTCTACGGAGCCAGATGTGTAATCTTCGCATAACACATTATCCTCAAGTACTTCTTCTAGCAAAAAGATCTAAATATGTGGCAAAGAAGGTGGTTAGAGATAGTGAATGATTACGACTTAAGCATCAATTACCATCGTGATAATGCTAATTTCATAGCTAATGCACTAAGCAGAAAGGTTCCGGCCAAAGCATGAACTTTAAAAACGCAATAAGAGAATTTGATCAATAAATTTTAGAAGCTAAAGCTTGAAGTGATTCCGCCACCAGAAACGGTGAGCACAAGAATAGCAACCTTAATGATAAGTCCTGATTTATGGAAGAGAAATATGGAAGCACAACAAAGTAAGAAGTTCTAGAAAATATACGAGTGAAAAAATCTGAGCAAAGAAGGCCAATAATTTTCAAAAGGCTTCTGACAATGCCATTATATACAATGAGATATTTTATATGCTAAAGAATGATGATTTGAAAGAAGACATCCTAAGAGAATCACACAAAACCTCGTACACTACCCACCGTGTGAGTACAAAGATGTACTAAGACTTGAAGTCAAAATTTTGGTGGGAACGCATTAAACGAAACATAACAATATTCGTTGAACCTTGCCTTACATGTCAATAAGTGAAATCACTGCACCAAAGATCGTATGGAAAACTACAACCGCTAGACCTCCTAGAATGGAACTGGGATGAGATAGCCATGGATTCTGTGACAGGTCTACCCGAAAGAGGGACCAACCTATAGGAAGAGCTTGTAACATGATTGAATTTCAACACTATGTTTCACCCTCAAACAGATGGGCAAACAGAGAGAACCATACAGTCTTTGAAAGACATGCTCTGAACAATTGTTCTCAAGAGGTGTGAAATGAAAATATGTTGTCACTAATTGAATTCGCATGTAGCAACAACTTTCAACTTACAATTAGAATGGCTCCATACGAAGCTCTCTATGGAAGGAATTGTAGATCCCCTTCGTATTGGGATGAAGTTGGAGAGCGGAGGATTTTGGGACCAGACAAAGTTTGGGAAATGCAAGAAATTATTGACAGACTCGCACCAGAATCAAAGAGGCCTAAGATCGAGAGAAGTCGTATGTTGATATACGACGGACCGAGGGTATTTTCTGTTTTGGATCTAGGGGTAAACTCAGACCCAGATACATTGGCCCCTACGAAATTTGGAAATGATCGGAGCAGTAGCCTATTGTTTTGCTTTACCACCCAATTTTGGGAATGTTCATAACGCCTTCCATGTGTAGCAATTGTGGAAGTATGTCTACAACCCAAGGCATGTAATCAAACAAGACAAAGCTCAACACCAGTCAGATTTGGCTTATGAATAAGGACCTGAAGCAATCATGAATTTCAAAACTCAAGAACTCTATAACTAGAAGATCAATCTAGTCAAGGTGTTTTGGAATAATCATGGTACCGAAGAGCAACACACAAACTAGAAGACAAGATGAGAGAGAAATACCCACGACTCTTTATGTAATAGATAAAATTTCGGGACGAAATTTTTTGGTAGTGGGGGACGATGTTACACTCCTCAAAAATTTTAATATAATTATCACAATTTATGGAATAATAGTTTCATTATTAGAAATTAATTCGAGGATTTTTGTGATGGATCTATTTGGAATTTAATGTTAGAGCATTATTTCCCATTATCTCTATTTTAATTAAGGAATTAAATTTATTAATCGGTAAATTATTTCATCGGGTTTGATAAAATGTTTAAGCGACCAAGAATTTTTGTATTAGGATAAGATTGATCGAGAAATTACGTAAATCTATGTTGTATTACATGTTTCCATAAAGATGACATGAGTTGATGTCAAAGTGACCGATGAGACAACCAATTAACAACCACTTTAACTTTTTGACTTTTAGGTATTTATAAAAATGTCATCTCTCATTTTTTATGAATAGAATGTCATTATCTTCCTTCATACCTTTCCAATCTCAACACAAATTCCACGAACTATTTTCTGGTGACAACTTTGGCGATTCTCCGGCGAAGTATTTTCGACGTAAAAAAAAGGTAGTTAGGGGTTTTAATCCCATTCTTTCCATTTCCAACCTCATTTTCTCTATTTTCCTTATTAAGAGGTTGTGATCGAGTTAGAATTAAGTGATAATCAAGTCTACGTGATCCTAGTGACTTCAAGGAGGTAACACTAACTAGTAGCTAGTTCTTTTCAATTTTAAAGCATGTTTGCCAAATCTTTCCTAGTTGAGAATATATAGAACTAGGCTTGTTTTTGAGCTTTCGAGCACATAAGCATTCTTAGCTTGATTAATATTGAGCCTAGAAAATATATGATGGGTTAAGAATTGATGTTATGGTCATTTGGATTATTTTTTAAAATTTTACTACATTTCGAAATATTGATCATTAATTTCGATTCTACCATGGTTATGATGTTTCTCATACTTAGAACTATGCTTAGCTCTTTATATATATCTAGAATA
Source organism: Plectranthus barbatus (assembly GCA_026898455.1). Lineage (NCBI taxonomy): Eukaryota > Viridiplantae > Streptophyta > Magnoliopsida > Lamiales > Lamiaceae > Plectranthus > Plectranthus barbatus. Next base: position 412,931 of record JAPKLW010000536.1, read on the forward strand.
CCTTTGGTGTTGTTGGAAATCGAATGGACTAGCCCGAATAACCGTTTGCGCCAAAACCCCATTTTTCATGCCATAAAACATTTGCCTCTGTTTTATTGATGCTTTCTGCATCAGTTAACATGGTCATGTCGTTCAACATGACCCATATCAGTCGCCACAAAGCATCTATCCAATTTTTCACCCGTCAACCTCTTATTTTGATAAACATAAATTTGCATTTGTTGATATCATCTATGTCGACCAACATATCCCATTTCGGTCGGCATGGCTTTGATTTCTAATATTTTATTCATTTCGATCGATACATTTCCATTTCGGTCGACAGATGTACTTCGATCGACCCACAGTATTTTGATCGATATGCTTATGTCGATCGACACAGAGTGTCGATCGAGGCAACCTCACTTTCTAAATTGTTCAACTTTCTTTTATCGATTTATCAAATCTATCTTCTATCTCAATCACATTCCTCACATCGATTGACACAGAGAGCAATTATTTTCTTTCTTGCTCTCCCTAAAACCCTTTGAATCGAACCAACCTTGATTGATTTATCCAATCTTTCATGAACTAAACTTTTCATGAAAACTAATTTGAATTGAAATTGTTTAACCTTAACATTTAAATTTTATTGAAATTTGATTTTTATCCAAGATTTAAAATCTGTCTTGATTGTATCACTTGACATGACTCATCATTAAATTAGTTCTTATATTCTTGATCAATTGAGCCTTGATTCGTATTTGATTATGAAACTTCTTTTAATTATTATCCTTGACCTAATGCTATGTCATTAGACAATGTCTTGTATACTTTTTTCAGTCTAACCGAACAATGAGATCTTTCTAGAACGATTCTCAATGTTACATCACAAGGTGTTTAGTCAACCATATATCCTGACGTGGTATTTCTTTCTATTAAATTTTCCTTTCATACCCTTATATCGTGATGTGGTATTTATTTTCAACAAATAAACACCCCACTTAATCGTATGCGAGTAAGGAACAAGTAAAACTTATAGAACACGAAGAACTCACTTTTCCTGCAAATCATATACTAGCTATTACAATGACTAGAGATATCCAAGCACGATACAAAATCGGATGATTGATTACCTCGAAATGAAATTGATATAAACTTGAACAAAACAACAATGAACAACAAAATAATCAATACCTTAAGCAATTGAACAACTTCTATCACAAGCATTCAACAATCACCCAAACAAGAAGGTAAATCTATACAATACTACCCAAAGCAAATAATCTAGTAGAGAAAAGAAACAATTTGGGAAAATCTAGGATTTAGGGTTTACGATGCAATGTACCTACAATTGATACCCGAACTCCTACAAACCGACTAAAATCTAGATTTTGTTGATCCCGAAACTAGGCAACCCCCTTAGGACTAGTAGAAGACCCTAGATCACTTAATGTTAGAAAATTTTGTTAGAAATTTTATTATATTATTATAATTATAATAATAATAATAATTATTATTATTATTATTATTATTATTATTATTATTATTATTATTATTATTATTATTATTATTATTATTATGTTTTGGTAGGCCAAAGTAAGCAAAAACCATCTTAGTTTGTCTCTAGATACTTTCAGTATAGTAGAAAAATATAAAGTCCTGTATAAGATAAGTATCGAGTTGTAAGTTGGAGCTAACCTGAAGACCAGACTGGCTAATAAGTCTGGAATGCACAAAAGACTCTACAGACTAAGGTTCGCGCCGAATTCACAAGTCTAGAAGAATAAGAGTCCGCGTAATGAAGTTTGGATTTTCAACGAGTATGGGTACATCAAATAGGTATCAACGAGTACGCCAAACTTACCAGCATGGGGACCGAACGTATACTGAAGGATGACATCATCAGCATGGACTGGTAAGTACGACGACACCAGCATGGACTTCCTAGTCCAGGTCCTAGCGCAAGGAGACAAGAAGGATCATTTGAGAAACGTATTTACAAGTACAGACTTTAAGAATTAGAGATTCCTTAAAATCTGCAAGCACGAGACACCAAATTTTGTTACCTAGAACCACCAGTCCGATATTTCTAAAACTTACAAATACTTTCGTTCTGACATAAAGAGGAAGTGTGACTGTCGTTGTAAGAAAAATCGGAGCAGGTGTAAAACATTTGGAAAAATTCCTCCTACCTGTCTAGTGCAGCAGCCTATAGAGTCATCCGATTGGACATTTTCCAATTTGTTTATAACGAACATTTATTGCAAACCCTTCTACCACACGACTATAAATACAAGAGGATCTTCAACTGAAGAAGGTTACAAACCAATTTACGAGCTTTCAAGTTACAAATAACAATGAATCTTACAAAAACCTTAAGCTTACGATTTGCGAACAAGCTTAAAGAACTGTTCGAGGTTGTTAAATGTTTTCCGTGTGTCACTATAGTGAACACAAGACTCAAAACATTAGAGTTCTTGAGTTATTTCTCTTGGTAATCATTCTCTCCAAGAAAGATTACAATGATCAAGTACGTCTTGTATTCACACTCTTACGAGCAACCTACCGCCAAGGAGACTATTCAAGGGAGAACTATAAATACCCTATTCCAGCTACAAGGTGGTTAAGTGGTGCCCCCACACTCCGAGGAGCTGAGAAGTGAAGAACGAGCTAGGACAAGTTGAGTGCGCTTGTGGACTAAAGGACAAGACATTCTTCAGCAAGCAATAGATCGTAGGAGCACATGTAAAGTTTAAAGCTTAGATGATTACTAGACTTAGGTCTGAAGAGTGGGCGCAGGACATTTTGGTCCGAACAGCTATATAACGTTTGTCATTTACTGCTTTCTTTCAAACTATCAGCATACTTTAACTTGAAACTCCACACATAAGTGTTGAATTATATATGGATTACTGACATTAAGAATACTTGACATTAATCGCCAGAACTATAGATTTGACAAAACAAGCTGACACGTAACCCTCAGCTTCGATAAGTGCAAGCTTAATAAGCAAACAATATCATTTTCCATTGTGCATATTAGTATTACTCTAATAATTCAGGACCAACAAGTGGTATCAGAGAAGTCAATCCTTCCAGGCTGGTCGTTTTGAGTCGCTTAGGATTGGTATCCATTCCTTGCTAACTTTTTTGTTTTCTTATCTTATAGCTCGGGTACAATCACGATGAATATGATAAAGCGGCAGTCGTACAATCTAGAGAAGTACGACATGTGAAAGAAGAGGATTTCCATCCAGCTGAAAAGCATTCATCCAAAAATGATAGTGGTGCTGCAAAGTGGACCAAAAAAGATCACCAAGGTCCTTCCACCTCTTGGAACTAAAGGCGCAAGAACCGTCGATAAGCTATAGGACGAGTGGAATCCAGAAGACAAGAGAAGGAATCAACTTAATTCCATAGCTCTATAGGCCATCTTATCTTCCCTAACAGTTGTTCTGGTAAAAAGTTATTGAGTTAAATAATGACAAAGATGTCTGAAGCTACCTCGACATTCTTTTCTATGAGATTGATCAGATGAAGCGCAACAAGTTGCAAGTGTGTGTCGATAAATACGAGTCATTTCAAATGCAACCTGGAGAGACGATAAAGGCGATGGAGAAAAGATTCAACACCATGTCTGCGATCTCAAAGAATTGGATATGACACACTCTAATGCGGATCTTAACACCAAGATTCAATCCAAAATACCGAAAGAAGATTGGTTTGTCGAGATAACCACATTGAAAGAAAAAGACGTATAAAAAATAACGACCAAAGAATTATTCACCTAGCACCAAGCCCACGAGTGGGATACCTAGATGGTGAACAAGAATGAGGTTATCCGAGCAGCCAGCTCGCCAAGCCACCAAGCTGAGGAGACAATTTACTTTGTAAAGAGGGATTCCAAGTGGAAACCCTTCCATACTGACCGACCAGCTAGTCATTTAAGCTCACGTCTGTAAGTGATTCCAACTACATCCGGATCTCAATCTTAGGAAGGAGAAAACTCAATCACCGAGCTTGAAGAGAAAATAAGAAGGCTTTCCAAACTCCTCAAGAAGGCGAAAGGAAAGAAGGAAACAACCAACTCCGAAGAGATAAGGTTTGTCAAGAGAGCCCCAAAGCATGCTTCCAATGCAATTCCTTCAAACATCTAAAGTTCGAGTGTCCCTCTGTGGACAAGGAGGAAAGGGAAAGAATGAAGAAGGTCTTCGAGTGCCAAGCTTAAAAAACAATAGTCAAGCTATGCTGACAAGGACTGAGATGTCGGATATCCCTAACAATGATGAGAACTATTCATCTGAAGAGAAACCTAACGAGGAAGCTCTTCTACTATTCATGGTCACATTTGGGAAGGAAGTTGAGGATGATTCTGAAGCTGAGATTGAGACATCGCTCACACCTTCAAGTGAGCAGGTAAATGCCCCTCTTATCACTGAATTACCTGTATTCATCCTTGACGAAACTGAGTTGTATTGCTCCGACTCACAGGAGGTCACTATAGACATTTTATCGCTAGAATTTCAAAAAAATTATGAAATTAATGTAGGGTTTGAGTCTACGATGGACAACACGAGTTGCCATTAATGAATTTCTTGCCAAGGATCGTTCTTAGGATACCAGGAATAAATTTCGATTAAATAAATCATGTGATCCTATGCATGCTCCTACAATATTAATTGCAGAGGATGGATTAAGAGAATTCCTGATTTCACCGTTTGATCTACAGATCTAGATCGGAGCCAACAACGATGAAATAGCCTTAGCATTGAGGTAGAATGCCGGCGATGGACAGTGGTTCCTACAGATCTGATCTTCTGATCTGTTCCCTTGCTCCTTGGAAATCTGGTGAGGATTATCTACCAAGTTGAATCCGAGATCTGGAGGAATCGATCAGTTCCTCCCACTGGATAGCCGCCGCCGTCTCTCTCTATTTTTCAATATACTGAAAACCCTTGTTGATCTGATAGAGAGAAGGCCTTTATATAGTGTTAGGGTTTTGAGAAACCCTAACCCTAATGGGCTGTGAGCAGTTAATGGGCCAGACCAGGGATCAGATGCAAATAATAAAGTGGGCCCTCTATATTAATTAATCCTTCCTTGTTCAATCCAGAACATATTTAATTAATAAAACATTGTTTAAACCTTCACCAGGGTAACAATGCTGACTCGCTCCTTTATTACCACGTTATTAGGAATGGCTTGCACCAAACTAACATGATCCACATATTTAAGGTTTTAGACATTCATTAATTAATTTTGCTTATGACAATCAACCACAATTAATTAATCTCTTATTTCCTGAGTAATACCACTCACTCCTTTTCACTTATGCTTGAATTAAATAATTCAACCTGCAGGGTTTAGCATAATGAACCTTGTGAGCTCCTCAGGGAATGTCACCATCCTGAAGCGGATATGCTTACCTAAACGTCCAGACTAAGCAGGCCACACACAAATTGCCAACACCCAACATACGGGTATAAGAGTACATGAAAGACTCGCCACCATGGTAAATCAAGGTGCGGTCAATCTGTGTGTGCCCCTTATCCTTCAGTTAGGTTTAAGATCATAGGAAGTATGTTAGGGATCTGGCTCATTCATATGTTAATGAGAATGGCACATCCCACTGTTGATCCCATCAATACATAACCATGTACCGACACATCAAGTAGCTAGGATAAGCCCACTTATGAACCGATGTGCCGCAGCTTAGACCGACAGCCTATCCAAGGATTGTTTCAGCTGTGATACTGTTTATATCTCGCTAGGTCAAACGACTTATATGATCCTCTGTGATCTCCTACACACCATATGGTCATCCTTATAGGCGAGATAATAGGATATTATGGTTCGTTGTATGTTTGTTTTATCAGACAGCGAGCATTGTTGTGGCAACAAATATATGAAGACCAGTGTACAAAACACTTAATCATATATGCTTTCAATATATAATCCCAACAATCTCCCACTTATACTTAAAGCATAATACCATTGCTTTACCAAAGTATTAAGTGTGTCTATACTGTCAATCACTCCCACTGCATTCACGTCACCTCTTGTCACGATTTCTTTTATGATGTGATTCCACACATCCTATGTGTTTCACCACCTTGTGAGTCTTGGGTTCCTTTAAGTTTGTCATTGCACCAACATAATCACAATTCCTTGTGATTTAATTAGGCAAACTCAGAACACACACCTCTAGAGGATGGCATCGGAGCTATACTGCTTCTTGCGAAGCTAATGAAGCTAACAAAAACTCAGCCTTCATACCGGAATCCGCAACACACTTCTGTGTTAGATTCCTATAACTCCTCCTCCATGGCCAACACATAGTTAGAGGTCAACTTCCTTTCAATATGATCCTCCTGGATATCCGATGCCATTCAACTCACATAGCACACTTGTAAACCGATGTGCCAATCCAGAGTTGAACTGATGGCTGTCTAACATGCTTATAGCATTAGAGATATCTGAACTCGTTCATCTGGAATATAGAAAGAATACAATATTTCTTGCGATGAACGACTCATCACATAATCAATTTAAGCGACTTGAGATACCTGAACATCCTTTTTCTTGTGACAACACAAGACTTTAATTCAAAAGGTGTTCCAAAATCTCATAAGTCCTACTTCTGAAACTGTTCGGATAACCATCCTTTATGCCTGACAATATCTCCACTCCATTTCCGAAAGTGAAAATACCATCTACATAATGTGCAAGGAAAACCACGCTTCCGCTGACACATAACTGGTACATGAAACTCTCATTCTCGATAGACAATATCGAAATGTCGGTTTCATGACTTTGAAGCTCCCTTAAGTTCATACTTTAACTACATTGGCTTCCAGACATGATGCTTTGCACATAACTTTATCTGGTTGTTGCATACAGATGTCGTCACCTTTTATCAAGGTACCCGTTTATAAAATATGGATGACGTCATCTATCTTCCAGATATTTAGATTCATATGTGCTGTTATGGTTAAAAGAATTCGAATGGGTTTAACAGTTGCAACTAGTGAGAAAGTCCTGTTGTGAAACATGCCTTACTCACTAACCTAGATATTCGAATATACTAGGTTACCATTCGAGCATTTCTTTCCTTGTATATCAATCAGTTACTTATAGCTGGTAAGATATTTGGCAATCACTGATCCCAATACACGACCATAACATTTACTGATTCATTTTTGAATCCATGACTTGACGTCATTAAACTGCATTTTTTGTCTTAACAGCTTCGTTGCGCTTTAAGGGATAAGTACGATATTGTTCGTTAAGCTGGGAACAAGTCCAGAGACTGTTTCCACGAACTAGTACTATTAAGCCTGTTAAGGCAACCTCCCACTGCAACAATGCTCCTTTTACGTTGTCAGTTAATGGTGCATTAGTTTGTGGTTTACCACCTTACACAGGTGACCGTGCAATTGGTACCACCTTCCAAGGTATGCTCAATATGCCACGGGGTATTTCCTGATGGATTTGAATTGTCTTCTCTAAAACGTTAGAGAACAATCTCACATTTGGATTCATGGTTTTATCCTTTACAACTTGCTTGTATGTAGGATACACAAAGCAACCATCTTTTTCGTTTACCTGGAATAGCCCACAAAACAGTACTAGCTTAATCCTTTCTTCCAACCAATCAGTTTCCTATACAGTTTAACAGCCAAATTACCCATCATTGCCCTTTTGACAGAGTCAAGGTCTACTAGGGTAATTGGAACTGATTTAGAAGACATTAGATTAAGCAAACATACAACTGTTTTTGGCGCTCTTCCCAAAACGAAAATTTGGCAAAGCTGGCATAACTTATAAGCTTTTTAAAGAATCTTATTTCGTTTTACCTACACTATTCCAATCGAGGAATAATAGGTGTAGTTAACTGGGATGCAATCCCTTTGCTCTACTAGATACTATAAAACCCATCAGTTAAGATACACCATTATGAACGAACCATAATGTTTTTACGGTCTTGTTTAACTTATTCTCCACCTTAGTCTTGAATGCTCTTGATTAAAGCAAGAGACTAAGACTTGTAGTGAACTGGATAAACATATCCAAATATTAAATGATTACAGTATCAATGCCTGTTAAGGTAACTTGCGGAAGTAGACTCAAACCAACAAACCAGAGCAAGCACGAAATAACTTATAGAGATATAATTCGCCTATTAAAAGGCCTGATTACCATCTTATACCTCTAAGTAGTTGCCATAAGTACCATTCTTAGGAATACCTGGAATGAATTCATAATTCCATGAATTACTTAAAACTACTTAGACTGATGTAACCTATCTCTATAGAGAATCTTTTAATTTAAACCTTAGAACACTGATAGTTTATGTAATCGAGTAATGAAGAGATAATCATCTATAATAGAAAACACTGTTATTCATTCATGATAGATAAACTCTATCGAATAACTGATAATCCATTACAATAGATGAAAGACATGTTTATCAAAACCAAAACAACATCTCTTCAGAAACTTGAATTAAAACAGAGTTTTTAACATAAACTCAAAGTAAAATCTCCATCAGCTGAAGTAGCAACTTCCAGCATCAATCTTGGAGATGGTGATCCCGCCATCTTCAAGCCTTAAGCTTGATTCCCTGCAAAGTGTAGCAAACACGATTAGTGACCTCAGTTACCACTACCCACTAAAGGGTAGAAAATCGATACTAAAATGTTTCAACAAGCAATGCAAAAGATGACGTACCTTGTCCCTTAGTTACCAAACTTGGACAATTTACTTTCCAGTGACCCTTCTTGCCACACTTGAAACATTTGTTCTTCTTGTTATCTTTCTTTCCTTTGTTCTCCCCTTTACCGTTCTTCTTTTTCATGTCGTTATGACGCGATTTAGAAGAACTTTTAGCAAAAGATCTGGAACGAACTGATAAGGCAAGACTGCTCCCACTGCTTCCTTCATTCCTCTTTTCTTTGAGATCACTCTTTCGACTCGGAAGCAAATCAGAGTGACTCACAGAAAAGAATGAAGAAGCTTCTGTTGATACAAGATCCTTGAGCAGATTGTGAACAGTATACTCACTCTTGTTTTTCTCAATAGAAATTCTGAAGTCATCAAATGACTTCGGTAACGTGTTGAGTATGATGTCAATTTTGACATCATTGTCAATTTGACCACCCATTAATGTTTACTCATCTGTGAGCTGGATGAGTGATTCCACATGTTCACGTACCGAATAGTTCTGACCCATTTTCTGTCTTACAATACGCTTGATAAGACTGGATCTATCATGTCCATCGAGTCCGCCATATGCTATGTCAAGACGTCGCATAATATCACGCACAAGCCATACATCACTATAACGAGGACGCAGTGCATCTGACATACCAGCCAAGATATATTGTCTGGCCATGCCATTCGACCACATCCATATGTGATACTGTGCACGCTCCTAATCGGAAGATGTATCAGTCGGCGAACTCGAACAGGGAGTTTGCAGAACAAACAAATGTCCAAATGAATCCAAGAGCTTGACAATGTCACTTTTCCATCCAGGAAAATTCGGACCAGTTAAGGAACTGTGAATGATAGAATTGATCAACGATGTAATAATAGACATTTCTGAAAACAAATAAGCGAATTAAAGTAAGCACATACTACGAACAATTGAAACAAATATGCATAGAACCTTTAGATAAAACAATGCAATTTGTTCCCTCCAATTGCCCAAGCTAATTCACTGCAAGCTGCCCCAGCAGACGTTTACAGCAAACGCTCAACCAGACCAAAATGATCCTTTAATTTCTTAACATGCCAGGTATCTTAAGCAAATGAAATTAATATTGGAGATCTCAAGACCATGTTCACCTGTCCGGAGCAGGGACATCTCTAAAGAGTTATACTCCAGGCAACATCTAAGCCAAAGTAACCACAATCCTAACTCTGGATGATAAAAGGCGATTCGACATGCGTACTAGACCCATGCGTCCTACCTTTAACATCCTTTGTTATCCCATTTAGTTTAATATTAGAGAGTCGTGAAAGTTATCTAAATGCAAGCTACCCGAGTAGTCATTGCTTAGAGGCCCCACATTTCTCATCTTAAAATAAATGTTTTATTTTGGAAACCTCATCGCATTAGAACTGGTAAGTTATCTCTAACGTAAGCTACCCGAGTAGTCATTTACGCTTCGAAACGCCTTACTTCCAATGAGAAGTCGTATTTGTGGAGGTCTAATGATCTTGGTTAGAAAAGAACCAAAATCCAGCTTAGTATTTTTAACTCTAAAGGTTTCATGCGCACACATTATTTTATGTTTTCATAAATTATGTCACATCTAAAATTCCATCATAAATTAATATGATCCCGGAATTTATAGACACAATTTAAAACATAAAATAAATCACATAAGACATGCTCAAATATTAAATTGCAACATGCTTATAACAGTAAATAACTAAAGCAAATAATCATGCTTCCTATTATTTACTAGTGCGCACATAATAAATCACATCAATACGAGAATAAATAAATAACCAAATAAATTCTCGTGGCCCCTCAGATGCGATTACAACTGAAATAAATTAAATCTAACTATTATAAGATTTAATTCCAATACAGATCTTCAAACTGGGCCTCCGTTGGACTTGAAATCTGATTTGAATTGGGAAAACAACATTTGCGCTTCAAATTAGGGTTTCTGGCCCAAACAGTAGCCAAATCCTAATTTTTCAGACTTGCGGGCCGCCTCCGGGCAGACGGGTTTGAACAAACCCTAGCCGCCACCCTAGCAGCCCTAGCCACCGCCGCCCATTTCAGGCCACCGCCCTTGACACAGCCGCTCCAGACCACCACGCCGGCCGCTGTCTGCCGCCCAGCCACGTTTCGGTGCCATCGCAGACCACCGGCGAGTCATTGGAGCAGTCACGAAAATGCAGCAGAGCCGCGCAAGTTCATCATCGCCGCGCGCAGTCACGCGCGGCGCCTGCTGCTCTGCCTCCCCGTCGCGCCCCCAGTTCAGCCACCGTCGCCGGTTGTGGCACCCAACCGCGACTTCGCTGGAGCTGCTGAAGACGTCTGCGCGAACAAGGAAATAGCGGCAGCCCGCAAGTGTCGCGCGCGGCCTGCCTTCTCTCGCCCACGACCACCGCCGCACGAAGGAAAAAGAAGACGGCTCATAGGCAGTTTACGCGCGCGTGCGACGGGCAAGCCCTTGCGCCGCCACCGGCCACCTGAACCTCCTCCCTGCCCTAATGCCAGCCAGACCTGCAGCCACCGGAGCACGCGATTAGCAACCAAACAAGGCAGGGTGCGGCCCAGCCATGCAGGGAACTAGGGTTCTGCTGCGCCGCCGCCACCCTCTGCCGGCGGCGGCTGCTGGGTGGCTGAACCCTAATCCATGTCGCCTTCACCGTTCTTTGTTCTTGATTTCTCGTTCTTCTTCCGGATCTCAGATTTTTACAGATTTAAAAAAAAATAGAAAATACAAAAGAATAGATCTAGATCTATTACATGAATTTCCAATTAAATCTAACCACTGATTTTCTCGTGGTGAAAAACAGATCCAAAAACGAGAAGGCCACGAGAACAAAAACATCCACGACAATTTAAATCCATCCATGAACATACATATTTATTTAATCTCAATCTATTCAAGATAGAGCCTAAGAACATCAACCTGGCTCTGATACCAATTGTAGGGTTTGAGTCTACGATAGACAACACGAGTTGCCATTAATGAATTTCTTGCCAAGGATCGTTCTTAGGATACCAGGAATAAATTTCGATTAAATAAATCATGCGATCCTACGATGCTCCTACAATATTAATTGCAAAGGATGGATTTAGAGAATACCTGATTTCACCGTTTGATCTACAGAAATAGATCGGAGCCAAAAACGATGAAATAGCCTTAGATCTGAGGTAGAACGCCGGCGATGGATAGTGGTTCCTACAGATCTGATCTTCTGATCTGTTCTCTTGCTCCTTGGAAATCTGGTGAGGATTATCTACCAAGTTGAATCTGAGATCTGGAGGAATCGATCAGTTCCTTCCACTGGATAGCCGCCGTCGTCTCTCTCTATTTTTCAATATACTGAAAACCCTTGTTGATCTGATAAAGAGAAGGCCTTTAAATAGTGTTAAGGTTTTGAGAAACCCTAACCCTAATGGGCTGTGAGCAGTTAATGGGCCAGACCAGGGATCAGATGCAAATAATAAAGTGGGCCCTCTTTATTAATTAATCCTTCCTTGTTCAACCCAGAACATAATTAATTAATAAAACATTGTTTTAACCTTCACCACGGTAACAATGCTGATTCGCCCCTTTATTACCACGTTATTAGGAACGGGTTGCACCAAACTAACATGATCCACGTATTTAAGGTTTTAGACATTCATTAATTATTTTGGCTTATGACAATCAGCCACAATTAATTAATCTCTTATTTTCTGAGTAATACCACTCACTCCTTTTCACTTATGCTTGAATTAAATAATTCAACCTGCAGGGTTTAGCATAATGAACCTTGTGAGCTCCTCAGGGAATGTCACCATCCTGAAGCGGATATGCTTACCTAAACGTCCAGACTAAGCAGGCCACACACAAATTGCCAACACCCAAAATACGGGTATAAGAGTACATGAAAGACTCGCCACCATGGTAAATCAAAGTGCGGTCAATCTATGTGTGCCCCTTATCCTTCAGTTATGTTTAAGATCATAGGAAGTATGTTAGGGATCTGGCTCATTCATATGTCAATGAGAATGGCACATCCCACTGTTGATCCCATCAATACATAACCATGTACCGACACATCAAATAGCTAGGATAAGCCCACTTATGAACCGATGTGCCGCAGCTTAGACCGACAGCCTATCCAGGGACTATCTCAGCTGTGATACTGTTTATATCTCGCTAGGTCAAACGACTCATATGATCCTCTGTGATCTCCTTCACACCATATGGTCATCCCTATAGGCGAGATAATAGGATATTATGGTTCGTTGTATGTTTGTTTTATCAGACAGCGAGCATTGTTGTGGCAACACATATATGAAGACCAGTGTACAAAACACTTAATCATATATGCTTTCAGTATATAATCCCAACAATTAAAAATGTCTTGGTCGGCAAAAACACCTCACAGAGATCACAACTTTCAGTTTTAACTGAAGAGATTGAAAAATCGAGGCCTATTAGTGAGGAGCTAGCAAAACTTAAGGTAGATCACTCGGCTCTGTAAGATTTTGAAAATTTAAAATCTAAATGCAAATCCTTAAATCTAATCATCTTTGAGAAAGATGAAAAACTCTATTTTTTTAAGAAATTCTCAAGAGGGCTCGATGAGGTCATGCAATGCATGAGAGAGTCTTCCGATAAATTAGGGATAGGATATGAAAATAAATTGAACAATGAAGAACCCACAACTAATTGTACTAAGAGACCTATTATCCTTATAAAAGAAAAACTTAGTACACAGTGTGAATCGAGTGGTCATGGGGGTAGCATTCAAAGTGCCAGGTCAGACTGGAAATTCTAAAGGTTGGTTAGCCAACAAACCCAAGTTGACGTTTCAGAATGAGAGAAATAAGTCCAAATTGAAAGGCAAGTTTGTAAAACAACATGATCCTAAGCTGGCAAAATCTCATACTGATAAGAGGTCAGTACGACCTCAGAAGCTGACTAAGTAGTATGTTCCTAATGCGTAGAAGTCAGCTCCCTCCACCAATTTGGCCAATAAGCCAGTACATGCTGCAAGGAAGCTGAACACCCAACCCGATCAACATGCTAATTGGGGAACCAAATCGCAAGTCCAACTTGAGAGAAGGAATATACCAAGTAGGGGGAACACCTATTTGAGACCAGAGTCAAATCACATATTTCATTTAAAGGCTAATCGTAATGGTTCATGCTTGTCCAAAAAGTGACCATCAAGAGGTACTCACATCCGGAACCCAGATTCTGAAGTTTTCAAAAGAAGCACACTTAAAAAATAACTACACACACTGGTACACCTTCGCAATAAAAAATGATGCATTATTTCAGAAGGAAGGGAAAGGTTCTTGCTAGTCACAACAACAAAATGTCACATGCTGTTAAGATCACGAAAGTCTGTATCCCCAAGGAGTTAATCACACGAGCTAATCCTGTAGGACCCGCATATACTCGCGGACCTAAAATCTAAACTTTATGATTGCAGGTACATGTACAACAGGAGAAGAACAAGTGGATCCTCGACAACGGATGCTCAGCACATATTACTAGAAGGAGAAATCAATTCACTAAGCTCAACATAATCACAGGACCCACCAGTGGTTCTTGGTGACAATTCCAAAGGAAGATTCATTGGAAGGGGATGCATCGATCAGAATGGGCTGAGACTAATCAATGTATCCCTCGTCACCAATCTAAAGCACAACTTACGCAACACCAGTCAACTCAGCGAGAATGGATATATTATCTTCTTCGAGGAATCAAATTTTCAAATCTAGGATAAGGTCATTGGAGACATTAAGTTGAAGGGCGTTTGCAAAGGTGGACTCTACGTAGTAGACTGGCTGAGCGGGCAGACTGACTCGTGCTTTGTTGCCCACAGTACGACAAAGACTAACTGGCTATGGCACAAAAGACTATGCCATTTGAACTTCAAGACAATCAACTACTTGGCGAAGCACGATCTAGTACAAGGTTTACCAAAATGAGTGTTCAAGAAGGAAGGAGTATGCAAGGCCTGCCAGCAAGGAAAACAAACTAAAGCCTCCTTCAAGAACAAATCATTTAGCCCAAGCACTACCCAAGTGATGGAGTTACTCCATATGGACGTATTTGGTCCTGTAACTCTCCCAACCATTGGAGACAAGAGATTCTCGTTAGTAGTAGTGGATGACTACTCGCGCTATATTTGGATCAAGATTCTCACGGCCAAGGACAAAGTGATGATTATTCTACCGGAGCTTATCATGCGAGTCCAGAACTAGAAAGAAATCACAATCAAGATAAATAGATTCGATAATGGGACAAATTTTTGCAACGGCCCACTGATGGATTTCTGCGTCAAACCCTGCATCTAGTATGAGCTTTCAACTCCGAAAACTTTTTAGTAGAACGAAAAAATTGGACACTGAAGGAAGCAGTTCAGACCATGCTGGCTGAGAGCAGCTTTGGGTGAGAAGTTTTGGAGAAAAGCATTGATGACGACATGATACACTTAAAATCAAAGAGACATCAATGACAAACTTGAAAAGACCCACTACGAGATATATCATGGTCGTAAGCCTTCCTTAGCTCATCTTCTTGCTTTTGGTTTTCCAAGTTATGTTCATAATAATGGCATCTCAAAATTAAATGCCTTTTCTCCCATAGTTGATGAAGGTGTGTTCCTTGGTTATGGGCACGCATCTCACAAGGGATAACAAGTATTGTTAGGTGTTGATGTA
The DNA here is from genome assembly GCA_026898455.1 of Plectranthus barbatus. NCBI lineage: Eukaryota > Viridiplantae > Streptophyta > Magnoliopsida > Lamiales > Lamiaceae > Plectranthus > Plectranthus barbatus. The sequence continues at coordinate 428,334 of JAPKLW010000536.1, forward strand.
GAAATCCCACCTTTAAAATTGATGTTTTGATGTGTCAAAATTGTGTACCAAAGTCTAGGCCTTAGAGTTATTACCTCATGTAATCCTTGTATAGGATGATCGAGTTGTAATAGTCTAGGAGAAGAGAACTGTCAAAAACTGTGGAATAGTTTTTGAAGCAGAAGCCACCCTGACGAGAAAAACTTAGCAGAGTAACGAACGCAGAAAACTGTGCTGACAGTATTCCAACTATCAGGGATTGTATATCGAGAAAAACTGTGAATACAGTTTTTGTAAAGAAATTGTTGAGAGGCGCTTACAGTTTATGATCAGGACAGTTTCACATCAAAGGAATAAGTGAAGAGCAAAGATGCCGATGAGTCTTAAAAGAACATTAAAGAAGTCAAAAGAAACACTCAGTTATGACTGGCGTACAATGTTGTTTGGCATCTGACACATCTAGTACAAACTGCCCTGCAAAAAGCATAGCAGTAGTACAGAAAAGGCAGAAGAGCTGACTTACTTTAGAGAGAATGATGGACTCTGATTGGACATCCTTGTAAATGTCTCTACCGGCTATTTTCAAATCTCCAACTATAAATTGTAGGATATTTAGAGGCAAATATACCACTTCGAACACATTAAAAGCGTGTCGTTACTCTGCCAAATTGAAAACTCTAACACATTTAAAGCTCTCAACCGAACGACATTATTTCCATGGTTCATTTATTGAACACGAGGCATTATTGCTTAAGAAATCTTCTAAGATTCACCTTGTGACCTAGTGTGCACGATGAATAAGTTCCTTGAATTAGTCTACTCGTTTGGTGTTCCTACTTTCTAAGTGAGAACACAACAACCTTCCTTTCTGAGGGAAAGAAGTTTATCACGGGTAATTGCCGACTAACTTACGTTCTAGGAAGAACTGAAGCATCCACTCACCGAAGAAGAAGAAGGGCAGTTTGTCCTTAATCCATTTACGATGACTAACAGTTCTGAGGAGACTTTGAGGAGGTACCTGGCTTCGAGGAACTGAACAAGGAGTGTAAAACAATAGCCTGGGCGAGTGATCCATTCTGCTGTGGACAGTGCCTTCTATAGCATTTGGCTATCGTTCGTGAGGATTGAATCTTCCTTACTTAGTGAAGTACCGGATCAAGTTCCAAAGAGTGGACGTAGGACATAAGGCTCCGAACAACTATAAATATCCTGTGACATTTACAGTTTACCTACTTACGCACTACACAGTTTACATTTGTGTTTTAAACCTTCAACACTTATCTGAAAAGTGATGATGTGTATAACTTTTGACTACTCAAAACTGTAATTTGGTAACTTAACTTTTTGGCTAATCAAAACTATGTTTTTAAAACTGTCGCTTAAAACTGAGTGAAGTTAAAAACTGAACTGCTTGCTTATTAAGAGTGCAAATAACTGTCTTTATACTTCGCTGCACATCATGCGTACTCTGATCTGGGACCAACAAGTGGTATCAGAGTAAGGTTTGTGTTTCAAGATTGTCCTATTTTTAGTCGGTTAAGACCGGATCCGTACTTCCTTGCACTCTTAATTGTTGGTTAAGTGTGATTAGCGAGCAGGTTATCTCAAGATAATGATGAGCTATCCAAGCCTTCCCAAGTACAACCCGGAGAAGTTCGAAGTATAGAAGAAGAGTTGTCTCATTCAACTAAGAGCTCAACATCCATAGATGGATGAAGTGTTGAAGAATGGACAACTGAAGATCTAGAAGCCTAAGTTCCAGCTCATAGGACCAGATGGTCCCGATGGTGTCGAAATGGTAGATAAAACATTGGAAGAATGAACACTTGAAGATAAAAAATGCCATCAGTTGGATCCCAAAGCTCAAGATATGATTATGCTATCACTCCTAGAATCCCTCATGGACAAAGCCATAGAGAACAACAGTGCTAAGAGCTGCGGGACTGGATCAACGAGCTTACGAGGGAAACTGAAGCTATGAGACGCAATAAGAAACAAATATGCGCTGACAAATATGAATCCTTCCAGATGCTGCCTGGCGAAACTATCAAATCGATGGAAGTATGGTTCAACGCCTTTGTCAGCAAATTAAAGAATTTTGGAAGAGAAGGAAAGGTGGTTGATATGAACGCAAAAATTCTTTCAAGACTGCCGAAGGAAGACTGGTTTGTGAAAACCACCAGTTTGAAGACAATGGATCTCTCGAAGATGTCAACCAAAGAACTGTTCGCCGAACTTCAAGCCCATGAATGGGACATTCAGATGGTGAACATGAATTAAGTTGTTAGAACCCCAAATTCAACAAATGATGGTGACGTAGCATTCTTTGTAAAGAGAGACTTCCAAAGGAGATCAAAGAGGCAAATTTAGTTTGAGAAAACTGGCTATCAATCCTCACCAGCAAAGGATGCCTCCACCTCAATTCCGAAGATGGAAATTGAACTGTCAGTTGCCAAACTGGAGGAAGAAATGAGGAACCTGGTCGTACTTCTCGAGAAGGCTAAAGGAAAGGCAAATGATACTCAGTCCAGCGAGCAAAGATTCACAAAGAGAGTGCCACGCACATGCTATGAGTGCAACTCTCCAGATTTTCTGAAGTACGAATGTCCTCTAGTCTCTCAAGAAGAGAGAGACAGATTGAAGAAGTTGTTTGAAAGGAGAGCATCTAAAGTTGTGGCCCAATCAATGCTCATAAGAACTGAAGTGCCAGACGTACTGGACCATGATAATGGATACTTCACATTTGAGCATGAGAATGATGAGGAAGCACTTCGTGCTTTTATGGCGGCGATTGATGGAGATGCTACCGACGAAGAAGATAGCGCTTTGAACTGCGAAATAGTAGTAACTACTCATCACCCTTATCTCTTGCATCTACATGTTTTGAAGGAAACTGTGAATGTTGTCGTACAGATTCAGAAGATGTTTTACTTGAAAACATTGTTAAAGAGGTTGAAAATTTTCATGAGATTAAAGATGAATTAGTTAGTGAAAACACCTCACCTAAGTCAGAGATTTCAGTTTTGACCAATGAAGTCGCAAAGACGAGTTCAATCAGTGAGGATTCTGAAAAACTCAAGGAAGAGCATTCAAAACATCTTAAAGATTTTGAAATTTTCTCAAAAGAATATGATTCCTTGAAGAAAATTGAGCCAGTTACGTGTGAATGTACTTTCAAAAATAGCTAAAGAAAATTAGATGAGATTTTGAGTGCTCAAAAACAGCCATCCGATAAACATGGAATAGGATTTTTTGAGCATCAACATGAAAAAGTTTTAAACAGACATGCATTCACTTCTAAGACTAAGAAATCACCCTCGCACTCTGTCAAAGCCATGTCTAGCCCATGTCATATGTTGGAGAAAGGAAATGTCAATCTCAGAGAGCCAGTTAAGAAAAATGTCAAGACCAAATGTTGGTCAAAAACTTACCCAAAACTGGCACCTTGACAGTGTACCAACACAGTTCGAAAACTATCTAAACCAACTGTCGAGAGAAGAAATGACTTTCCCTTAAAACTGGACAAGCGTAATGCTTCATATGCAAGGAATCTAGTCTTACCAACAAGAACGACTAAGCAACATGCAAATGTTGCAAGGAAGTTAGTTCGACAACCGGATAGAAATTCGAGAAGTTATGATAGACCACAGTTCTATTATAACAGCTATCCGAATATGTGGAACACCTATTCGAGGCCAGAGTTGAGATAGTTTTACTCTTAGAAGATTGTGAAGGCTACTCACCCGAGAACAGTTTCTCGAGACTCTTTCCAGAACCACAGTTTTAGAAAGAGTTCACACACCACGAAATTTCATAACACGCACTCAAACATCATATATTACTTTAGAAGAAAGGTTGATAATTCACAAAAGAGTGATCTAGTTTCACGAACTGTAAAAGTGAAACAAATCTGGATACCAAAAGGTTGGATCCAGAAAACTTACTTAGCAGGACCCAAAAGGATACGAGGATCTAAATAACTCTTTTTGTCTTGTAGGTACCGAGTTCTCAAAAGAAATCAAAATTATGGATATTAGATAGCGGGTGCTCAGCTCACATGACAGGTGAAAAGGATTTAGTCAAGAATCTTGTCACATACAAGGGAGCATCAGTCACTTTTGGGAACAAGGCCACAAGACAAGTAATCGGAAAAGGATACGTGGAGCACAATGGAATCATCATTCAGAATGTGTCCTTAGTCACCAATCTGAAACACAAACTTCTAAGTATAAGCCAATAGAGTGAGAGTGGCTAAATTGTCAGATTTGAAAAATCAAAATGCCACGTCATAGACAAGCTGACTCACAAGACCATAATTAGAGGAATTAGGAAAGGAGGTCTTTACATTGTTGATTGGTCCAGTGGAGTAGGGTGAACATGTCTCCTGGCGCACAGTTCTTCAAAAGGAGTAAACTGGCTGTGGCACAAAAGATTGAGTCATTTGAATTTCAACTAAATTAGACACCCGGTGAAACATAATTTGGTTGTAGGACTGCCACAGAAGAAGTTTCAGAAAGAAGGAGTCTGTAAAGCTTGTCAGCTTGGGAAACAGACAAGAGCATCCTTCAAGGACAGGTCAGTTACAGCAAGCACAGAAAGGATCTTAGAACTGCTCCACATGGATCTGTTTGGTCCAGTTACTGCACCCACAATTGGAAAAAAAAAATACACGTTGGTAGTTGTTGATGACTGCTCAAGATATACGTGGGTGGTGCTGCTCAAATCCAAGGATGAATTCAAAACTCAGCTACCAGAACTGATTACTCGTTTTCAGAATGACAAAGGGGTGATAGTTAAGAGGATAAAGTCATATAATGGAACAGAGTTTTGTAATGGACCCCTTATGGATTTCTGCGCTGAAATTCGAATCGGACACGAGAAGTCTACTCCATGAACTCTTCAACAAAACGGTCTTGCTGAGTGGAGGAACAGAACACTCAATGAAGCAGTAAGGACCATGATGGCCGATACCGATCTTGGAAAAGGATTTTAGGGAGAAGCCTTGATGACAGCTTGCTACACGCAAAATCGAAGTGCATTCAATATGCGACTGCACAAGACTCCCAACGAGATCTACAATGGTCATAAGCCTTCTATAGCTCATCTTCAAAGAAACGGTTACGGCTCAGAATCCAGATGTGGATCAAAATGCTGTTCCAGAACAAGGAGATGAAGCAGTTTATGAACAAGAAGATGGAACGGTTCTAGAACAAGGAGGCGAAGCAGTATCAGAACTTAGAAGTGAATCATCTCATGAGGAACGTCCTGAAACTTCTGAGAATCCAGCTGCTCCTGCTGAAGCCACACCAGTGAAGAAGCCTAAGTGGTTAAAAGATCATCCCACTAAAGCCATCTTGGATGATATTGGAAACCAGACAAGGCACTTCATTAATATCTTGCTTCTTATCCCAGATTTAACCTATGAAGATTTCTAAAGCTCTTCAATCAATAGACTGGATAAATGCGATGCAGGTAGAACTAAATGAGTTCACTCGCAACAATGTGTGGTATCTAGTGGATCGACCTACACATCAGTCCGTGATTGGTACCAAATGGGTCTTCAAGAATAAAAGAGACGATACCGGTACCATCATTCAAAAAAAAAGCAAGATTGGATGTTAAGGGGTACGCACAATGTGAATGGATAGACTTTGATGAAACATTGGCACCAATTGCTAGACTGGAAGCTATTCGTCTATTCTTGGCGTATGCAACTTACTACAACTTCATAGTTCTTCAAATGGGTGTGAAGAGTGCCTTCCTTAATGGAGATTTAAAGGAAGAGGTTTATGTTGAACAGCCCCTAGGTTTCGAGCAAGGGAACCAAGTCTACAAGTTGAGGAAAGCTTTATATGGTTTGAAGCAAGCACCTAGAGCATGCTATGAAACTCTTTCTCAATTTCTACTCAAGAATGCATTTGAAAATGGTGCAATCGACTGAACCTTGTTCAAGATAAAGAATGGAGAGGACATCCTGCTTGTTCAGATCTACGTAGATGACATCATCTTCGGCACCAAAAACACCAAGCTATGTGAAAAGTTTGCCTAGTTGATATATAATAAATTTCAAATGCGTATGATGGGCAAGATGACATATTTTCTTGGTCTACAAGTTGATAAGTCGGACGAAGGGATCTTCATTAATCAAAGAAGTATACTCAAGACTTAATCAACAAGATCTGTCCAGAAAAGACGAAGTCTTTAAGGATTCCTATGAGCACCAATTCTCAGATCAGTCTCAATAAAGAAGGGAAACCTATTGATCCAACTGATTATAGAGGAATTATTGGGCCCCTACTGTATCTAACTGCCAGTAGACTCGATATATCTTATGTTGTGGGAGTCTATGCAAGATTTTAGGCGAATCCTAAGAAGTCCCACATGGAAGCAGCCAAAAGAAGCGTGAGATACCTTAAAAAGACTGAGTCTTTATGTATCTCGTATCCCAAAACTGATGGAATCATGCTGAATGGATTCTCTGATACTGATTTTGGAGGCTACAGAATCAACAGAAAGACCTCAAGTGGTTCTTGTCAGTTTTTGGGTCATAAAATGATTAGCTGGTTCAGCAAGAAACAATATTCCATGGCTACATCAACCACTGAAGCTGAATATGTGGCAACAGCTGTGCTCAAGTGCTATGGATAAAGCAGCAGCTTAAGGACTATGGAATAGACACTGGATGTGTTCCTATTTACTGTGGCAACAACAATGCAGTTTCTATTTCGAAGAATCCAGTTCTACACTCCAGGACGAAGCACATTGCTATTCGTCATCATTTCATTCGAGATCATGTTGAGAAGGAGGATGTATCGGTGGAGTATATTAGAACTGAGAACCAGTTAGTGGACATCTTCACTAAACCGCTACCTGAGACTCGATTCAAAGAGCTATGCATCAAACTAGGTCTTCTAGAGTTTGATGAAATCTCAAGAGAAGGAGATGAAAATTGATTGATACAAAACTATTGAACTGATCATGTTAAATAAAATAAGATTATTAATTTGGCCAGTTGTGCAATTTGCAAGTATGTCTACTCAATGCTTGAGTCGAAAGGAAAACAACTACTTCAATCATTAAGTAAGTAGGAGGATACATTGTCCAAGCAAAATAAATGAAGTCCACATCTACGAGAAGTAGGAGGAAGCACATTTTGATGGGTAGTAATCGATGGCAATCAGCTTGGATCCATCTTCAGTAAAGAGAGGGATCCTCTTCTCAATGAGCCAGCCTAGTTGCATGCCGTATGGGATGGTGAACTCAGGAAGATTTCAAAAGGCCATCATCAAGCGGTCAAAGATAAAAGCCGCCCAATCTACTTCAGCTTGGTCCTCAAATGCCATCATTGCCTTCCATACTAGCGGTGAAAAGACTGTACCCAGAAGGATGTTTCCAACCACCATTTGGTTAATTATGTCAAAGGTCGCTTTTATAGCGCGGCTTAAGGAAATCGCTACTTACAGTTAGATGGATACCGATCTCCACTACCCTCCATTGCTGCCACGCTAACCACTCAGGCGCTACGTCATCCTTGAGATAGTCCTTGGCTGGGATGTTGTTGTGTCTAAGCCCGAATTCGATAGCAAGATAGTCAACAGACAAAAAGAACTCCTCATCATTAAGATTGAAGTAGATCTCTTTCTCTGTGACCGTAGAATTGTAGGCAAGTACCTTCAATAAGTCTGTTTGGCTATTGAATCACGAAGTCCGTTTGCCAAGGATCGTTAATTGGAATATCAAAAATAAATTGCTATGCCTATTATTATTCCTTGCATGCTCCTATTGATTATGCATAAGGGGGTTTATGCGGAATACCTGGATTGTAGAAACTTGAAGAACGAATGCATAGAGATTTGATCCTCGATCGTTTTCCCACGTACGAAGATTTATTCCCAACAGATCAAGCAATTAAATCTTATGAAAATAAATAATATTTTCGAAATTAAAGAGGGAGAGAAGAAGAAAGATCCTCTTGATCTGATCTTCTGATCTGTATCACAACTCCAATCCGAATATCTGGTGAAGATTCCCTTCGGATTCCTCGCCCGATTGAGAAGCAGAATTTCCTCCTCGTTTCTCAGATCAGTCGATCACCAAAGCTCCCAAAATTTGGTTTGCTGTATGCAACATATTATCTTGTGGTGCGTTGAGATCTAAGGAACTGAGGCCTATTTATAGGAAAATACTGGACTTCTATTGGGCCGGAGTTTCATGGGCCAGACCAGGGAGAAGATTGCAAATAGAAAGTAAGGCCTATCAATTAATTAATTCCCATATTCAACCGAGAATATAATTAATTAATTAATATTGATTAATTCCACCAGAGAAGCAATACTATCCTACCTATTTGCTACCACGTTTTGAGGTACGCGTTGCATGGGCTCGGTTTACCCCCACATGTAAGGTTACAGACATTCGTTAATTAATTTAAGCTCTGACAAGCTATTTAATTAATTAATATCTTATATTCCTGAGTCAATCCACTCAAACTTTTTTCACTTATTCCTGAATTTATTCAGCCTGCTGGACTTTAGCATAATGAACCTTTTGAGCTGCTCAGGGAATGTCACCATCTTATACTAGATGTGGTTACCTAGTTCCGGTACCAGACAGTCATACACAAACTGCTATCACCCATGATACAGATATACAAGCTCAACTAGAGCCTTTCACTGCAACTCAAAGTATACACAATCTGCATATACTTTCGTACCTTCATTTAGGTTTAGGATCTCATCAAGCCATAGAGATATGGATTCTTTTAATGTCAGATAAAAGAATCGATCTCAACGTAGGTCCTTATCAATGTGTGCCCCACACCAGCATACCAAGCCATCCAAGATAAGATGCTTATTACCGCGTATGCTGCAGCCTACACCGACAGTTTATCCTGGAACAGTCTCAGCTGTGAGAACCATTTATATCTCGCTAGGTCAAATGATCCATACGATCTTCCGTGATCTACTACACACCGTATGATCTCCTTATCGATGAGATAAGAGGATAATTGCATTTGCGACACATGTTTGTTAATTCAGACAGGAGATGAACATAGAACATTTATGATTCCCAGCATATTAATCAATCGACCTTGTACATAATGTACCAATCATAATGCTTTCAGTATATTAATCCATCATTTTCCCACTTTTGCTCAAAGCATTATACAGTTTCTTTCCAAAGTATAACGCGTCTTAACTAATCTTACTATTACATCAGTCATTCTACGTGGCTGGCTTTGCCCTCAGCCCAAGGTTACGTACATGCACCTCGTAGAACTTCTGAGGCAGAGCTTTTGTGAATGGATTCGCTAGATTATCTTTAGTATCAATCTTCTCTACTAGCACATCACCCCTTGCTATGATTTCTCGTATGATATGGTACTTCCTTTCAATGTGTATTGTTGCTCTGTGAGTTCGTGGTTCCTTTGAATTAACCGCAGCTCCCAAATCATCACAATATACCGTGACGGTCTTGGGCAGCTCAGGAATCATGTCCAACTCCAGAAGGAAGTTTTGAAACCATACTACTTCTTTCGAACCTTCAGAAGCTGCCACATATTCTACTTCCATGGTGGAGTCAGCAATGCACTTCTGCTTTGCACTCCTCCATGATATGGCCCCTCCTCCCAATGTAAACACATAGCCAGAGGTGGACTTCTTTTCGTCTCGGTCTGCCTGGAATCCGAATCAGTATAACCCACAGGGCACAACTCCTCAAAATGATAGACGAGACAATAGTCTCTAGTCCTTTTCAAGTATTTGAGTATGTGCTTTACTGCGGTCCAATGCGCCTGTCCGGGGTTAGACTGATATCTTGCTACCCTGCCTACAGCAAAGCTGATATCTGGCCTCGTACATAGCATTGCATACATGAGGCTCCCCACGGTCGATGCATACGGAACGTTGCTCATCTTATCTTTCTCCTTTTGTGTCACCGGACATTGATCCTAGGAAAGATGTATGCCATGTCTGAAGGGTAACAAACCTTTCTTGGAAGTTTGCATGCTGAAATGGGCAATCACAGTATCCACATATGACCCTTGAGAAAAGGTCAACATCCTCTTATTGCGCTACCGCAATACTTTTACCCCTATGATGTATCCTGCCTCCCCAAGGTCCTTCATATGAAACTGTTCGGATAACCATCCCTTCATGCCAGACAATACTTCCACATTGTCGCCAAATAGGAGAATATCATCTATATAAAGTGCAAGGAACACCACGCTTCCGCTGACACATACACAGTACACGCAACTCTCATTTGAACATTGTGAAAATCCATAGGATTTATTCACTTCATCAAAACGTAGATTCCATTACTGTGAAGCTCGTTTAAGTCCTAACAACAACTTCTTTAGCTTCCAGACCAAATGTTCTTCGCCCCTCTTCACATAACCTTCTGGCTGTTGCATATAGATGTCCCTACCTTCTTCAAGGTACCCATTTAGAAAGCGGTTTTAACATCCATCTGCCAGATCCCTAGGTCCTTATGTGCTGCTATGGCTAGGAGTATACGAATGGACTTATGAATGGCTACCGTTGAGAAGGTCTCGTCATAGAATAACCTTCTTTCTGACTATAACCCTTCGCCACCAGCCTTGCTTTGAAAGCTGTAATTTCACCATTCGCTCCTTTCTTTCTTTTGTATACCCATTTGCACCCGTTGGCTCGATAGCCATCTGGCAAAGTAGTTTTCTAGTATACATCCATAGCCTTAATGGGTTCTATTTCTGAATCCATGGCGATCAGCCATTTGTCTGCATCTTTATCAGATACCACCTTGTCATATGTCTAGGGATCGGTATTATCAAGTTCGCTTTTCGAGATCAAGTAAGAGAACTCCCCCACGAACATGCACCTCTCAGGTTGTCGGACAACCCTCCCACTACGACGAGGTATCTAACCCGTGTCAGTAGTTGGCACAATACCCGTTGGTCCCATACCTTGCATTAATGGTAGTGTTGGTATTGCCTCACCTATTACAGGTGGATTTACCACTACACTAGGCTTTCCTGATGGTATCGCTTCCATATCCTCAAGCTCGTGGAGGATAATTTCACTCTTCGATCTGTGGTTTCTTACATATTCGTCCTCCAAGAATCTTGCATTGGTACTGATAACCACTTTCTGATTCTCATGACAATAAAAGTAACCACCTATCGTTTGCTTGGGATATCCTACAAATAGCATCAGCTTACACCTACTTTCTAACTTATCAGGTTCCTTTGTCAGCACATATGCTGGACAACCCAAAACCCTCACCTTGATAAAATTGGCTTTCGCCCATACCAGAGTTCCAAAGGCGTTTTAGGAACTGATTTAGAAGGTACCAGGTTAAGCAAATAGGCCATTGTCTCCAAGGCGTATCCCAAAAATGAAATCGGCAGGCTTGCATAACTCATCATCGACCTGACCATTTCATAGAGAGTTCTATTTCTTATTTCTGCTACACCATTTTGTTGAGGGGTTTCTGGTGCAGTCCACTGAGATGTAATCCCGTTGTCTGACATGTACTGCAAGAACTCGTTACTGAGGTATTCTCCACCATGATCTGATCGTAGTGTCTTGATAGACTTACCTAGCTTCTTTTCTACCTCGGTCCTAAACTCTTTAAATTTCTCTAAGCAATCAGACTTGTGTCGAAATAAATAGACATATCCAAATCTTGAGTAATCGTCAATGATTGTGGCGAAGTACTCATAACCTCCACGAGCTTGCGTGGATATTGGTCCACATAAGTCAGACTGGATCAATTCCAACACATCTTCTGCTCGAAACTGACCTGCCTTAAAAGGCCTGGTCGTCATCTTTCCCTCTATACAGGATTCACAGATTTGATGCGGTACCACTTGAAAAGAATCCAAGAGCCCATCGCATGCTAATATTTTAATCCTCTTTAGATTGATGTGACCTAGTCTCAAGTGCCAGAGATATGTTTGATCCTCATCGGAAGAAAGCTTTCTCTTTAAATGATTATTATTATTAGATGAGTTTGCAACATTCACGGAAGATTTATGCATACAATCAATGATATAGAGAGAGTCAATCAATTTACCACGTAAGATAACACCGTTATTCCCAATGATAGAAACTCCACTATCAAAAAATAACTGAATATCCATCACTTAATAACTTGGAAACTGAAATTATGTTCCGCCGAAAAACCGGCACTTACAAAACTTCTCTCAAAATCGAAACATTGTTTTCAAAGCATAAAGTAAAATCTTCAATGGCTACTGCTGAGACTCGCTCTCCACTGCCCATTGAGATGGTAATCTCGTCATGCTTCAGCTGCCTTGTCGGCCTGATCCCCTGAAAAGTATAACAAACATGATCAGTAGCTCCAGTATCCATTACCCAAGAATGGGTAGAAACCAATGCCAAACATGTTTCTATTATAAATGCACATGACGTACCTTGTCTACCCGTGCTAGGCACTAGACAATCTACTTCACTTCGCTTGTGTTGCATGGTCTGGTGATGTTTTATGCCAGATCAACTTCATCTAACCTTTTAAGCATTTCTTTTGCTTCAGCAGCTGTCTTGTCAAAAGCTGACAAAGTTGGAGCAAACTCAGATGTTATCATGTAAGATTCTTCTCGCATCAGGGCCCCATGTAACCCATAAAGAGGAAACTCGCGCCTGGCACCGAGAGACATGATGAAATCATTATAAGAATCAGATAGAGAGTGCGGGACAATATTTATTTCTGCCCGCTTGCTAATTTGTCCACCTCTCTTTCTGTACTTTCTCATAATTCTCATCATACAGATGAAGTGCAGAATCAACGAACTCCCTTCAGTCATTTTCTTGCAGACCAGGTCCTCTACAAGATTATAACTGATAGTTCGTCTCACCTTCCCATATACTTTCACAAGGTCCCTCCATATCTCAACAACAGTCTAGTACTTCTTGTATTTGAGCTTTAATTCTCTAGATAGACTATTCATGATGAGAGTGCGGGCAAACTCATCAGAAGCTTTCCATCTTTCATGGAATTCTCGCTCATAACCAGTACAGTTCTTGTACTTGGGAGATAGAGGGTCCATGTAAAGTACACGGGCACGTTTTGCAGTGCAGAGTATTTCCATGAAGGAAAACTTCCACTCAAGAAGAATTCGGACCAGTTAAAGGGTTTGATGCCAACAGGTTAAAGATATGAGCAATAGACATGTCTGAAAACAATAAATTAAAGTAGAAATTAAAACATAGTCACAAAATTGAAACAATTAAATATTGAAACCTTATGATAAAACAATATTAATGTTTCCTCCAATTCGCCTAAGTATTACTATTGCAAGCCACACATGTGGACGTTTACAACAAAACACTTAACTAGACTGCATCTTTCAATTCCAATCCATGCCCGGGTTCCTTAGACAAATGGAATTAATAATTGGAGAATAACTTAGGACCATATTATCCTACTGAGCAGGGACATCACAAATGAGTTATACTCTGGATAACATCAAAGCTAGCTTACCACCAAAGCCAACCCTCCTATATAAGGATCTACTAGGACACACCTGATCCCTTATACTGAGGCTGTCTCATTTAATTCAATCCCTAGAGAACTTATGAAAACTCAATACGCATGCTACACATGTAGACGTTTACGCATGAACTCCCACTTCTCACATGAATTAAATGTTTGTTTTTAGAAATCCTATCTATTAGAACTTATTAATAATAAATTAAGTGAGCTACACATGTAGACGTTTACCTAATAAATTACCAACTTCCAATAAAGGATCGCTTTGTGGAGGTCTTATTAAATAATCAGTTTAGTAATTTAAAATTCATAAGGTTCAATTGCACAGATTATTTTATGTAGCCATAATTATAACATTGATAAAATTTTATCATGCATAACCCCGAATTTATAGTTATAATTAATTACATAAAATAAATCACATAGCATGATTTTAAAGTCGTATATAAAAGCAATAAACGTGCTCCTATTATCTACAATATGCTTATATGTTGCGCAATTAATTTAAACACATATATCATGCGAAGACAAATAACAAAACAAATAAAAAATATCCTCGTAGCCTCATGATACGTAATTAAGAAATAAATCTATATATTACATTTTGGAATTATTTCACAAATCTTCAACTGGGCTCCCACTACTTGGATTACGATTTGAATTTATTTTCTGAAAAATGGGCCTCCAAGATTTGATCCATCAGAAAATAGGACAACTGGGCCAGTTAACCAAATCGCGGGCCGGACACACATTTCAAGCCCGATATCCCGCAAGAACTAAGCCCGACGGGCCAGCACCGACAAACCACCGCCGTCGGCAACTCGCCACCTCTGTGACGGCTGCCGGAATCACACAGAAGCCATGCACGCACGTCGCATGGCTGCAACCTGTGATTCAACTTCCTCTGGCCGTTGCCCGCTTCGCATGCCGCCACCCCTGCTTGCCCCGAACGTCGCCCGAACTATCGTCACCTTCTTCTCCATTGCCGGCCTCTGTGACTTGCCGGAATTGCACAAGAAGAGGCCACGCTCAAGCCGCACGCAGCACGCAAACCCTAAGGTTCGCGTGGCTGCTGCACGCGTCACCTCGCCACCGAGCCACGCTGCACCACCGTGACCTGCCGACACCATCCGAGGAGGGAGGAAGCGCCGCTAGCGCGGTGCACAGGGCTGCGCACGTATGCCGCACGTGCGCGTAGAACCTAGGGTTACGCCGCGCTGTGCATGCATCTCGCGCCCGAGCCACTGCTCGCCGCTGTCCCGGCCTCCGCCCCCGTCCTTCGATACACCAGCCCAGGGCCACCGTGCCTGTCTGGCCAGCTGTGGCCATGCGGCCTTTGCCGTGCGTGCCCGCGCGCTGAAAGCCTAGGGTTTTGCAGTGCCGCCGCCACCGTTGTGGGCCACCCGCGCACCTGTCGCCGCCGTGCCTCCCTCGCCAACCGTCGTGCATGGATTTTTATAGGATATTTTTAAAGGGGAAGAAGAATATCCTTCCCCTTTCTCTGATCCCGTTGACATGTGTAGCTCTCAACTCTCTAGTTTGCTACTTGTCAACTTATGATATTGTGGTGTATTGAGATCTAAGAACTAGAGGGGTATTTATAAGAATTTCTGAATCCTATTTGGCTTGAGATTTTCATGGGCTAGACCAGGAACTAGCTTTCATATAGCAAATAAGACCTACCAATTAATTAATTTCCATATTCAATCTATGATATAATTAATTAATAACCATTGATTCTTGCCACCCAATAATCAATATTGTCCTACCTTTTTGCTACCAATTATGAGGAACGGGTTGCATGAGCTCGGTATCCCCACATTTAAAGTTACAGACATTCATGAATTAATTTAGGCTCTTACAAGCCTACAAAATTTATTAATATGTTTTATTCCTATGTAGTACACTCAATACCTTTTCACTTATTCTTGAACATAATCAGCCTGGGGGACTTTTGCATAGTGAACTTTTATTAGCTTCTTAGGGAATGTCACCATCCTATACTGGATATCGTTACCTAATGAAAGAACTAGAAGTCATACACAAGATGTTACCACCCAAGATACAGATATACAAGTTCATGTAAGACTCTCCATCATAGTATCTCAAAGTGATAAACAAACTTGTGTTTACCTCTTAAACCTTCATTAGGCTTCAGATCACATCAAGCCATCGAGATCAAGATTCTTTCAGTTAGGCCCTATCAATACGTACCAAACGTACCAGCACATCTAGTGACCAAGATAAACCACTAATTATTAATTGTGTTGCAGCCTAAACCGAAAGTCTATTCTAGCATTGTCTCAGCTTTGATAACCATTTATATCTTTCAAGGCTAAGCAATCCAAACAATCTTCCTTGATTTAAAACACACCGTATGATCTCCCTATTGATGAGGTAATAGAATATAGTCGCTTATGATATATGTTTGTGACAGGAGATAATAATACAACAACAATGATTCCTAATATATTAACCATAAAATTCATAATATACCAATCATAATGCTTTCAATATATACATGAAGGGATTTCATTGTTGTGAATTGAATCACTTAATCCATATAAGCCCTGGTTGAAATTGGAAATAAAAATAAATTGATAGGCTTATGAATAATCCTAGAATGCTCTTATTGGAATGCATAAGAAACTTTATGCGGAATACCTCGATTATAGTAATTGAAGAACTCGATGCACAGAGATTTGATTCTTGATCCTCTTTCTTGCGCAACAAGATTTTAATCATAAAATATGAAGGAATTAAATCTTTGAAATTAAATAAATTAATTTCAAAAATGAAGATAGAGTAGAAGAAAAATATCTTTCAGATCTAATCTTCTGATCTGTATCCCAACTCTGATCCAAAAATCTGGTGAAGATTCCCTTCGGAATCCGTGCCTATCGAGAAGCAGAATTTCCTCCTGGTACTCATATCTGAGAACTTGAGGGGTATTTATAGGAAAATTCTGATCTCAGATGGGCTTTAGCTTTCATGGGCCAGACCAGAGACCAGAATGTAAATAGCGAATAAGGTCTATCAATTAATAAATTCTCACATTCAACCCAGAATATAATTAATTAATTATTATTGATTCATACCACCAGAGAATCAATACTGTTCTACCTATTTGCTTCCTCGTTATGAGGAACGGGTTGCATATGCTCGGTATATCCCCACATTTAAGGTTACAAACATTTATTATTTAATTTAAGCTCTGGCAAGCCATTAAATTAATTAACATGTTATATTCCAGAGTTAATACACTCAACCTTTTTCATTTATGTTTGAACTTAATCAGCCTGCAGGAATTTTGCATAATGAACCTTGTGAGCTGCTCAGGGGATGTCACCATCCTATACTAGATGTGGTTAGTTCTAGTTACAGACAGTCATACACAAACTACTACCACCCAAGATACTGATAAACAAGCTCGACAAGAACCTTTCACTGTATCTCAGAAGGTGCGCAGGATTGAAGGGAAGTCAGACAATCGATTGCAGTGCCGCTGAAGGATGACATCTCTTTCAACCATGTAGTTGCACAATCTAGTCATCCTCTCAGCGTGGTACATTTGTTTCATCTCCGTTGTCCTTTTCAGAGACCAAATTTTGAAACCGACATCCCCAGTTACATGTTTGATAATGGATATGTTTTCCACAAGCAAGTCGATCTTCTCCAAAAGCTGCTCAATGGTAGGCTGGTTGGGATAAACAGATGGGGTGGCCTGTTGGGGTTGCGCTGCAGTATTTCCCGGGAGTGATGGTCATTTGCCAGAAATAGAATGTTTAAACCTTCACATCATAGCAGGCACATTGATCTTGTCGTTCACCTAATCTCGCTCATCCTCATCGCTGATAGGTATGCCACACAATGCAGTGATCAAGGATGGGAAGTACAGAGCTCCAGCAGTCCTTCTTGTTCCGCTCTCTAGAGATTCCAGCAAAAGAGGGGCAAAGTCAATAGGCATACCAAATAATGGCTGCACAAATCACGGCTAGTTGATCATTCACCCAATATTTATGTGTTGTTGGAGAGATTCTGCTTTTGATAAAATGGAATCACGGTATAGCTTCTGGATTAAGTTGAGTGGCTAACAACAATGAGGCACCTCCATCTTGAAAAATCCAGTTGACCTCAGATCCATCAAGAGTTAAAATCCAATGTTCCCCAAGAAGCTTCAGACTCCCTTAACTGATGTAGGGGGGTAATGTCTCAATAACACACTTTAGCTATATCCACTTTAATTCCCTTCCTTGAAATCATGTTTCCTAACACAATACCCTCTTTTACCATAAAATTGAAATTTTCTTTAAATAAGACCAGGTTGCACTTCTCACATCTTGCCAAAACCTTCTCCAGATTATTCAGACAAGAACTGAAATCAACTCCATAGACTGAAAAGTCATCCTTGAAGATTTCAAGAAAAACCTTCAACTTTTCAGAAAATGTAGTTGTCATGCACCTTTGGAATGTTGCTGGTGCATTTCATAGCCCGAATGGCATTCCCCTAAAGGCATAATTACCAAAAGAAAATGTGAAGGTTGGTCTATCTTGATGTTGTGGCTTTATGGTGATTTGGTGGTACCCTGAGTACCCATATAAGAAGAAGTAGTACTCATTGCTAGCTAACCTATTAAGCATCTGATCCAAGAAAGGCGATGGGAAATGATCCTATCTTGTAGCATTGTTGAGCTTCTTGCAGCCAATGCAGATTCTCCAACCTACGACTATCCTTGTAGGAATAAGCTCATTGTTCTGGTTCTCCACTACTATGATTCCTCCCTTCTTGGGAACACATTGAAGTGGACATGCCCATGAGCTGTTAGAAATTAGGAGGATTATTCCAGCATCCAACCATTTGATAATCTCCTTCTTCACAACTTCCTTCATCAGTGGATTTAATTTTATTTTCCTTTCGACTGAGCTTTTTGAGTCATCCTCCAGGAGTATTTATGCATGCAGAGAGATGGGCCAAATCCTTTTATATCAGCAATAGTCCACCCAATGGCCTTTTTATATATCTTCAAAACCTTAATCAATCTCTCTTTTTTCTCTGGCTCTAGATCAGAATCTATTATTTCTAGAAGTGTTTCTTTGTCTCAGAGATATGCATACTTTATGTGTGCAAGTAAGGGATTCATTGTAAGTTGAGGTGGATCCTCAATAGATGGTTTCTGAACTTTAATTCCCACTAATTCATTTCCAACAATTCGAATCATTATCTGAAAACTCTGTGCATATTCCCCCCATTTAGTTCTTTGATAGTTTCCAACTCATCAAGAATTTCTCAATCTTCTTCAAAAATCTCATCCAGCTTGTCATACACCAAAGAATTAACTATTAGGTTTTTGTATACTGCAAAACCTTACGATTGGTATATTGATAAATATTTTTCTTTGATATACTAGTAATCATTAATGTCTTGTATACAACGATATAATAGTCCTGTCTGATTAAGATACATATGAAGCGAACAAAGGTATCCTCTTATCTCGTCGATAGGGAGATCATACGGTGTGTAGGACAACACGGAAGATCATCCGGATCACTTGACCGAATGTGATATAAACGGTTATCACAGTTGAGACTGTCCAAGGATAGATTATCGGTATATGTTGCAGCATACGCGGTAATAAGCATCTTATCTTGGTTGCTTGGTATGCTTGTGCGTGTGGTACGCACTAATAAGACCTAAGTTAAGATCAATTCTTTTATCTGACATTAAAGGAATCTTGATCTTTGTGGCTTGATGTAATACTAAGACTAGATGAGAGTACAAAAGTATACACAATTAGTGTGTCACTTTGAGATGCAGTAAAATGTTCTAGTCAAGCTTGTATATTTGTATCTCCAGAGGTAGCAAATTGTGTATGATTGTCTGTGACTGAAACAAGGTAACCATATCCATTATAGAAAGGTGACATTCCCTAAGAAGCTCATAAGGTTCACTATACCAAAGTCCTGCAGTCTGATTAAGTTCAAGCATAAGTGAAAATGATTGAGTGGTATAACTTAGGATAACAAATATTAGTTAATTTTGCATCTTGTCAGAGCTCAAATAAACTAATGAATATCTTTAACCTTAAATATGGGGATATGCCGAGCCTATGCAACCCGTTCGTCATAACGTGGTAGCAAATAAATAGGATAATATTTATTATCTAGTTGCAGGAAACAATAATAATTAATTAATTGTATTTTTTGATTAATATGGGAATTAATTAATTGATAGGCCTTATTTGCTATTTGCGTTCAGGTGCCTGGTCTGGCCAATGAAAGCTTAAGCCCATCTGAGATTAGATTTTTCCTATAAATAGCCCTCAAGTTCTCAGATCACAACACACCACAAGATCATAAGTTGCTAAACAGCAAATCAGTATTTGGGAGCTGTGGTAGGCAATTGAAGATTTGAGAAAGAGGAGAAAATTATGCTTCTCAATAGGCACGAAATCCGAAGGAAATCTTCACCAGATTTTTGAATCAGAGCTGGGATATAGATCAGAAGATCAGATCTGTAGGATCATTTTCTTTTCTGTCTCTCCATATTTTGATTTTAATTATTTAATTAAAACCAAGATATTTAATCTTTATTCCGCTAGATTAAATTTGGAGAGTAAGGGTTCAAAGGGTTCAATCCCTATGCACAGATATGCAGACACTACGAATGTTAGGTAATCCGATAAACATAGAAATCTATTTGTTGAATAGGAGCTTGCTAGGGAACTATTCATTTATGAAAAATATTTAGATATCCACAGAGTTTCTTGGTTCAGTTGAATTATTTGAATTCTGATTCATGCTATAATTCCTTCAATTGGTATCAGAGCCAGGTTCATATTGATGGCTCTATGTGGAAAATAATTGTGTTCAATTATTTGCATGTTTATTTAATTTGATTAAATTACAATGAATGTTTTTCTATTCCTCGTGGTTTTCGTGTTTTGTATGTTTAATCTGCAATAGTTTATTTGTGTTGAATTGTTTTTCACTAAGAGAAAATTTGTGATCAACTTTTTAGGAATCGAATATAATAGAATAGTTTGTGTTTTATTATTCGATGTAAAATTTGTACAAGAAGTTGAAGAAAGAAGAACATGATGAAAAAAACAAAGAACGAATAAAACGGAGAATGGATTCAACGCAGAGTTCCAGCACCGCACAGCACACGATGTCAGGATGCAGCAAACCTCGCGGGCAGCATGCAGACACCTGTGCAGGAGTGACGGCGCAACAGTAATTCCCGCAACGGTTCTTGCTTGAAAAAGAAGGCAACAACGGTAGGTGGTCCAGTGCAGCCTTCGGGCTAGTACTCAGGCACCCAGCCGCCCACACATTGTCGCTCATGTATGTCTGGCGGCCGCTGGCCACGCATAGGCGGTACGTGGCATGCAGCAGCCGCTACCATGAACTCCAAGGACAGTGCAGGACAACAACGATGAGGATGCCAGAAACGCGAGGGAAGAAACATTGCGCGCCTCTATGTGCGTGGGATTCTTTCTCGTATGGTCTCTTGCTGGTAGTCTGGCATGGCGGACGTGGAGGATAGTGGCGTGTGGGGATGTAGTGAACAAGCACAGGCGCGCACACGGCCAGGCATGGTTCGCACGAAGGGAGCTCCGATGGAGAAGAAATAGAGGGTGGCAACTCGCGCAAACCCTAGTCGTAACAGGGTCAACATGAGCAGTGTTGATCAACACACCCAGTGCATCGACCTTGCACATTCAACCTCCTACCACCCGACGCAACCTTAGCCGCGATGGGTTGTTGCCTGAGGTACACTGCGCGACTCCTCGGCGAGCGTGTGTAGCAGCAGAGTGAGCTGCTGTGGGTGAATGGTGGTAGGCAGGGTTCACGATCTCCGGAAAAGTGGTTGTTGTGCAGATGAGAGATGGCTCGTGCGGTTCGCTTGTCACACTCATGTTGTGCGTGAAGGACGACTGCAACAGTGAATCCATCGGCAAGGCACAGCGGCGCATAGAAAGGACCTACAACAACGTGTTTTTCTGGCGCCTGCAGTGGTGGCCTCTGACGGTGGCGGCGGTTGGAGGGCTGCAATCTAAAAATTTTTAGAATTAGGGTTTCTAGATTTGATCGAGCCGGTTGACAGGCCCGAAGGCCAGGAGGTAGCCCGAAATTTTTTAAAATTTTGTGTTTTAAATTTTTGAGCAAGTTTGAGCCTGAAATTTAAAACCCTGTTCAATCTGCAGTCTTTTAAGCCCGTTTTTAGATTTGAACAAAGAATTGAAAACCTATAAATTTTAAAAATTAATTTGAAGAGTTGTATATTCCAAATTCTTGTAATAGAATATGTGGATAAGCAGGTACCACATCTTCGAGCCACGAGGATATTTTATTTTATTTTAATTGTTCTTGTATTGTGGTGATTTATTTGCACATTAAGAATGTTAGGGAAATAGGAAAACATGATTTAATTTCTGTATTATTTTAGCATGCTAGTTAGTTTTACTTTATGCATTAAATTATGTTTATAAATTCCGGGATCATATTATATATGATGTAATTTTAGCAATAACATAAATTATAGTAGCTTAAAATAAGTATTTGCGCAAAAAACCTTTCAAAATAAAATACTAACTAAGAGATTTTTTAAATAAAATCAAGACTTCTACAAAACGATCTCTAATCGGAAGTGAATAATAGAGTGAGTAGATGTTTACATGTGTAACATGATTACTTTAATTATTCATAAATTATGATGGATGAGATTTATAAATAAAAATGTTTAATTCATGTGATAAGTGGGAGTCTTTGCGTTAATGTCTACATGTGTAGCTTGCGTATTTGATCTTTAACAAGTTCTCTAGGATTGAATTAAATGATTCAACCATATTATAAAAGATCATGCGTCATGGACCTGGTGTGTGTATGACAAGTCGATTTTCATATGGGAAGGTTGGTTATGTGGTTATTTGCTTAGATGTTATTCACAGTATAACTCATTTGTGATGTCCCTACTAAATAGGATAATATGGTCTAAGTTTATTTCCGATTATTAATTCCATTTGTCTAAGGTAACTGACATGTATTGGAATTAAATGGCTGGAATTGAAAGACGTAGTCTGGTTGAGTGGTTTTGATGTAAACTTTCACATGTGTGGCTTGCACTAAAATTGCTTGGGCAATTAGAGGAAACACTAATATTGTTTTATCAAAAGGTTACAATACTTGTCTATTTCAATGTTCTGCTTATATGTTCTTTCTTTGATCGTTAATTGTTTTAGACATGTTACTACAAACTTTTCATATTTTACTCTTTGTATTTATATTTATTATTTGGTCTTAATTTCATAAAATGGAAATGCAATTCGATAAATCATTAATTGCCTTTGAACACTTATTTGCTCTGGAATTTTCCGTCTTTATCCGATTACTCATAAGTCCTCTCCTAAAAGAGCATGCACGGGTATGCTACAGCTCAGAGATCAGTGTTAAGTGTAAGCGATTAACATTATGGGATATTATCGCGACTTATGGATGTATGGAAAATTATTACCATATCTTGTCTCATAGGGTTGTTATGAAACATAAATTGGATGATGATGGATCAGTGTGCGATTATGTGATGTCTTTGATTTAGTTAAAAAACATGTACACATAAAGCTGAGATGAAATTGATGGCTTGGCCAGAGCCTATTTAGTCCTCAATCTGCTACAAAAGTCTTTGAATAACTTTAGATTGATAATTGAGAAGAAGTAAGATGAAGCTTCTAGTGGATGGGAAACTTCAAGATCTTATCTCAACAAAGGAAAATTTTTACTTTATCTACAGCTAGGAGCCCTTCTATTTCACTGGAGGTAGAAGGGAAGAAGGGAGGCACCATAAGCAGGAGAAATAAAGTAAATAGTGGGAGCAAGGTCATATAACCAACTGATGACCTTAAAAATCTTAGGAAGTAGACAAGTGTTTCAGGTAAGGCAAGGTAAGACATTGGAAAGGAAAAATTGTCCGGTATTTGACAACAAGGGAAAATGTATGACACTTGCAAGTATAACTGATACATGTTTAGATTACTGCTCCTACTTTATGAGTAGTGGAAGCAGTATCTGTGAATCATGTTATGTTGACGCATGTTTCGATGACTATTGGTAGTGCTAATAGTATCTATAAGTCAGGTTATATAATGCAAGAAGGATCGCCATGTAAGCGGCATAGTTGTGACATAATACCATCTCCATAGTTAATGCAACACAAGGTTTTCGTTGAAAGGGTTGGAGATTTTATTTATGTTTAGAGAACAATATTTATATTTTGTGAGATGTTTAAATATGTACCGATATTTTGGTGGAACTTATTTTCAGTTTCCTGTATATGATGATTATTTTGTTATTTTTGATAGTAGAGTTTCTATCATCGGTAGTAATAGTACTATCCATCATGGATACTAAGTAACTCTCTATATCATTAATTGTCTCAATAAAACTTACAATGAATATTGTTTTTATGCATTCAAAATAAAATGTATTTTCTTCTCAAAATATGGATCTTACATATCTGTGATATCTGAGACCAGGTCACATTAGTCTCAAACAGATTAAGCAACTCATGGATGGTGGAAGATTGTACTTTTTTCGGACTAGTTTCTAACCGAGAGTGCAAATCTTGTTTGGAGAATAAGATGTTGACAAGTAACATTAATCTATTGAGGATTGAACAACTCTTGGTTAATAAAATAATTGATTTAATCAAGGCTTGTTTCTTATTTTGTTGGCAAATCCTGGATAGATGGTAATAATATTGACCAGGATTTTGAGGCAAGTAAGTCTCGATATGGTGATATGTTGGAAAATGATCCATCTTGACTAGTGTAGACTGAAGTTCACTTAAGCTCTAGAGGGTTTGAGTGTTGGGTTATTTATTTGACAAATGACTCAGTAAAGACCTTGGATAGTCCTAGTCATTTAATTGGAATGTACTCCTAATAAACTACATCAGGATTTTGTCCCAATGATTTAGTATGAGAAGAAATGAGAATTTTCGAAGCATGATATGTTAATAATAATTTAAGCATTCCGACCAGATTCGATTCTTAGAAATCCTTGGAAAACAACAGTTAACTTATTAGTTGATTTTAAGTCAGTATTAAGAGTTTCTCAAAGATTATGACTATGACATATGTCTAGTAGGTCATAAAGGTTTTGAGAATATTTAGTGTTGCAAAATAAACATAACACTGATGGATTAAAATAAAGATAAGGTTGTTTATAGCTTATTCTGGGAAGAAACGAATGATTGCTATAGTCTTGAGAATAATCAAGTTTGTTGTTAAAGTCAACAAAGGATTCTTTTGAGCTAAGTAATCGTACTATCAAATGTAATTTGGTTCTTCAAGAAGTTGAAGATGTTGATGCATTTCCATTTGGAAACCCCTGTGTGTGTGGATGTACCTAGACTGGTATGGTATCACACACATAGTCGATAGTGCATGGTGCGGAACGACGAGGACTGCACCGACTGTTGACACAATGTTGATTCTTTATTGTAGTAGGAGGTTATACTTCATCCCAGATTTTGATCTGGTTGATGGAAATCCCCGGAACTATGATGATGCAGTACCTGACAAGGCTATAGACAAGTAGTGGATCGCCGTAAATTCAGTAATTGAATTTATCATGTTATGGTTGTATGCTAGAAGACTTGACTGATAGATAGCTTTATAGCAATAAGCAGTAAGTGGGCATACAAGGTAAATGCAGAAGCGAATGAAAGTATTGAAGTCGGTGGGACAATATTATATTCAGAAAGAGAGAGCATAAGACTATAATGGGACTTTTCACCTATAAGCCGTGCTGAATTTCATTCGAACACTCATAGACATAGCAATACTTGGTAACCTAGCAATCTGACAGTTGGAACTGTTAGAAGGTCTTGTGTCGTAAGGCAAAAATATCTTATTTGGAAGCTTTGGAAGTCCTTTTATGGATTGAAGCTTAGCAGTCATAGGACCTACGTTCATATGACATGGTAAAGTCCTATCGATCTTCACTATGCATGAACGAGAGTTATAAGTGCTAGTAATATATCCAAAGTAGAGTGGTGCACCTTACATAGTATGTAGATAATATTCTCCTATTTGGGGATAATGTGGAGGTATTGTCGGGCATACGAAGATGGTTATCCAAATAGTTATAGATGTTGAACGAAAGTGGGACGCTAGGTACATTCTCAGGGTCAAAGTCTTGCATGTTTGCAAGAAGAGGATGTTAAGTCTGTCTAAGGAGTTCTACTTGGAAAATTGTATTAAAATATAATATCTTGCTATGAGGTTGGCATGGTTGACATATATCATTCTTAACCCTGGACAGACACAATACAGTCAAGTATATGTGTGGTGGGTTATGGATCGAATCTCCAGGTGGACTAAACCATAATAATGTCTTACTCTAACTATATGTTCACTTTAGGTAATTGAATCATACAATGGTCGAGTGTAAAATGGTCAAGTTTTATGGGACTCAGCCATTGTAAAATAGGATTCAGATATTACAAACTGGAATTCGGTAATGGTTATTCATTTGCATGTAGCATCATTAGTAGAGTGATAGAAGTATCAATCCAGTTGCAAATTTGAGAAACCTAGAATTCACAAAGTGATGTAACATATAGAGTTAAGTACCAAAATAAGAAAAGACATGCGATTGAGTAAAGTGTATAAAAAGTTTTTTTTAGTTGCTTGATCGGTAAAAGCCTCACACAGAAATCTATGATAAGCATTCATAGATTTGGATAGTGGTTGATGCAAGCCACTCGGTGATCAATTTAACAACTAATGATTTTAACTCAATGTATACTATGGAAAGCATATCATTATGCTTTGAGTAGAAGTGGGAGATTGTAAGGTTTTTGTATACTGCAAAACATTATGATTGTTATATCACTAAGAGGTTTTATTTGATATACTGGTAATCATTAATGTCTTTTATACAATGAAACAATAGTCTTGTCTGATTGACAAACATATAAAGCGAACAATGGTATCCTCTTACCTCATTGATAGGAAGATCATACGGTGCGTAAGAGATCACAGACTGCACCTTGAGAGACAAAAATGGTTATCACAACTGAGACACTCCAAGGATAGACTGTTGGTATAGGCTACAACATACGCGGTAATAAGAAGCTTTTCTTGGGTGCTTGGTATGCTGGTGAGTGCGGTATGCACTAATAGGATCAGAGTTAAGATTGATTCCTTTATCTGACATTAAAGGAATCTTGATATTGGTGGCTTGATTGAATCCTAAGCGCAGATGAGAGTTCAGAAGTATACACAATTTGGGTGTCACTTTGAGATGCAGTGAAAGATCCTAGTCGAGCTTGTATATCTGTATCTTGGATGGTAGCAATTTGTGTAGGACTGTCTGTGACTGAAACTAGGTTACCATATCTAGTATAGGATGGTGACATTCCCTAAGAAGCTCAAAAGGTTCACTATGCTAAAGTCCTGTAGGCTGATTAAGTTCAAGCATAAGTGAAAAGGATTGAGTGGTACTACTTAGGATTAGAGATATTAATTTGTAGCTTGTTAGAGCTAAAATTAATTAATGAATGTTTGTAACCTTAAATATGGGGATATATCAAGCCTATGCAACCCGTTCCTCATAACGTGGTAGCAAATAGGTAGGACAATATTGATTCTCAAATGGCAAGAATCAATATTAGTTAATTGATTATATTCAAGGTTGAGTATGGGAATTTATTTATTGATAGACCTTATTTTCACAAATCCTATAAATAGCCCTCAAGTTCTCAAATCACAAGATAATATGTTGTTAAGCAGCAAACTAGTATTTGGGAGCTGTGGTAGGCGATTGAAGATTTGAGAAAGAGGAGGAAATTCTATTTCTCTATAGGCACGAAATCCAAAGGGAATCTTCAACAAATTTCTGGATCAGAGCTAGGATACAGATCTGGAGTATCATTTTTTTCTATCTCCATATTTCAATTTTAATTATTTAATTAAAATAAATATATTTAATCTTTATTCTATAGGATTAAATATGGAGCGCAAGGATTCAAAGGTTTCGATCTCTATGCGCAGATATGCAGACACTATAGATGTTAGGTAATTCGATAAACATCTGCATTGCAATTTATTTATTAAATTGGAGCATGCTAGGGAATAATTGATGTATGAAAATTATTTGGGTATCCACAAAGTTTCTTGGTTCAGTTGAATTATTTGAATTCTGGTTCATGGTATAATTCCTTCATCAACTATGTCAATTGTTGAACATTCATCAATATCACCTCTTCTATGCTTCATTGATCTAGACATGTTAAAGTGACTTGCTGGTCATGAACTTGCAAAGTAATTTCATCATTTTTCATATTAATCAGAGCTCCTCCAATTTTCAGAAAGGGCCTTCCTAGTATAATAAGAATTTCTTCATCTGCTTCAATGTCGAAGAAATTAAAATCATCTTGAAATATCAATTATTCCACTTTCAATAAGACATCCTCAATTTTTCCTTCAAGATAAACTATAGAACTGTCAGCAAATTGCAGAGTAACAGTTGTATGTCGAGCACCTCTTATCCTCAATTTCTTGAAGATTGATAGGGGCACTAAGTTAATGCTAGCTCCTAGGTCACATAGAGCTCTCCCCACATCTTGCCCTCCTTAGGAACAAGGAATTGTGAAACTCCCTGGATCTTGGAGTTTAGTTGGCAACTTCTGATTAAACAAAGCACTGGTCTCTTCAATCATAGCTACAGTCTCAAATTCCCCCAAAGGTTTTTTCTTTGTCAAAACATTTTTAGAAACTTTGCGTAGCTTGACATATGTTTCAAGGCTTCCACAAATGAAATATTGATGTGCAACTGTTTTAGCATGTCAAAGAACTTACTGAACTGAACTTCATCCTTCTTCTTTTTAAACCTTTGTGGAAAATATGGAGGTGGAGGAGTATATCTGGCTGGCTCTTTCTCTTTTGATCTCTCCTCGGCTTCCTCATGCTATCGAGTTGCTGCAGCATCTGTGCTAGCAACATCCTGAGTGTTCTGATTTTCCTCAGGACATACTTTCTCAGCTTCCTTCTAAGGTGCACATATATTTTCCATATCTTGTAGCTCTGGAGATATCTCAACCAACTTAGTACCACTTCATAATGTTACAACTTTCAGTTATTCCCTTCCTTGTGTAGGATTGATTGTATCACTAGGCAAAGTACCTTGTGGCCTATTCTTTATTTTAGTAGCCAATTGAACAATCTAAACTTCTAAATTTCGAATGATTGTTTCTTGACGCTGGCTTCTTGCTTCACTTTTCACCAAAAAGTCCTTCATCAGATTTTCCAAGGACAGAGAAGCTTGAGCTGACACTAGCATTTGTTCTTGCTTCATTTGCTGTTGATGTTGAAATCCAGCAGGACTATTTTATTTCACTTGTTGTTGATGCATCTGCTACTTCTGCCCTTGTTATTGTTGCATTTGTGGTTGTGATCCTGAAGCATTTCCTTGATTTGACTATGAGAAGTTTGGATGATTTCTCCACCCTGGTTTGAATGTCGTTGAATATGGGTTGTTCTTGTTGTTTCCCATGTAACACACAACAACAAGGTTAAATGGCAGTCATCAAACTCAATTCCTTCTCCACATTAGATACAAGATGTAGATAATATCACTTGATTCATTGTCTGCTATTGAGGTAGAGGTTGTGGAGCAAAATTTGTTGTCATAGTTGCCTTCATATTCTTCATAGTAGTCCCCATTGCTTCCATTTGAGCTTGCATAGCTGTCAAGGCACATGATTCAAAAGTCCTGATTACCTTCTTAGCAGTTTGTGCTCTAGCATTGGACCACTGACAGTTGTTGTAAGAATTCCTTTCCAAAATCTCAAAAGGTTCATTGTATGTTTTAGACAATATGACTCCATATGCATAGGCATCCAACACCATCCTTCAATTAAGATATAGTCCATTGTAAAAATTTTCCATTTGAATACAATGAGGTATGCCATGGTGTAGGCACTTCCTCAGCAATTCTTTGCATCTTTCCCAAGCTGCACAACTGATTCCTCATCCTATTTGAATGTCATGATATCATTTCTACATCTTGTGTTTCTGGTAGGAGGAAAGTATTTTAGCATAAACATCTCTACCATATCATTCCAAGATGTGACGGTTTCTGGTTGAAGATTATTCAACAATCACTCTGCACTGTCCCTCAGAGAGAAAGGAAACAACCGTAATCTCAGTGCTTCTTGAGGTACACCAAATAGCATAAAGTTGTCACTCACATCCTGAATGGATTTAAGGTGATAATGAGGGTCTTTTGATGTCAACCCACTGAATTGTCCTATAGTTTGAAGCATTTGAAACATAACTGGCTTCAACTCAAACTGAGATGCTTCAATAGAAGGTTGCACAATCCCACACTTCAACACAATGAATCTGGGTGATACATAGGCTCGATTATTTATATTCTTGTCACCAGCCATAACCAATGCATTCCCCAAATTCTATCCCCCAGCAGCTCCTGCACCAGCTAGATTTGACATTTGAGTTCTCTTTTTCCTATGTAATCTTATATTCTTTCAATTTCTGGATCAAACAAATGAATTTCAAGTGGTTCACTTTGGTTCATGCACACGGCACACCTGAAAATCAGCAACAAACTCAATATTAATAACTTCTTTTTTTAGAATACTATACATAACAATAATTGCAGTTAAAATAGCAACAAGATTCTATGGCATTCCCCAACACCGACACCAAAAACTTGGTGTGTGCATAATGTGCAACAAGTGCAAGTGTACACTATCAAGTAATATCTAGGAGTATTCTAGAGTCGAATCCCACAGGGAATGCCTTATGTGTAGAATTGTAAGTACATTAACATACAACATGGGATTAAACGATTTGCGTTTGAGATAATCATATTGCAGAAATTTTAAATAAACATAAATAGAACAATAACAAGTGAATTAACAAAACACGGACAAAAAAACTGATAAGATCTCAAATATAAAAGACTACTCTATGCTGTGTAAGATGTTGTAGCATTGTTCTAGTACAGAACCTCAGATGTAACTTAATGGCTTTACCAAGTTTAAGATCTGCTAATTTAAACATCCATTCACAAATTCTTATGCTAAACAGAAGGAAATCCAACTCAAGACAAAACTGGTTTATTTATTACAACAATTCCACTCATTTTTCAATGGCAAGAAATTGATTCAAAATAGGGATCTCTCCTAAACGCACCTTTCCAAGCATGAAAAGGAATATATTTCAATTAAGTTAGCCTAACAGAGCAAGATAAAATTGATAACCACCCAGTTCTAATAGAATAGAAAGAGATCAACAAAACATTGCAACAATCTTAAGCAAAGAGTACTACAACCAAAGTCTCAAATATTTAGCTTATAGCTAAAACTAAACTCTAAATGATTAAAGATTCTCTAAAGATAAACATAATAAAAAAAGTTTTAATAGCTGAAATGTTGATAGAGATGGCCAGAAGGATGTTTTCCTTCAATCCAAGAGAAATTGTTCTCAGGGTTCCTCCTTCGGCCAATACCCAGCTCTATTCACTACTCCCCACCTCTCCTCTCTATAAATTTTTTGAATATCAGTGTAATGCACTGGTCACCAAATGTTCTCTTTCTACCCCATTTATATGGGCTTTCACTTCAAGAAAGTGTACTTCTAGGTTTACTCATTTATATTTGTGTTGCCTTTATTATCCCTGGTGATGTGGCAGTAAATCTCACGAATGTTAATTCTCTTAGCTTAGCTCAGCTTAAATCAAGCATGTCAGCACTACACAAGTGGTCCAGTATAGATGTCAATTTCTCTCTCCCCAACTTTCTCTCTCTTGCCGAGCAACCTGCTGCAGCATGCTTCAAGTTTCTCTCTCCCCAACTTCCTTAGGGATTTGCATTTAATGTTTACCTGCATTATTTTATTACATTCTAGACACAAAATGGGTTAAATGGTAGACACTATTTACATAAAGACTACTCATGCATAAACAAGCTTATTAAGACCTTACTAGACTCAAACAAGACACAAACTGACTCGAATTTATTAAAATATAAACATGCGTACAACTATCCCTAGAGAGTTATTAGCTTTCGCCCATTTAAGAGTTCTAGAGGATTTTTAGGAACTAATTTAGAAGGTACCTGATTAAGCAAGTAGGTAGCTGTTTCCAAGGCTTATCCCCAAAATGAGATTGGCGAGCATGCATAACTCATCATTGTATCTAACCATTTTCAAAAGAGTGATATTTCTTCTTTCTGTTACACCATTTTGGTTAGGCGAACCTGGTGCAGTCCACCTGATGTAATCCCATTATCTAACAAATAATGAAAGAACTAGTTACTGATTTATTCTCCACTACGATCTGATTGTAGTTTCTTGATAGTCTTACCAAGCTTCTTCTCTAGCTCTATCTTGAATTCTTTGAATTTCTCAAAGAATTTAAACTTGTAGCGAAGCAAATACACATCTCCAAATCTTGAGTAATCATCAATAAATGTGACGAAATACTAATAACTTCCATTAGCTTGCGTGGACATTGGTCCACATAAGTCAGAGTGGATCAATTAAAACACATCCTTTTCTCGAGCCTCACTTTTCTTAGAAGACCTGGTCGTCATCTTACCCTCTATACAGGATTCCCAAACTTGATAAGGCACCACATGGAAAGAAGCCAAGATAAAATTATTTGATAGTCTTTTAATCCTCTTTAGACTAATGTGTCCGAGTCTCAAGTGCCTGAGATAAGTTTGATCCTCGTCAGATGAAGAAAACTTTCTCTTTAAATGATTATTATAATTGGATGAGTTATATGCAACGTTCACAGATTATTTATCCAAACACTTTATGATATAGAGAGAGTCAATCAGTGTACCAATACATATAATATTGTTATTGCCAATGATAGAAACACCACTAACCAAAATTACTGAATATCCATCAATAAATAACTTGGAAATTGAAACTAAGTTCCGTTGAAAAACTGACCCAAATAATACATCCAAAATCAAAACATAAATTTCAAACATAAAGTAAAATCTCTAATGGCTACTGCTGAGACTTGCTCTCTGCTGCCCATGGAGATGGTAACCTCGTCATACATTAGATGCGTTGTCTGCACAAACCCCTACAAAGTATAACAAACATGATCAGTAGCTCCAGTATCCACTACCCATGAATGGGTACAAACCAATGCTAAGCATCTTTCTGTTATAAATGCATATGACGTATCTTGTTGAGTTTTTTTTACTTGACAATCCTTCTTCTAGTTACCGACCTTGAAACACTTGTCCTTTTTACCATCCACGCGCTTTACCCCTTTGAACATCATCTTAGTGGTTGTACCTTTGTTTTTCTTCTTAGTCACTCTCTTGCGTTTCATGTTGTTCAACGCATTGAGATGACATTAAGAAGTAACTAAAGCAACCTTTTTAGGGAATATGACTGATTTTGCTTCCATCAAGTCATTGAGTAACTCGTTAAGAGTATACTCTTTCTTGTTCATGACAACATTAAGTCTAAAATTCTAAAAGGATTTAGGGAGAGAATTGAGTATGATATAGACCTGGGCTCCCCCATCAATACCACCACCGTGCAACATCACCTTATCCATAAGATTAGTCACATTGGCCATGTGTTCCCTCGCCGAAATACTATCAGTCATTCTTTTACTCACTATTTCCCTCGTGAGATTGAATCTGATAGTCCAATCTGATTCAACATAAGACACAGAGAGGTTGTCCATAATCTCAACAACAGTATCATAAGCTTGATGTTGTTGTTGAAGAACTTTGGATAAAGTAGTCATCATATAGAATTTCGCTACATTATCTGACTTGATCCACTTATTACAGTAATTCACTTCCTCCTCCGTCGACTCATTAGTAGGAACATATGGGCGAGGTTCAATAAAGACAAACATGTGTTCATTTGCAACAAGGATATAATCTAAATTGCGTCCTAATTTCGTGAAATGGAAACGCAATTAAAACAAAAAAATAAAACTACAATTAAAAAAAATTGCAAACTATTGAAACAATACAGTATTGTAACCTTATGATTAAACAATATAAATATTTCCTCCAATAGCCCAAATAATTTTATTGCAAGCCACACATGTGGACGTTTATAACAAAACACTCGACCAGACTGCATCTTTCAAATCCAGTCCTTTAATTCCAATCCATGTCAAGTACCTTATACAAATGGAATTAATAATCGGAGATCAACTAAGACAATGTTATCTTTCTGAGTAGGGACATCACGTATGAGTTATGCTATGGATAACATTTAAGAATACGAACTGCAAGGCCAACTTTTTATTATAAAAATTAATTAACATACACACCAGATCCTTGACACATGATTTTTATAATAAAGTTGTGTCATTCAATTCAGTTCTAGAGTACTTATAAAAACTAAATACGCAAGCTACACATATAGACGTTTATGCAAAGACTCCCACTACTCACATGAATTAAATGTTTGTTGTTAGAAATCTCATCTATTGGAACTTATGAATGATAGAATAAGCAAGCACACATGTATACATTAATTTATTAAATTATTCACTTCCAATAAGAGATCACTTTGTGGAGGTCTTAAGTAAAACTTGCTTAGTAAATTATATTCATAATTTTTAACACTTTCATCGTTTGCACACATATTATTTCATGTTACTATAAATTATAACATTGCTAATATTCTATCATGTTAAGCATTAATACTAAATTTATAATTATAATCTAATTCACGAAATAAATCACATTGCATGCTTGAATGTTGTAAATAATAAAGCAATAAATGTGTTTCCTATTATATACACATGCTTCGATAAGCGCAAATAATAGATGAACAATTATATCATAAGAGAACATATAAAAATGAATAATAAACAGTCCATGTGGCCCCATTACATTGAAAATAAAATAATTCTAAATGTAACAAGTTAAAATTATAATACAGATCTTAAACTGGGCTCCCAATCTTTTGCTTAAAAATCTGAAAAACTGCATTAGGCCTCCTCGAACTATTTGGGCTTGAAAAAATAAAACAATCGGATCTGTGCACACCACGAATCGGGTTTGTGTGTACACATCCTGATGGATTGCTGCCCGGTCACCCACCATCGACCGGCCACCATCTTCCACCTCGAGAAATTCATGGGAATGGTGCAGCAAACTGATATGTGTGTAATTTGTACTATTTTTGGAATATGAATTGAATGAGTTGATGAGGATTAAGTGCACAAATCACACACATATCTCTTCTTTTCATTGATTTTCCTTCACTTGGTGTTCGGGAGTTGTTTTGAGTGTGCAGGGCATGAAAAGTGTTAGAAATTCGAGTTTTGGAGCTAAATTGAGGTTTTGGACGAAGCAAATCCCGTTCGGGATGCATATGTCCCGTTCAGGATGAAAAAAAAGAAGAAAGAAACGAAAGTGCGAAGTCGGTCCCGTTCGGGACGGATTGGTCCTGTTCGGGACCATGGTTCGAGAAGCTCCAGTTCAAAAATCGGAAATCTGGCGTGAATGGACGAGAAAAAATGTGAAGGCCGAAGCCCGTCCCGTTCGGGACCAGTCAGGATTTTTGGTCGAGCATCAAGTTCCATTCCGCTCGGGATGGAACTTTGCAAAGAAGGATCCCGTTCGGGATCAAGAGGCCTGAAGCTGCAAATTTCTCAACTATAAAAGGCCAAGGGATGTTACAAAGTGGGGGTTCGACTTTTGAAAACCCTAGAGAGAATAAAGTACGAGATTGAAGCAATTTTCACGTCTCAAGGCTCGGAATTGAAGGTGGAAGGAAAGATTCGAAGCTAGATTTGAAGTTTCATCATTAAAATCCTAAGCTTTCTTGTTCTCCTTTCTCTTCCATGATTTACTTTGGGATATTGACGATTTTCATTGTATTCACGAGTAGCTAAACTCATTGTTGAGGATTTGGATGTGATTGGGATGATTTGAATATTGTTTGGATTTGAGTAATTAAATTTTCAAGGGTTTGATTATTATTGTGAATTTGAATTTGTGTTCGTTTCATGATTGATCACCATGTGTTGGAAAGTATGCCTCAATGAACTA